>OY288261.1:36087278-36496079 GCA_958450325.1 Agrostemma githago
ATTAGCAAAGATGATTACATACACTAATCACTACAAGAATTTGTGTGATTCTACAATACAATGACTCTACAACTACATGATTGTACAACATAATGAGTGTGATTGTACAACTTTAACTGTGTGACTATACAACATAAACTGTGTGATCCTAAAACATAATGACTGTGATCTTACAACATAACGAGTATGACTATACAACTTCAACTGTGTGACTATACAACATAATCTCTGTGACTATACAACTAAATTATACTCGTACTTATTTATACTTCAATCATCATTAGCAAAGATGATTACATACACTAATCACTGCAAGAATTTGTGTGATTCTACAATATAATGAGTGTGACTATACAATATAATGAGTGTGACTGTACAACCTAAAGTGTGTGACTACAAAACTGAAACCGTAAAATAGAAAATAAAAGCCATATAGTCAATTATTCTTCAATCATCATTTGCAAAGTCACATTCATAATTAGAAAGATGATTATACATACGATTCAGAACAAATTATCTAAACATTCATTAAATATTCAACCTTCATTTTAATCTTCGCAACAATACATTGTCATTACGTGATCGATCGTTGTATCTTCCACGACCTTCTTCTTCCCACCGCCCCTTTTACCAACATTCCTCTTTCCACCAATCATTTCGCTGCAACAAAACACACAATCAATCTAAATCACACATACAACTGACTATGTGACTACAATGAGTGTACAGCTGCGTGATTGTACAACATAATGAGTGTGACTATACAACTTTAACTGTGTGACTGTACAACATAAACGGTGTGATCCTAAAACATAATGACTGTGATCCTACAACATAACGAGTATGACTATACAACTTCAACTGTGTGACTATACAACATAATCTCTGTGACTATACAACTAAATTATAACATTAATTAAATATTCAATCTTCATTCATTCATATTCAACCTTCATTTTAATCCATATTTAATCTTCATTTTTTTTTGGATAATGAAGATGAATAATTTTATAAATACAAAAAAAAGGTATGAAAAGTAAAACAAGCGTGAAGATGAAGATGATTCAACGAATGATACCTTAATCCCAAGGTATTCTACAGCTGCGTGATTCTACAACATAGCGAGTGTGACTATACAACATAATGAGTATGACTATACAACTGAATATGTGACTAGAATGAGTGTACATCTGCGTGATTCTACAACATAATGAGTGTGACTGTACAACATAATGAGTGTGACTGTACAGCATAATGAGCGTGACTTTGCAATTCTGCAAAAACATTACGCACTAAATGACTTGTTCATCTTCAAGCTCCATTCATCCCACAAAAAAGTTACAACTTCATCTTCAAACTCCATCTTAAAGATGAAGTTGTTCTTTTTTTTTAGATAATGAAGATGAATAATTTTATAAATATAAAAAAAAAGACATGAAAAATAAAAAGAAGCATGAAGATGAAGATGAAGATGAAGATGAAGCACGAAAATGAAGATGAAGATGAAGATGAAGATGATGAAGATGAACATACCTTCGTATCATGATCGAAGTTACTGACGGAGTATGTTGGGTTAAAAACGCAGTATGGTCGGAGTAGTTGACGGAGTATGGTCGGAGTTATTAATGGTGATTATTTGTTGGGGTTTTGTTAGAAAGAGATAAATTGAGTTGAGAAATGAATTGAAAATGAGGGGTTTGGGAAGTGTTTGAGGGAAGTAATGTAGGGATTGATTTGGGTGAGGGGATGTTTCCCTCTCTCCACTGCTGTTATGTCAGTTGATTGTCTTTTTTTTTTTTAATAATTGAACCCATCCATCCACCATCCATCTTAGGATGAATGGATGGAGGGGATTAACACTAAGGGAGAGTTAGGGAGTTATTAACTTCCCTGATCCTCCCTCCCTCTCTCTCTCTCTCTCTCTCTCTCTCTCTCTCTCTCTCTCTATATATATATATATATATATATATATATATATATATATATATATATATATATATATATATATATATATATATATATATATATATATATATATATATATATATATATATATATATTGTAGACACCAAAATTTTATATATTTCGGTATCTATTTATGTCTAATATCTTTAGTATTTAGAGATAATTATCTATAAATATTGTGATAATATCTTAGGATACTAGAATATTCTTAACTTCCTCTCTAAGCTATTAGGCTATAAAATTTATTAAAGTGCCGAGTAAATAAAATTAATTAATTATTTTGAGCTAATACGAAATTTTAACTCAATTTAATTATTTTTGTCCCGAGTAAATGAAATATGGGTCGATCCGAATTACAAAATGAACTATTTGGATCATTAAACCCGAAAATAAGACAAATTGGGCCAATGTCACTAATAAACCCATAAATGGGTTTGTGACTACAAAAGTCCAATAAGGAGAACCAAAACTCTATAAATAGAGCCCTTCTCATTCATTCGAAGGCAATTGGGAAAACTTCTGAAGAAAAGGATCCAGAGAGAACAAGACACAAAGTCGCCGCAAGCTCTCCATCAAATCCGTCGCAAGCCGTCAGAAGATCCAAGTCAAATTCAGACATTCAAGGGAGATTCAAGTCCAAGCGACCCTCTCAAGAATATCAAATTACAACGTGTGCAAGGCAGTACAAGTCAGCTACGCACGCGTCCCTCACGAGTACCGCGTACACGTGTTCCCTAAACGGCGTTAGAATCAGAGGATACATAAGAGGTTGTACACGAACTTTTGATAAATAATTAATAAAATCTATTTGTTTCCTTGTTTTGTATTTCAGTTAGCTGCGATACAAAATTTTATGTTTTACAAATTGGTGAACCCGACGTGAAGATTTTCGCTCTTCATCTCCAATCTCAAAGAATCCAGATCTGTAGAAGTTGTGGGGGCAAACAAAATCGACCTCAAGTATTTCTACCAAATTTCGAGACAAAGTTGCAACCGACTTCGACTTCGAAGTCCCTACAACAAGTCTCGAGGGGGCATTTGTAGACACCAAAATTTTATATATTTCGGTATCTATTTATGTCTAATATCTTTAGTATTTAGAGATAATTATCAATAAATATTGTGATAATATCTTAGGATACTAGAAATATTCTTAACTTCTTCTCTAAGCTATTAGGCTATAAATACGGTCTTGTGTCTAGGGTTAAGAGGAGGTAAGATGGAATAAGTCTCACAAACGACCCCATCATCCTACTACCAAATTGTAGTTAAATGGAATAAGTCACAAACATACCCCATCTTCCCCTACGGATCTAAGTCGATAAGACCTCCGTAGTACTATCAAAAAACCCTAACCTTCGAGATGGAATTAAGAGATCCACGAAAGTTGTAACGCTCAATCTTTCAATTATAAAATAAAACTCGTATTCCATATTATTTTGTATTTGTGTTATTAATTATCGCAGGTGTAAAATTTTATGTTTTACAAATATATATATATATATATATATATATATATATATATATATATATATATATATATATATATATATATATATATATATATATATATATATATATATATATATATATATATATATATATATATAGGAAGGATCAAGTGAGTCCTTTTTTCTTTTTTGAGTCCATGAGTCCCTTTCTTAGCCATTGATCTAAACAAGATGAATTGTTGAGATTGCATATTGTATTTAAGGTAGTAACTACCAAATTTTGGAAAAAAATAAAAAAATCCTCTTCCTCCCTAGATTAGCGCCAACTGCAACTTCTCTCTCATCTCATTCATTACGTTTCATTCAAACCCCGCCTAAGAAAAACCCTTAATCTTCTCTCATCTCAATCAAATTTTTCACTCAACTCAATCATATCCGTGCACTCAATCTCTCAACTCAGCTCAATCGCTCGCTCAACTCAAGCATACCCGAGCACTCAATCATCCAACTCAACCCAATCGTTCAACTCAACTCAATCGCTCACTTTCAACTCGAGCAAGGTTACATTCAAGCCGCTTTCTAATTTCAACAAACATTATCATCATTGTCTGATTTCATCCATTTTTTCACTAATTATTGATTGATTAACCTTGCTGTGTTTTTGCCCTAATTTTTTTTTTCACTAAAGACTGTCGTGGTATCTGGGTTTTCATCTGTTTCGTGTAATTGAATTCAACTACAGGCGAACATATTTCGAATGTTACTTTAATGCCCTTACACTGTTACAGATAATAATCTTTATGTGTTACTGTAAGAGGTCGCTCGTTTTTCTGTGTCACATGCATGGTGTTATTTCAAAGACAACAATGTGTTACTGTAATGCAGAAGAGGTGTTACTCTAACTATCATCTTCGTGAAACTCTGAATCCTTGTAAACTGGTACACTCAATTATGTACATTTGTTACTCTAATTCGCTTCTTATATTACTCTAACACTTTCTTCGTGTTACTTTACTGCTCTTTATGTGTTACTGTAAGAGGTCGCTCGTTTTTCTGTGTCACATGCATGGTGTTATTTCAAAGACAACAATGTGTTACTGTAATGCAGAAGAGGTGTTACTCTAACTATCATCTTCGTGAAACTCTGAATCCTTGTAAACTGGTACACTCAATTATGTACATTTGTTACTCTAATTCGCTTCTTATATTACTCTAACACTTTCTTCGTGTTACTTTAATGCTTACTTGTAACCAGCTACTTATTAAAACAGTTGTATATGATCATTGTACTTTTCAGATGGCAAAAGGAGGAGACAAGTCCAGAAAAACTCGTGCCACAGATGGCAAACGCAGGAGACAAAGCAAGGAGCAGGTCAGCGAGGAGCAGGTCAGTCGCAGGCCTTAGCATTGTTGATGTTCATCTCTTACCTGGCTCATATTTAGCTCTAACAACAGTTGAATATACTAATTCTGATATTACTCTAATACTTTCTTCGTGTTACTTTAATGCTTACTTGTAACCAGCTACTTGTTAGAACAGTTGTACATGATCATTGTACTTTTCAGATGGCAAAAGGAGGAGACAAGTCCAGAAAAACTCGTGCCACAGATGGTAAAAGCAGGAGGCAAAGCAAGGAGCAGGTCAGTCGCAGACCTTAGCATTGTTGATGTTCATCTCTTAACTGGCTCATATTTAGCTCTAACAACAGTTGAACATACTAATTATTTTTATACTTGTCCCTTTTCAGAAGGAAGAAGTGGGGGAACAAGAACTTGTTGTTAAGAAGATCCAGTTCAGGTGTAGACCACAGAACCTCGTCGAGTTAATGTCCAAATTTAATGATAGGCAGCGGGAGGCTGTCATCAGAATCGGTTTTGGCGGCCTACTACTGATGCGACTCAAAAGTTTCCCCGGTAAGTATGCAATCGACTTCATGACGCTTTTTGCGGATGACACTCTCATTTTCAGACAACCAAGGAAAAGTGATCAATTCTTGGTAACGAAGCATGATGTCCACGATTGCTTCCTCCTACCATACGGTCCGAACCCTGCTGACCTGCTCCCAATGGGCCGGTCGAAGGAAGCACTAGTGGAGGATGTTGTCAGTCCGAAACAAGCATGGAGGGACCGGTTCCATGTTCCTACTGGAAGCGACTTGATCTCTCTGACTCTGTTGCTGGAAGAACTACAAAAGGACGTTGATGGTGGGGACGACTTTTGTAGATTGTTTGTTCTGTACAGCATGTCTATTTTTCTTAATCCAACGTCGAATTACACTGTTGATCTTAGTCTGCTAAGGTGCGTTGAGAACGTAGAGCAGATTAGGAACTATGATTGGTGCACGATTGTATTGGATGGGCTTGCTGCAGTCTGTCAAGACTCTGTTCTTCGGAAACGGACATACCTGCTCGGTTGTGTGCCATTTTTGATGATCACATACTTTCAGCGTTTCCAATACCGTGATCATCGTTCTCCGCACGACCTGCCGCTTATTAAGCATTGGGATCGCGAGCGGATGGTAGATAGGTTATATGGTAAATTTGTTGGTGGTGGGCTTGGTCGTCTTACCAAGTCAAAGGTGAAATACCCCCGTTGTCTACTTGAGGAGGTAGTGGACGAGGAGGTGGTGGATGACGGGGTGCCGCTGAGGATATTGAATGCCCTAACATCATCCGCGCACAAAGCTGCCAAGTCCATAAACATTGAGCTAGCAGATGGCGTCGAGGATGACGCTGAGCTAAGAGCGAAGGCGGTTGACGTAAGTAATAAAAAATTTCATCAATAAATTGCCTGTTATATGTCTCTGTGTTCATTGAATACGCGTTGTTCGCAAGAAAACAAATTTGTTGATACTGTAGTTGCCTAATTATGTTACTTTAACTATCATATCCTATTACTCTAATGCGCATTATGTGTTACTTTAAGGTATTCAGTTAATTTTTAAGTGTGAAAATGTGTTAATCTGAGCATGAATATGTGTTACTTTAATGTTGATCACATGTTACTCTAATGACACAGATGTGTTACTTTAATACTAATCATAAGTTACAGCCTCCCCTCCAAAGTAACACTTTCTGTTTACTCTTGATGCAAGAGGTACATGAATTGTACCTCATGATGGCAAGGAATGCAGTTGCATTCCATGATTGGTGGATCTCAGCCGCTTCCAAACTCAGGAGAATAACATCTTGCAAACCACTGAACGATGACCCCGTACCGTCACAGGCCTCGCAAGACTTCTGGAGTGGAGAAGAGCTCCACCGGACGGTCGATGAAGTGTGCGAGGCCTACGCACGTGCGAAGAACGCAGCGACCCAAGGCCCTGCATTCACAGGCCAGCCCACACAAACAGCAGGTGCGAGCATGCGTACAAATGTGGCGGAGGATGTTGTCACTGGGGATGAGAGTTGAGGCTGTCCCGACTTCGAACTGTACACGACGGCGGAGATGGTTGAGGCTTTTAACGGTGGTTCGGAGGACAGGGATCACCACCGAATTGAGGAAGCGAACGTTATTGAGAATTTGTTTGTGGAAGTTGATGGACGGAAGGTCTTCCATCCCTACTTTCTCCACTCTGAAAATTTTATGGATTGCATGCAAGTTGTTGATGAGAAACTTGGATGCTCTTATGACTGTGGAACCCCTGAACCAGACCAGCTAATAGTATCAGATTTTTTGGTCAGAAACAGTAGGTTGTTCAGGTCGGTTTTGAGTGTTCGGAAAGACGTAATGGATTACGTCTTTTATAACAATGACAAGTACAGTGCGGAGTAAGTTTTCAATATTGCTCAATGTTCTTTACCCGATTCTATCTATCTATGTTATTTTTTATCAATTGTCTTATAATTCTTATAATTTATTCAAAATCTGTTAGTGAGATGCTTGTGAGGGTTGACGACTTCTTCAACGTCCCTCGTGATGAGCTGTCGACACTCCTACCGGGGCAGCAGCTGTCGAACGCTGTTATCGATAGCTGGCGTATACTCCTTAACAGTCTTGACGCGAGTTAGACTGCGCCACGTCCTACATCACGCTGCTTCTTTGGCGTTAGCCACAGCGTAAGCTTGTCTCTATTATATTTATCATACCAGCACAATCAACAACTAGTGCCACTAACATATCTGGAATGATCATTTTCATAACAAATGTAATCTTTTCATATTAGGACTGGACATTCATAATGAATTTCCTGTTCTGTACCACTCTCCATGCCCTTCCACATGTTCATTACTGTCAATGTTATTTTAATACACCAACTGGTGTTACTGTATGGTGTGTATACTGTTACTTTAATAAGTATGTCACTAATGATGATATCCATAACTAGTGTTACTCCTAGACATTAATACTGTTACTCTAACACAATAACAGGCGTTACTGTAAGGCTTTTATACTGTTACTTTAATTAGTAACTGTGTTTACTCTGTCTTATTTCCACGGTCATGAAATTTTACTTCAACATGTGTCCTGCAGAAGACAGTAATGAAGCTGTGGAATGGCGTAAAGAGCGGTGCAGAAGTCTACATTGGCGATGACTTGTTCAACTTCTGGGACATTTGGACCGATGTGAATAAAGACATTGTACACCTAGACTCTGACTTGGTACGTCTATATGAAACACTCACACGGATCACCCTTTACTACATCTCTTTAACAATAATCGCCAATCACTTTGTTACCAAATAACAGGTCTTCGTCCCGGTGCTTTCCAACGACAACGACCACTACAGCTGTGCATGTATCAACTTTTTGTCAAATCAGATTGATTACCTCGACAACAGGAGTTACGAAGATCAGGAATTCGAAAGCCTGCCATATGTCGGGATGGCAAAAATCGCAGTAAGTGTATTTATGTTTTATATAATCGTTCATCATTTTACCCTCCGTCATATTTTTTTTTTATCAAGGCTGTGGAAATGGGAAAATACATGGTCAAAAAAGGTATCGCGAGGGGTTCGGCTGTCGCGGGTTTCCCTGTTGTCAACGTCACATTCGCATGGCAGGGTGGAGGTTTCTCGGCAAACGACTGCGGTGTCTACCTCATGATACACATGATGTTGTACGTGGGGGAAGTGTTCGACTGTTACCTAAGAACAATGGAGGCGAACAACCTCTATAGAGCGGAGATTGCAGCGACTCTGGTCCTGTGTGACATCAATAAGGATAGAGATGAGGTTTTAGCGAGGGTGAGGCAGTTCCTAAACGATAAAGCAAATATTGTCATTGAGAGAACAATATCCGGTGTTGTGGGTTCTACCGGGGGGACTGTCAAGAGGGCAGGCGAGGCAGAATAAGAGAAATGACCGTCGAAGAAGAGCCGACTGTCGACACCTGACCCTACAACCCCGGTCGCAGATACGGTGCTTGACTCTGAGTTGTCAACGCGGACAAGATCCGTCCTGAGGAGCCGAAACCGTGGTGAGGGTGACGGTCTTGGCTGCTCATTTGATTGTGGCGGCGAAGATGCGAACTCTCCCATGTTGTCACCGTTTCTATTGAACAACAGGACGTTGTTAAGTAAGATCGTCGTCCGTCGCAAAGACGTCGTTGACTACTGCCTTGTTGAGCTTCCATCCATAAAAAATAGGTATGCATTTACTGTAACATTAATGGGTGAATTATTAAAACAGATTTTTTGACGAGGTATTTTTTGTTTTCCTTCAGCGACGAGGTTGCAAACTATTCACTCCTAGCTTCAATTGAGCGGGATGACATACGTTCAATGTTACCGGGTCAGAAAATGAGGTCGTGCGTCATCGAATGCTGGTCGATGTTGTTGAACAAGCTTCCATCTCCCGCCACTAATTCGGCCGAGACACCTACGACGGCATACTTCGGTATACGACAGGCGGTACGCACTGTTGCATTTGTGTACACATATATAATTATCACCGTGGTTACATTAACCCTTATCAGCTACAATTTAACTTTATGGTGTTGATCTGACATACTTGTGTTAAATAAATATGGTGTTACTTTGGCGCTTTTTTGGTGTTACTGTAATCCAGAAAATGTGTTACTTTAATCTGCGTCTTTGTTATTCAACATGCTCATATACGTAGTCAATGTGTTACTTCAACATTCTCGTTTTGGAAGACTTGTATACAGTTGAACCCAATCTGAGACACATTGAATATTTTTGTAGGACTGCCTTTATGGGATGATTGAAGAGTATGAAGACGGCCCATCCACGCAGGCAGTTGACACCTTGATGAACCATCTCGCTATTTTTAGAAGGAAGTGTGGTCGTCATCTTAACTTGAAAGCTGATCTCACCTTTGTCCCGATCCACATCGATGATTACTACTCATGCGTGTGCATTAACTGTAAAACGAGGACAGTAGATCTCCTTCACCACCAACGTCACACGAACGTGAAAGATACAAAATTGTACAAGGCCGCAATGATAATGGTTAGTATATATATGCTAGTAGTTATTATTGCATACCGCTATTTGTTTCTCACCTAATGACGTCGTTGTGATACAGATAGGTGTCAGCAATTAGCGATTACTTTGAGAAGCTCGAAGTCCCTGATGCAGCTGATATCGGTACTTTCGAGTTTAAAGAGGCCAAGTTTAAGTGGCAGAAACAAGACCGTACCTGGGACGAGTCGGGAATTTTCACGATGATGCACATGTTGATGTACGAGGGACGTACATTCCACCACATAGACCTCGAGAGGAAGGTCAACAGACGGTATCTGGTGGTGCAACTTGCAGCCACACTTCTATTGGCAGACAAGAACAAGGTGCGATTGGAATTGTTGGAAAAAGTGGACAAGTATGCGGGCGGTAGACAAAAGATCATCGACCGTCCCAAGAACAAGCCAATCAACAAAGGGCCGAAAAAAATAATGTTGTTACTGAATCATGTCATATCTTTTCTAAAAACGATTTAATGGTTTGTATTATTTAGTTACTTTTCTAATTGCATTGGTATTTTGACTGACACCAATGCATTGAAGCTGTCAATCTCTGTTTACACTGACTAGTTGAACATGTCACTCTAAATTACTGCTGCTGTTACTATGGTGATTACTGAAGTCCAGTAAATGTTACTCTAATGAATGCATTATGTTACTTTAATTGATTAATGGTGTTATTACAATGATGTTGCAATCAATTCCTCTGACGTATAATTGATTAATGGTGTTGGAACAATGATATATTGTTTTTTGAAGAACAATATATCCCCAGTTACTTTGGCAATGATGGAACCAATCCAAGTTGGTACTTTGTTAATGAATGAAACCAAACCAAGTTATCCAAGTTATCCACAGTTACCTGAATGCATTGTTTCTGTTACTGTAACAGACAATAAGTGTTACTCCGACACACATGAGATGTTACTCTAACCAAAAACACATGTATTAAATAAATATAGTGTTAATTACAACGTAGCACAATGCTACCTGTAAAAAAATGTTTACAAAAAAAGTTATTTGTGTGAACCAGCAAAAGAGCGAAAATTCTTATCATGACAAAAAACACGAGTATGCTCAAAAGACTTGTTCATTCTCCTCGTCTTCCTCGGTCTCTTCTTCAGTTTCCTCTCCTTCGATGTCTTCATCTACTTCATCCTCCTCATCCTCCTCATTGGGTGGCTTAGTAGGCTGTTTAGGGGGTCGTGCTGCGTACGGATTTGGATAGTTTCGCTTGTCATGGTGTGCCATCTGTTTGCAGTTATTGCACATGCGTTTCGGCTTTCTAGAAAGTGCGACCTTCTTTTCCTTGCTCGACAACATCCGCTTTCCGCTGCCCTTTGTCTTAGAAATCTTCGGAGAGAGTATCGTGATATTGTCAGAGGTCGTACACCCAAGCATATTTTCCAGATCCTGTGTCTTGCCAATATTCCCCCCACCAGAAACTGGCTGCCTCTGCAACCTGAACTCCCGAATTAATCCGCACAAGCTTTTCACATCTGCCTTGTCCCCTGCCCTTAGAAGTCCCATTGTCTCATGGATTTCCGACCACAATTTCGACATCTCTATCTGTTTTCCGTCGATGATGTCAGTGTTTTCGTCGTCTAATCCTTCATCAATGATACGAGCAGTGCGAACCGCCTCTTTTGTCCACCTTTTGGTTACCATGTTTTCGGGTATAGTGGTCAGCCCTTTCGACGAATATATCCAGATTACGTGTCTACACAGTACCCCTCGTAAATTAAACAACTGACATGTGCAGCTTGATCCAGACGTTCCTGGACAGATGATGACATATTAATGGATGATGGATATATTATCCATTTTTTCAGTCAACAGAGACAACAATTATAATGGATATAATGGTGTGCAAAATGTAATGGAGTGCAGAATGAGATAATTTTAAGAATATGAGGTGTTACTGTAATCCATGGTCGGTGTTACTTTTAAGCATTTACAACACAGATGTCCAAGTGCTGTCCTCAGTTACTCTAACGCATTATATATGTTACTGTAAGGAACGACTGGTGTTACTTTATTAAATACTCTTCTATCACATGAACGAGGTCAAGTTTTAAGGAGTACCTGATATATACTGGACCGTAAACTCTTTATCTCGTGTAGCATCCCTAACCAATGTCTCCTCAAACCCGTCATTCTCAAGGAAGCCCCTCACGCTGCAAGTACCCACAGAAAATTTCACCTCCTCCTGGAATTCTTCAAATGCGGCGTGGGTGTAAATTTTCGCAGCGTGATGTTCAATTGGCAGGTGGGTTACTGTTTTTGGAGAAGCTTGTACATTGTCATTGTCGAGTTTTTTCTGTGTATACCGTTGCTGGACCATGGCGCTCTCGAATCGCATCCAGAATTCGATCAACGTCCCCGATTTTTGTTCGAATCTTTTGAAGAAACAGTTCTCACTCTCCGACCTTTGAGTTGTTCGCATTAAGCCGCCCATCTTTAAATCCCTGCAATGTGCCATCACCCACTGCTTCCTGATGGAGAATGTAGTTGAAAACCACTCGACATCACCCCCATGGTACTCCTCCATTATGTCACGCTATTCCGCGTCGAACTCATCTCCATCAATCTCCACATCCCATACTATAGCATTCAATCTTTTCAGAAAATCCTGGTAGTCGCTCCGCGTTGCACCGTATTTGGTGAGGACCTTGTTCAAGATATGCCACATACAGAAACGGTATAGCGCCGTCTTAAACATCTTCTTCACGGCTGGTATAATACCTGGATCCTGGTCGGTAATAATATACCCCGGCTCTTTCCCGCCCATTGCAGTCAGAAATCTCTCAAACACCCACACGAACGACTCATAATCCTCGTGCGCTATCAGAGCGCCAGCAAAGATTACCGATCGTTTGTGATGATCAACGCCGGTGAACGGCGTGAATATCATCTTATATTTGTTCGTCCCGTATGTCGGGTCGAACGAAACTGCATCCCCAAATAACTGGTAGTTTCGTCGCGCCTCACCGTCAGCCCAGAAAACCCTGCTCAAACTCCCTTCTTCATCCAGGTCGTAGTCAAAATAGAAACCCTTCCTATTCTTAGCCATGTCTTTGAAACGATCGATGAATAGCTGACCGTCCCTCTCATGTAGGAAGCACTTTATATCCCTTCCCCAGTTTTTGAAGTCAACCAAGCTCGCACCCACGTTTGCGAAACCCTCTACCTGCTCCTTGCACATGTTGTACGTCCGCGTTGCTCCGATATTCAGCTGAAAATAAGAGTCAAGCGTTGTGACAATTTAACATTAATACTGTTACTCTTATTTTTAACTACTGTTACTCTATAGGATCACTGGTGTTATTCTAGCAAAAGTAATTAGATTATGTACACACTGGATTAATCCAGCTGTGTTACTCTAGCAAAAAATTGGTGTTACACCTATCTTACTCAAATGTTATTCTACAAAAGAAATTGTGTTACTCCATACCCGCGAATTGTTCAAAATCAGTTGCTTGTGGTACTTTGTCAGGTTCCTCGACAGCTTTTGGAATTCTCTGTCTTTTGGTGAGATCAGTTCGTGGTTGTGGCCGATGTGGAACCTATCAATACTGAGAATGCCTTTATTGAACAGCCTAATTCTTGCCTTGCACCCGCAACGACGGACTTTTGTCTTCTTTTTAGGCGCGTCCACAACAACTCCTCCCCCAGCTGCATCGTTAACAACTTTCACAGCCGTAGGTGTATTGTTAACAGCTTTAACAGATTTCGTAAAACCCTGTCTGTTGCAGACTAGGAGCTTCGACTTTATCTCACCACCGTACCATCGCTTTGTGGTATACCTTCTCACATCAAATCCGCAAGCCAACGCGTAGATTTTATAAAACTCCACCGCCTCTTCGATTGTTCTGAATACTTGCTTCATGTACGGAGTGAAAGCCTCACCCACATCTCTGCACCATTCCTGTGCATTCGGTTCTTGGCAAATGCCGCCTGCACAAAATTAAACAACGTCACATGGGACATGTGTGTTACATCACTTCATATGTTGTGTTACTGTAACGAATATAGTATGTTACTTTAACATCATCATCAAAACCATTCTTCTAAGCGCCCAGTGTGTTACTGTAATTGCAATTAAGTGTTACTGTAACTCAGATTGTATGTTACTTCAATGACTTTTCTACATTAATACAAAACAAAACGGTAGTATCAATGAAGCATACGCTAAATCTAGAATCTATGCTAAAACAAGAGCGATGAACCACCGTCATTAATCCATGATTAATCAAATGAATAAAATATCACCTTGTGCTTCTTTGCCAATGGCACCTGCAAAAAAATAAAACAACGTTACATCTATGAAACCAATGTATTACTTCAATTGACAAGTCCTGTTACTCTAATTAATACACTACGTTACTTTAACACCATCATCAAAATCCTTTTTCTAAGCGTCCAGTGTGTTACTGTAATTGCAATTAAGTGTTATTGTAACTAAGACGTTATGTTACTTCAATGACGTTTTTTCCTTAATACAGGACAAAACGGTATTACTCATTGTACATCATGCAAAACCTAAATAAGAAACATGATTAAAACCCTGGTATCTGTAAAGATCGAGAGAAAAACGATGATGAATGAAATAACAATGAAAGCAATATCAACATCCAAATTGACATCAAAAAATAACGCAAACATGAAAGTTATAGCAACAATGAAAATTGACGTCAAAAGAAATATTGAAACTCACCATTGTTATACTCGATCAATTGCCTATCAACTGTTGAAGAAGACGATGCTGTCATTGAATCCATTGTAACGCGTTTTGGAGCACATTATTGATTGAATGAATGGATGAACGTGATGAAGCAAGGATTTTTTTTATCACGGTTGAATGAATGAATGAGCGTTATGAATGATGAATGAACGTGATAAAGTGGGTTATTGTTTCCTAAATTCTTGGGAGCTATTTTAGGAACGTAAATCTTCCTCTTTTTTTTTAATGCAACGCATCTTGTCAATCCATCCTCATCTCATCCAATGGATGAGATGAGGACTCATTGACTCATATATAGAGAAGGACTCATAAGAGCCTTACTCTCTCTCTCTCTATATATAAAGTCAGGAGTTGGGGCGCACGAATTCCCGCGCCCAAGTCGCGGAACGCATGGGCTCCTGCGCCCAAGTCTCAGAACGCACAAGACCCCACACCCAAATAACCAGGCGCGCGGCCTAACGTGTCTGTGTGGACGGGCCCAGACGACCCTTGTTTTTCTCCAAAGCCCATCGTTTCAATTTTACCTAGGCACATTCAAAGTTTTCACAAAAATCCTCTTACGTCAAAGTTTTCATTCCCCAGCGAGTCGTCCGAGTTTGTGTCTAAACTCTAAACTTTCAAAATATCTATGCTTAATTACTTTTGCAACGCCGTACTAAATGCATGTTTACCTAAAATGTAACAAGTTTGATGCAAGACTCCCATCAAAGATACCCCATGGTGCCATCGCTACAAGGACAACTGTGATCTTCTGCTTATGGCTGGCGAGCCTTCATACGCGCACTCAAATGGACTATAAACGACCCGACCGAAAGGCCGCCAGGTTGTAATCCTCGAATGATCTGGGGGCTACTGTAACACCCCGTGTTTTGACCATTTTAGTTATTTATAATAACGATTAATATTAATAAATCGAGTCTCGACAAACTATTTTATATAGTAATATTTAATTCTTGTACCTTTGGACCTTTTTATTTCACTTCACTGTTTGCAAAACAAAAATTTCTATTGGTATCGCAATTCTGCGCGATTTCGTAAAATGGTTCCTATTTTCTCATACGGACTCCGATTGAGACGTTTCAAAATCCTAACTTTATTATTTTTCTAAGATCTACAAAATGGTAATATCAAAAATTTAAGTTTATAAGTGCATCAAAATAATATTGTACTAGACAGCTCCTTTACTACGAAAATCGTCACCCGACGAATCGTTTGTCGACATTCGATTTCCATACTTCTTTCCTAACCATTTTGTGACCAAATAAACTCAAAAATATCACCCTAAGGCGTGCCATACCGTCACTTTGAAGTCCAAGCCTCAAAATATGCCTAACTAATCAAAAACACCATTTCAAGTAATGTACTTCTTAAAGTATGATTATCTACTTTGAGTAATTGTCAAATTCTTGTCCACCCTTTGCTCCTCCATTTTGTGCACGACCAATACCTCATATAACCAGACTCTTATGCCCATTAAAATCACTTATTCATCCACCTAACATCCTCCTTAAAATCCATTCTAAAAACCAAAGTAAAACCATCAAAATAATACTAAGTTCTTAAGCCTTTACACCACCGTTTTGAAGAGCATTAATCCCTTCTTTCTCTTATCTTATACTACTTATTTTCAAAGTTATTTAATAGTATAACTACTAACTTAGTTCTTTTTGTGTCATTCTAACTAATTTATGAAGAGGAGCAAGAGAAAAGGAGCATCGATCTTCGTTTTCTTATATGTTGTAGAATAGATTATTTATGCTTAAGGTAATCTAACTTTTCATCGCCCTCAAATCTCGTAGGATAGTGTTTAGGCTCTAATAAACATATAACATCATGTTTAGGACTAAATCATTAGATCACCAAGTTTTAAGTTAACTATTTTTTGATCTATCACTTAACAATACATGCTGTAAAATGGATTCTGTGATGTATGATGTATGTTTACGATTTTTCTGTGTAAAATATGTTTCGAATTAGCCTTAGGTTCCTTTATGAAAGTTGTATATATGAATGTCTAAAATATGAGAAAAATATGAGAAGGAAGTTTTTATGATTATATATATTTTTAATAATTATTTATTCCACAAAATGGTACTGTATGATTTTATGTACTGTCTTGGCAAATAATATGTTTCCTAATGTTAAACATTTTTTTTATACTTGAAAAAACATATATTATGTTCCTGATGATTTTTATCATGTGTACGGCAAATTTCATATAAATACATCATATATATTTTCATTTATAACATTTTTACTAAAATGGGTCAGATCTGGAAAGATGATTTTATTTAAGAACAATTATAAAGTATTTTAATCTAAATTTTTGGGGTTATATTATATACAAATATAGGTATCTAAAATAAATATTTGGTTAACTTTCATGATTTGTAAGTATTTTAAAAGATTTGAAAGAGAGTATTGAAAATCGTATCATTTTGGTCTTTAATTTCTCAAAAATAATAAAACTTCTTATTTCTGAAAAATGAGTTTATATATGGAAGCCTAACTCATAAAAGTATATTTAGTATGAAAATTGTGATTCAAAAATGACATTTGAAAAATGACTTATTTTGTATCCTTAATAATGTTACCGATTTCGTTATTACTTAAATTTTTTTATGTTAAACTCTAAGTTTTGAGAAATATAATACTTGATAAGATTAAAAATGAATTTTATAATTATTATAAATTTATTTGATTTTTGAAATATTTTACTAAGTATAAATAGGTTTTAAAAGGTACCCCCTCCGATTTTTTTATTTCTTCCCATTACCATTTTAGGCAAATTCTTTTTTTCTTCCCATTTCTCATTCTTTCCTACTTTAGTTACCTTTTTCAAAGTGTTTTTACAAGATTGCCCTTATGAACTTTATGAAACCACCAAAATACCCACTTATTCGTATCATGACAACAAATTTGTTGTTAGCAATTTCTACTTTTGTGATTTGACTTAATTACTCCCTCCCTTTTTTCACACATTTACAAATTACCCTCCATATTTAATTCTCTCACCTCACCCTCAATATATATACACCAAACCCTAAATAAATTATGAAATCCTCAATTGCAGTCGCACAACAATCGTTTCAATTGTCTCTTTCCCTCCCCTCTTCAAACCTTTGATAAATCGACCACAACCTGCGCCCCTCTCTTTTCAATTTCATTTCATTAAACCCAGATGCGAAGATGTTGATTATTGTAGAAGCCTCAACGATTCCGACGAAGCCACCTGAATAACGGCATCAAGACAAGGATGTGAATCATTTTTAACCCATTTTGAATATAAGCGATCTAATTACAAGGGCGGTAGCTTTCTTCTCCAATCTGGATGCTTTGCTTATTGATGTTGTTTCTTGATGATTTGATTATGTTTACGGATGTTATTATGATGTGATTTCATTTACTTTTTCTTCATTTTTTTTTAATTTTGGTGTTTTTGGAGTATGTTTATTTGTTTGATGAGAGTAACAATTCTTTAGTCACAAAACATGATCTCTAATCTATCTATGTTGATCGTGGATATTATTGTCTATCATGCAGTTTTGGAGTCTTAATTGTCGATGTTTGTAACTGATTTTATTAGATCTTGAATTGATAATGTTTTAACTTTGGAGTAAACATGTTCTGAGAAGAAAGACAACAAAATATTTTCCATTCACAATATTTTCATTAGGTGTTTCTTTCATTGTTAACATCAACAAAATCCAAAAAAAGTCTACAACATTAACACCCCTTACAAAATGTCTACTTGATCTAACACCTTTTACATGACAAAAAGGTTTAAATCATAAACACCATATCACATCTTAATGATGTTTACGATTTAAACACAAGCTATGCATTAATTAGAAACTTGTACCCCAATATCCCTTATCAAATCATCTAAAGCTGAGTGCTTTCCTACTGATATCAGCAGATGAATGCACACTTTCACTAGTTCGTCATTCGCTGTCAAATCTCTTGGTAGATTGCCTTGTATTCTTAGTGCTTTTTTCCCCAAATGAGGTAGCTTGTAATCATTACGGCCCCTTCTTTTCATTATTTCAAGCATACAAGCCTGCAAACTAAGCCAAACATCGTCTAAAGCATGTACTGGTTCTTCATCCCAAGCTTCTTGAACATTTTTTACTAACTCATCCACTGATTTTGATTGTTTTGTTATTTCTAATGATTGAATTGATCGGAAGAATCCTAAATCCAACACATTTAGATCCGGAGAATTTGGGGGTTGGTTGGTAAGTGTAGACACCCGCATTTTGACTGCCAGGTGTCTATGGCAGTTTCCAAAAAACACCCGATGATGATCGGACGCTAACGTGTTTCTACGCGCTCGGATACGGGCTCAAAACCATTAGTTGCTGGCTAATGCATTTACGGAGTACAAATCTCACAAAACTGACCTCAAATCCAGGTCCAGTGGGTCGTTTCCAATCAAATAAGGCTAATTTGGGCCGAAACCGACACCGGAAATAAAACCGACTTTTTAGCGATTGGGTCAACCCCGGACAAAGTCGTTTCCGAGACATACAAAACAGCCATTCAAACATCAAAAGTCCAATTCAAACACAAAACCCATCAAATATCCTTGATCATGGTCCAAAACAAGAGACCCGCACGACCCAGCCCATCCACTCGATCGAGTGGGCCTGTTTCAGGCCCGATTGCAGGCACAAAGGGCCACTCGACCGAGTCAGATGGTTACTCGGTCGAGTAACCCTAGCCGGGTAACCTAGGCTTTGCCTATATAAACACCCCATGCAACACACATTCAAGACAACTTTTCACAACTTTTATAACCCTAATCGATCTTGCAAAAACCCTAATTCTACCTCTAGTCAAACCCTAGCACTACACTAGCAAACCCTAAACCTAGCTTTAGGAATCGAAACCTTAACCACCATAACTCAACCTCCATAAACCTCGAGACTCCCGTGTTAAAGCCACAACTACGAGTCCTATCCGAGACAAGAACATGTAGGTTGAGGGTGCAAAACCCGTCTTCTTTCTTCTCCTCTCTCTCTCTCGTCGTCCCTCCTTTCTCTTCGCTTTTTTTGTTTTTATTTCGTTATCGCATCATAATATCGATAATACCTTTAGTATTAAAACATTAAAATACTTGTCGATTTGTGTCGAGTATGAGGGATGTCGGAATAAGGAAACCCGAATATACAAGTGTACCACACACAGCGTTGCCGGTCGCTTATTCCGACACCCCAATTGCTTGATTATTGAAACAAGTTAACCTAAACAATAAATCGTTTATTTTCGTTTGCATCATTATTCAAGGTTCATATTTACATCGATTTTCAAAAACAAGCATTCTATTTAATAAGGGTCGAAACCCGTTGACGCGGATCCGACATCACAATCTCTAGGGATTTATTTCAATGTCGGAGAAGCCGAGGGAATCAAGTCCTCTAATTCAAGCAAGGTGTCGATACGTTAGATTCGATACCAATTCCATAGTTGGATGTCAAATCTAACGATCTAGTCAATTTAATTAACTAATGCGATTTATTTTCGTTGATGCTAAAATAATTGTCATACGATTCGTTAGAATCACGACATTATTAAACGCGGAGAAAATCTATTCATATCGCGATAGTTAATTTAAAACGACTTAAAGCAATTTTCTTTTATTTTCACTCTAGTATTCCATATCGATTCAATAATCGAATATGGATTACAACGAGTATTCAAAATTAGAATCGGGTATAAATTCAATAATATTTATGTCCGATTCAACAAAATCAATGATTTATAAAATCCGAGTCGAGCATAAATTGTACAATATTTATGTCCGATTCGGTAGAATCATCGAATTATCAAAAAATCAAAAGCAATTTCAAAATTACAAGCGAACCTGGTTCGTACAGGTGCCACTCGACCGAGTGTCTCATCCACTCGATCGAGTGACATCACAATTTACCGAGCAGAATGCTCTTTCGACCTCTACTCGGTCGAGTCTCATAGTGACTCGATCGAGTGGCGACGTACTCGGCCGAGTTGGTCAATAACTCGGTCGAGTAGGGTCACGAAATACGGGACATAACACTTTTTAAGGATCCACTCGGTCGAGTCCCTCAATGACTCGGTCGGGTGGCCCTTTATCACATTAAACCGTGAGTTCTACAATAGCATTCGAGTCTCGTTAATCGTTTTTTTGACTTAGGTCAACACGTGCCTAATTAATCATGTGAAACATCTTTTCAAAACCATGCATTAATTCATTTGCATCATTCTATACAATTCAATATTTGCACAAACCGTTATTATTCGTTATATCGTTACTAACAGTTTGTTGTTTCTTTTGTCAATTTTGCTTGTTTATTTTATTTTACTAAAATGAACCCGCATGCTAAAATTCAACTTCGACGTAGAATTAATTGCATTAAATCGACGTAGAAACCCTTTTCAATTCCTCACATGCTTAGGGAAAATAATATTTGCATATCATTTTCCCGTTCAACTAAGCGCGTATTGGAAAGTCATTCGAGATCTTAGTAGAGGCCGCTAATGTGAGGCGGGGTTGGGTGTCCTTTGTGGGCTTCCCAACACGTACCCTCACCCCTTACTCAGAACCTCGGTTTCCGGATGCCCGAAACCGTTGGCGCACGAGAGTCATTCAATACACGATATCCGATAAGGTCGGTATCGGTATCAAATGCAAAGGGACGAGCCCAATAAACTCTGACATCGGAAATGGGCCATACTTTGTGCATGCCCACTACGACATAGAGTGGGCTCGAACGGGCCCGAACTCCCACAAATTTCGGTGGCGACTCCACTTCAACCTAAATTTCAATTCGATCCATTCTCATATGGAGATTCATTCGCCTACCCAAACCCGCGCGTGGCCGTGTCGGGGTGGACCTATGTCATGTCCACAATTTGGCGACTCCGCTGGGGATTAACTGATGCGTGACTTACCATCGGCATCCTCAGGGTGAGACTCGAATATAAATCGTTTGAAAAATACAATACGCGTTTTAGTTCTACGGTTCATGCATAACCCATATTTTCCCGGGCCGGTACTCGCGACCGACGTCCTACTATACCGTTGATGTACTCCAATATGGATATGTCAAAAGGTGTCCGTAGTCGATTCGAGTGAGTTTCGCGGCATGTTTTAAGATCAACTCGACTTAGGAAGTCCGTCCCGATCAACGTCTAGGCTATGTACACTGGTATAGACCCTCTATAGACCGACCGAGACTTAGTATAGAGCATACATGGCGTCGTTATAATGCTTGACTACGTTCTACTTGGTTTCCGTGTCGTTTTCAAAAACCGTCATTTCAAAAATGCATCATTTCAAAAATATTCAACTTTAAAAAAACTCGGAAAGCTGCCGAAATTTAGGACTTATGATTTGACTCAAAACAAGCCTATTTTCTAGCCGGCATGCCGCCCATTTCGAAATTCGAACTTCCGATCCACCATTCGATTTTCGAATTTTCTAAAAATTTTCAATTTTCAAATCTTCGAGATGCCGTTTTTTATTTTCAAATCTTCGGGATCTCATCTTCAATTTTCAAATCGTCGGAAATTCTTTTTTTTTGACATTCAAATTTTCAATTTTCAAGATATCCAATTTCAAAACCCGGGACACATACCGAATTTAGGACTTATGATTTTACTCAAAATAGCCTATTTCTAGCCGGTATGCTGCCCAATTCAAAACTCAAAAATACTTTCGAACTATCAAAACCAAGGCCCGATGCACTTTTTCATTTTCTCGAAAAATCGGGCCTCTCCACCGAGTTATCTCGGAATTTTCAAAACACAATCAATTTTCAAAACCTTCCTCTTCTTAGGACTTCCCGTATTTAGCAGTTTCGGGTCGTGTCTTAAGTTATCAAGGTCTTTAGCGTCGAAACTCTGTCGATCTTACATCACGAGTTTCTTCCCTACCCCAGTCCGTCTTATTAGACTAAGGCAAGGCCCACCTACGTAGGACATGCTCCTGCAAAGGAGGGCCCGTCTACACAATCGAGTCCAAAGTCTGGGGATGTTTCACGTGAACCTTCCTTCGAACAGGACTCGGCCCACATAGCCGAATCCTAAGGAAGGCCCACCTTTTCACAAGTCACCCGTCCATGTGTCTTTTCCGAGTCAACCTTTTAAAAGGCATAGCCCTATAACAAAAGGTTCGTGGTCTTTACGTCTAAGGGTCACTCGTCCAACACTCGAGTATTAACAAAATCTTCAACCCCACTCGGGGGCTACCCTTCAGCAGGGTGATCAATCACGGTTGCTCTAAGGGTCATGTCTTACACGTGTCTCGCGTACCCCACTTTTGAGTCACTTGGATGTCACACCGTCTGAGTCCTATATAAGTCCTTGGTCTCACCTGGGGGCTATTCTCCGACGGAGCGATTAATCACGGTCACTCCGAGAATCGCACCCTACACATTTGTCTTAGGAGAGTCTAACCCGAGTCAAACCGGAGTCGTCTCTCCTCCCGCGCTATTTCCTATGCCTTGGTGAATTTGAGTTCCGAAGCAACTTTACTGATTACGCGGTATTCTTACAGATAGGCCACCGCAAAACAGACATCAAAAGATGCAAGGAACTTTGGACGAACTGAAGGCCGCGCTGGCCAGGATGGAAACTCAATTGACTACCATCCAGACTAACCAAGCGACCTTAGCCACCCGTCTAAGTGCCGTGGAGAAAAGGACTCCTGTTGCTGGACCTGAGCCCACTGGGCCCATAGCTGAACTAATCAGCGTTGTTCGCAGGCTCGAAGAACAGGTTCATCTGTCGACGAACAATTCGATCCACACTGAAAATGCTCGTTCCTACTCACCTTTGAATGACGAGCTACCTGCTGACCTCAAACTTACGGGAATTCCAATGTTTGAGGGTACTGAAGACCCGGTCCATCACATCCGGGCTTTCAAAAATTTCATGGCGGTCCAAGGGGTAAAGTCCACCATGTTTAAGCACTTATTCCCTTCCTCCCTCGAGAAGCACCCCAAAGCCTGGTACTACAGGCTCGATTCCAAGAAATACCCGACTTGGGATGACGCTCGATTCCATGAATTTGCTCGGAATTACGCTGATAACACCGAGATCCAGACTACCATGCGTACTCTGGAAGTGATGGCCCAAGAGCCCAAAGAAGGGTTCACTAGATATCTTCAAAGATGGAGGGCCGAGAGTGTAAAGTTGGTAGACAAGCCCAACGAGAAGACACTAGTGGAGGCATTCATCAACAACCTCCTACCTTCTTACCGCGTCCATCTTAGGTATGCCGGCATTTCAAACTTTGCGGTGCTTACCGAAATGGGCATTAGGATTGAAGACGATCTTCGACATAATGAAGATCTGGGTGAAGCTTCTACTGAAGGCTATACTGGACATCAACTTGAGTCCTTAGAAGCCGACGACTACTCCGAGAGTCCGGATCTGATTTGAGTCCGAGTCTGAGTCCGAATCTAGGATGTGCTATTTCTTCCAAAGTCAAAGTCAAAGTCAAAGTCAGAATCAATTGTATTCTGTCCTCTTTTTCAAATTTCAATAAAATCAGCTTTCAATATTCTTTCTCATATATACTTTCCTTATGTGTTTCCGAGAACATGATGAACACCATCATACACTGTGAGCACATGCACGTGACTATTATAGGCACATCTATAATGACTGCAGGAAATCGAGCCCGTGTTTTCCTTTTACCTATTCCATGTCTGGTATAGAAAAGCCACATAACTACCCTTAGCAGGAGCATATCGAATCCTATGACAAATCTGGGTAGTCTTCTAGTTTGGGTCCAAGACGGGAGGCAAGCCCATTTCCCACAACAAACACCCATCCGATAAGATCAACCGACCCCTACCTTTGGTGTTAGTGTGACCAACAAAAAAAAAAAACTGGACGAAAAAATCAAAAACCCATGACCGGGCTGAGAGGTCAACCAAAATTCAAAAAACTCATGAACGGGGCTGAGAGGTCAACCAAAATTCAAAAAACCCATGACCGGGGCTGAGAGGTCAACCAAAATTCAAAAAACCCATGACCGGGGCTGAGAGGTCAACCAAAATTCAAAAAACCCACGACCGGGGCTGAGAGGTCAACCAACATTCAAAAAACCCATGACCGGGGCTAAGAGGTCAACCAGCAAAAATTCAAAAAACTCATGACCGGGGCTAAGAGGTCAATAAAAAAAATCAAATACCCACGACCGTGGTCAACGGTCAACTCAAGTGAAAATCCTTTGACCGGGGTACGGTCAAATTCAAAATTATCAATACCATCCAATAGGGGAGTAACAATCAAGCTGGTTAGCTAACACCACACTCAGCCTTCCCACATTACAACCCTCAAGACCTCCTCGAGACCTAGGCTAGAGACAGCCCGGAATTTTGAGGATTCAAGCTCCATAGGATACCCCTAACCATTAGGGCCAGACATGGAAACCAGATCCCGCATTATCAAACCAGCCCAATCGAAGTTTGAGCCATCATTACTCGACTTCCCCCTTTCCTACCACATTACAATACCTTACCCTCGAAGCCTCAGCTCCACAAAATCGAGCTCCAGATTTCGAATCATCAAAGCCACTTACTTCCTAGCCCCACATTTCCAAAAACATCCAATCCAGTTACCAACCCCGAACACGGGAACTCAACTTGCGGTCGGCATAGAACATGCCCAAATAGTTCACACCACCTCTGGGGGCTACCCTGGGGAACGCTCACAGTCATAGGATCAACATTCTTACCATTCTAGCCCTTTGATCAAGACATCATTGGGAATGCACCTAGCCTCCACCATCGCTATGGCTAGTTACACACAAAGTCCTATTAGCTTAGGCACCATAATATATCTTTCAATCCACTGAACTACGGCTTGGTTTGATTTCACCACACGTGAATACGTAGGCAGCCTTTCAACAAAGGCGCAACCACTCACATTGACACACATTAAAAAAGCACTATCATTCCGATCACGAGACTGTCATGTTCTCAGTAGCTAGCTTTGTCGTCCTGGGGGCTTCTCCTAGGCAGAGGTTCTCCATCTACTCACATAATCCAAATACTTTCAAAATCTAGCCTTCTTTCAACAGTGTGTCCGAGTACTCGGCTCAGTCAAAGACGAGAATCAGCCAGGACTCGAAGCAATACCCATTTTGGACTGTACCCTAAAATCAGAAATCCAGAAGGGCACCCGACTAAAACAGTCTCATTACAGACTACTGCAAGTTCCCTATAGCATATCTATCCCATTTCGATGTACGACCGTGTTGCCACTCGCCTAGGCTACGGAATAGCGCAACTCAAGAGTCTTGTTAGGCGGCCCACCCCCTACCGAGTCACGGTCCAACCCCTCGAGAGTCCAGTCGTGTCAGTCAACTCGTCCGGTCACGTCCAGAGTCGAGTCTGTCGGTAGGCCTCTCTCTTCAAATTCCACATTGAAATTTGCAAAATTTAGCCATTTGAAAAAAGTCCTTTTCGACAAGGTCAAATTTCGGTCTATTTAAACTGCAAATTTCTTTTCTACCCCTTTCCATTTTGAAAACCTAGCCCGTGAGCTGCTTTCAGGATTTCAATTTCAAAAAAATTCAAAAATTGAAAAACTTCAAAATTTTCAAAGATTCAAAAATTCAAAAATCGTTTTCCCAGCGCAAGTCATTTTACTACCTAAGTGTTGCATGCATTTTATGTGACTCATACAGGTACGACTCAAGCAGGGACATGCAACCCACTGTATCTCCCCAGCAGAAAGCCCAAGGCGACATTTTCTCTTGAATCAACACTGGATGGGCCTATATATACAGGCACACCCGGGACTTATGCGACAAGTCGAATTCCCCGGCTGATAGCCCGAGGCGGCATTTTCCCCGGAATAGTATGGGATGGGCCCACACATAGGCACACCCAGGACTTATGCGACAAGTCCGATTCCCCACGGAGGTATCATCAGCAGCTTAGGTATGACTCCTATCTTATGGCTGGCGAGCCCTTCACGCGAGTTTAATGGACTATAAACGGCCCGACCGGAAGTCTACCAGGTTTTAACTGGCTTGGTAGCTACTCTGACTTTTGCCTTGTCCAAGCCTCAGTTAGAGTGGGGGCTCTGTAGACACCCGCATTTTGACTGCCAGGTGTCTATGGTAGTTTCCAAAAAACACCCGATGATGATCGGACGCTAACGTGTTTCTACGCGCTCGGATACGGGCTCAAAACCATTAGTTGCTGGCTAATGCATTTACGGAGTACAAATCTCACAAAACTGACCTCAAATCCAGGCCCAGTGGGTCGTTTCCAATCAAATAAGGCTAACTTGGGCCGAAACCGACACCGAAAATAAAACCGACTTTTTAGCGATTGGGTCAACCCCGGTCAAAGTCATTTCCGAGACATACAAAACAGCCATTCAAACATCAAAAGTCCAATTCAAACACAAAACCCATCAAATATCCATGGTCGCGGTCCAAAACAAGAGACCCGCACGACCCAGCCCATCCACTCGATCGAGTGCCCCATCCACTCGATCGAGTGGGCCTGTTTCAGGCCCGATTGCAGGCACAAAGGGCCACTCGACCGAGTCAGATGGTTACTCGGTCGAGTAACCCTAGCCGGGTAACCTAGGCTTTGCCTATATAAACACCCCATGCAACACACATTTAAGACAACTTTTCACAACTTTTATAACCCTAATCGATCTTGCAAAAACCCTAATTCTACCTCTAGTCAAACCCTAGCACTACACTAGCAAACCCTAAACCTAGCTTTAGGAATCGAAACCTTAACCACCATAACTCAACCTCCATAAACCTCGAGACTCCCGTGTTAAAGCCACAACTACGAGTCCTATCCGAGACAAGAACATGTAGGTTGAGGGTGCAAAACCCGTCTTCTTTCGTCTCCTCTCTCTCTCTCTCGTCGTCCCTCCTTTCTCTTCGCTTTTTTTATTTTTATTTCGTTATCGCATCATAATATCGATAATACCGTTAGTATTAAAACATTAAAATACTTGTCGATTTGTGTCGAGTATGAGGGATGTCGGAATAAGGAAACCCGAATATACAAGTGTACCGCACACAGCGTTGCCGGTCGCTTATTCCGACACCCCAATTGCTTGATTATTGAAACAAGTTAACCTAAACAATAAATCGTTTATTTTCGTTTGCATCATTATTCAAGGTTCATATTTACATCGATTTTCAAAAACAAGCATTCTATTTAATAAGGGTCGAAACCCGTTGACGCGGATCCGACATCACAATCTCTAGGGATTTATTTCGATGTCGGAGAAGCCGAGGGAATCAAGTCCTCTAATTCAAGCAAGGTGTCGATACGTTAGATTCGATACCAATTCCATAATTGGATGTCGAATCTAACGATCTAGTCAATTTAATTAACTAATGCGATTTATTTTCGTTGATGCTAAAATAATTGTCATACGATTCGTTAGAATCACGACATTATTAAACGCGGAGAAAATCTATTCATATCGCGATAGTTAATTTAAAACGACTTAAAGCAATTTTCTTTTATTTTCACTCTAGTATTCCATATCGATTCAATAATCGAATATGGGATACAACGAGTATTCAAAATTAGAATCGGGTATAAATTCAATAATATTTATGTCCGATTCAACAAAATCAATGATTTATAAAATCCGAGTCGAGCATAAATTGTACAATATTTATGTCCGATTCGGTAGAATCATCGAATTATCAAAAAATCAAAAGCAATTTCAAAATTACAAGCGAACCTGGTTCGTACAGGTGCCACTCGACCGAGTGTCTCATCCACTCGATCGAGTGACATCACAATTTACCGAGCAGAATGCTCTTTCGACCTCTACTCGGTCGAGTCTCATAGTGACTCGATCGAGTGGCGACGTACTCGGCCGAGTTGGTCAATAACTCGGTCGAGTAGGGTCACGAAATACGGGACATAACACTTTTTAAGGATCCACTCGGTCGAGTCCCTCAATGACTCGGTCGAGTGGCCCTTTATCACATTAAACCGTGAGTCCTACAATAGCATTCGAGTCTCGTTAATCGTTTTTTTGACTTAGGTCAACACGTGCCTAATTAATCATGTGAAACACCTTTTCAAAACCATGCATTAATTCATTTGCATCATTCTATACAATTCAATATTTGCACAAACCGTTATTATTCGTTATATCGTTACTAACAGTTTGTTGTTTCTTTTGTCAATTTTGCTTGTTTATTTTATTTTACTAAAATGAATCCGCATGCTAAAATTCAACTTCGACGTAGAATTAATTGCATTAAATCGACGTAGAAACCCTTTTCAATTTCTCACATGCTTAGGGAAAATAATATTTGCATATCATTTTCCCGTTCAAGTAACGCGCGTATTGGAAAGTCATTCGAGATCTTAGTAGAGGCCGCTAATGTGCGGGCGGGGTTGGGTGTCCTTTGTGGGCTTCCCAACACGTACCCTCACCCCTTACTCAGAACATCGGTTTCCGGATGCCCGAAACCGTTGGCGCACGAGAGTCATTCAATACACGATATTCGATAATGTCGGTATCGGTATCAAATGCAAAGGGATGAGCCCAATAAACTCTGACATTGGAAATGGGCCATTCTTTGTGCATGGCCCACTACGACATAGAGTGAGCTCGAACGGGCCCGAACTCCCAAAAACTTCTGTGGCGACTCCACTTCAACCTAAATTTCAATTCGATCCATTCTCATATGGAGATTCATTCGCCTACCCAAACCTGCGCGTGGCAGCGTCGGGGTGGACCTATGTCATGTCCACAGTAAGCGTAATATTGAATCCATCTGTTGTGGGAACATGAACAAAATCTGGATCATTTGCTTTCCTGTGCGGTTGAGCATTGTCTTGTTGAATTACTATTGTTTTTGATGCAAATGATGGCCATTTCCTTTTGATTGCTGGTAGCACATTTGTAAGTAACATATCCTTGATCACTTCTTTGTTGATAGATTCTATTGGTTTTGTTTTGACTGTGCCAGCTTCTCTATTCTTACTTCTCCTTCTTGCTGGTTGTTGATAAGTGAATGGGAAGATCCCAATCTTCCCATCAAACAATGTATCACCATTTTCTGCAAATAAAGGCCTAGATACTTTTGCATGACCTGTGAGGAGGTGTTTCATCTTCGAGAAGGTAATATCTTGCGCTTGTTTGGGACATGTTAAACCATTTTTCGTCTATATGGATTATGTTGTTCATGTCTTTGAACTTCAGTACGTTGCAAATCCTATCAAAGTTCAACTTTGATAGGACAAAATTTAGGCGACAATGCTTGTTCTTTGTTGTCAAATTTGGATATAATGCTGAAGTATGAGATTTTATGTTCCCTTTTTGAACCCACCTTTGAACGGTGCTTGTTGAAACACCTATTGCGTACCTAACTTATGAAGTGTGCCTCTCTTAGACTTGTCTAACCCCAAAATTTGTTCTGTGGGGAGCATTATTGGTGTCCTTCCTTTTTTACCTTTCATTTTTGGAGTCCACATTCAATGCCAGCCCACTTTGTCTCTGATTTACAGCCCTTTTCCATATATCAAATATGGTTCGCCTGTCAACTTGAAATTGGGCAGTCATTTGCTTCATTGTACCCCTCTTTGTCTTCAAATTAGTTGAGTTTTCCATAAGAAAGCACCCAATTTGATTTCTCTCGTCATTAGTTAAGTTGACTCCTCGCATTGATTGCTTATTATTTGCAGGAATTTAATTAATTAGAGCAATGATTAAGGTGAAGATGGAAGAATGTCAGCTGTTTATTCTGTGAGGTGTGGAAGAGTAAATGAAGAGAGATGAAGATATGAGAAGAGAATCTTGAAAAATGGATATGTAAATGCAATTTTATGTAGCAGGAAATTTTCTCCCTTAATTTTAATGTAAATTACTCCTATTCAGTTTGAATTCCCCCCCAAAATGTAACTCCCTCCTTTTTTTCCCTCTTTAACCGTGTAATTGTCACACATTTTTTTTAATTTTGCCAGCTATAAACAGTGTAGTAGTACAACCATGTCAAATCACCCACATGGGGCTGTCTTCTTAATGATAATTAAGGGAAGACATTAGTAATACATCAGCAAACCCAATTTGCAATTTATTTCCATTATTTTATTAGTGTCTTAAAAGTTGTGAAAATACTAGTAGGAAGAAATAAAAGAATCGGAGGGAGTATATAAGTATACTTGTACAAATACGAAACCGTATAAAAATATTAAATACGTACACTTGAAGAATAAATGTACTAAATACTTATGTCCAAAACGTATAGAGTACTAAAAGACGAATAATCCAAAAGTACTTAAATGAGGTAAACATCACTTAAACTTATTAATAACCACATAAGGACTAATTAGTGACTAAGTCAAAACTAAGGGTTGACTAGTCCATCTTGGTCAAACTTTGACTTTTTATGTCAACATAAACTAAGTCAAGATAAACAAATCCATATTAAATAATGTACTTAGAAATAATTGAATCTTTAATCAAATCTCAACTAATGAACACTTCAAATAATATACCTCAAATAAAATGTTCCAAATCTCTTATATCAGTATACTAAAAACTATCAGTTAAGATAAATTTTAGGATGATTGATAATGTTTTTTAATCTTAAAATCGACATACTTAAATTCCATAGGAACAACCGTAATTCTAGTCGGTGTGTTACCTAAGCCGCTGATCAGACACCTTTTCACGAACGATGTTATCGACACCAATCATGGTGAAAATGAACATGTGCCCTGGCAGTACCCTCTGAGTTGTCTTCACCATTCCATGTTGTAATGACTAGTTCCGAGTCAATACACAGCCCACGGACCGGTCATCCTTTGGAACCCGGTATTGTTTCATCCCTATGGTCATCAGACATGTGCCCCACGATGACCGCTGAGCTTGATATTCCAGAGACTCTGTCTTTATAAGACACCCGAATTCAGCCTCGTTTCATGTTGGGCGCTATCTTGGTAAAGTTTAGAAGGCGATGCGATAGAAGACAACTTCGAAAGTAGACTACGACACTCGGTGTCACTGCTCATGGGAGGCCATGATGCATCCTGCCAGTGCGAGAAAATGCTAAGAAGTAAATGGGTAGCCAGCTCTTTATGAGTTTGTTGGTAGAGTAGTAGTCGTCCAGTTGCCGTTGAGGTGCTCGGTTGTGTAAAGGTTCTCTTTCCCGAGACCAAGAGAATGGATTGGGTGTGTGCGCATACATAGACAAGGGCACTGATCGGCTCTCACTCTCTATATCAGATATCTTTGGGGGCAGAATACCTGCCGGCCTTTGCCTTGGCAGTGTATGGGACATGTTCTGTTTAGTGGGGCCTCTGAGTCCATGCACTTGCAGTCCTTCTTCTCCGTATGTCTGTCAACTAAACCGAGTCAATTTAGGTGTTCGATCCTATTGAGCACTAGGGGTGAGATGTAAACCTCCTAGTATCGATATGATTAGCGGGATTGATGTTCCCATCCGCACTTATGGTGATAAGTACGCATGAGAGATTAGTAGTCACGTCCCGTGCATTGTGTGTAAAAGAAACCATTGTTTTTAAAACTAAATGACCACAGTTTTCTAAATCATATGTTTCGGTATGCCTCATTATTATTCTATATACACATGATAAATTAGTTTGAATGAACACATATGTTCAAAAGTTATATACTCGTCGTGTTTCACATGTCACATGCTGAATGAGTTGATTCACATGACGTATGCTCGATGATGATACATCCATTATGTTTCTCATGTTATTCACAAGATGGATGCTTTACTGTTTAATTCTCTCATGTCATTCACATGATGTATGCTTTACTGTTTTACTTCTAACATGCTACTCACATGATGTATATTTTACTGTTTTGCTTTTCACATGCTATTCACATAATGTATGCTTTATCGTAATTCACATCGCATGCTTGTTTCACACGCCATTATGTTCACATGCTAAACTGAACTCACTTCATGTGTATCTCACATTGTATACGTGTCAACTTGTAATGTGACATGTCTGCTTATCTGTTAATTAGATAACCTAAAGATTATACTACAATGATTACTTGGGGCCGTGTTAGAAGGAAAGTTAGGTTACTCCTACTAATTGGGACATGTATATTAAAATATGCATTCAGGTTGACGAACTCTCAAGACTGGACATGGGGGCATGCATGAGTGCAAGAGATACAACTTAGCAGATGAGATTGTGAAACTATAAATCTTGTAAAACAAATTTTGTCAGACTTTCGTATTTAGAAATTTGTAATTCGGTTTTCAGTTGTTGTATTTTAACAAACGATTCATTTTTCACTAAAGGGATCACTTGAGTCGACGTTTATTAATTTTTACCACTTTTTATGACTGAACCATTTTTCGCCTTGTTAGTTAATGTCATTGGAAGAACTGGGTTGTTACAGCTACTCTGACTATCGCCATGTCTAAGCCTCAGTTAGAGGATAGGCTTTGTAGACATCCGCACTTTGCCAGCTCGTGTCTATAGCAGCTTCCAACAAAACACCCGATTATGATTGGACGTCAACATGCTTCAAAAAGCTCGAAATAAGGGCTCGTAATCAATAGTATCCGACTCGGGCACATGGCGGAGTACAAATCACACAAAACCGACCACAAATTCAGACTCAATGAGTCATTTCCAGTCAAATAAAGCTACTTCAAGCCAAAACCGTCACCGTGGGGCAAAACCATCATTATCGACCGAGTCAAACCTAGTCAAAGTCAAATACCCGAAACAACCAAAATATTAAAACCATGACCAAATACATTCACAAAATCAAGTCAAATCGAATCAAATAAACCTTTTATGATCAAGGATGTCAATCCCGTTGTAGACACCCACATTTTGACTGCCAGGTGTCTATATCAGTTTCCAAAAAACACCCGATGATGATCGGACGCAAACGTGTTTCTACGCGCTCGGATGTGGGCTCAAAACCATTAACTGCTGGCTTAGGCATTTACGGATCTCACAAGACCGACCTCAAATTCAGGCCCAGTGGGTCGTTTCCAATCAAACAAGACTAATTTGGGTCAAAACCGACATCGGAAATGAAACCGACTTTTAGCGATTGGGTCAAACCCCGGTCAAAGCCGTTCTGAGACATAAAAAACAGCCATTCAAATGTCATAAGCCCAGTCCAAATACAAAACCCGCAGAATATCCAAACCACAGTCTAAAAAACCTGACCCTTGCACGGCGGCTGACCCACTCGATCGAGTGTCAGGGCCACTCGGGTGAGTCAAGGGGCGACTCGATCGAGTAACCCTAGCCGGAGGTACATAGCTTTGCCTATATATACACCTCATGCATGCAACTGTTACACATCTTTTTCCAAGGCTTTAAAACCCTAATTCATCCTTAGTCTACACGAATCCTATCTCAAACCCTAACCCTAGCATCTAGGATCCAAACCCTAATTACCATAACTCCACTTACATCTCGATACTCACGTGCAAGCCGCAATTAACGAGTCCCGTCCGAGACAAGAACATGTAGGTTGAGGGTGCAAAAAACCCTTTTCTTTCCCTTCTCTTCTTCTTCGCGCGTCGTCCGTGTCGTTGTCCCGTTTTTTTTACTTTTTTTTTTATCGTCATTATCGCATTCTAATATCGTTAATAATTACTATTATAGAATACTAAAATACTCGTCAATTCGTGTCGAGCGTGAGTGATGACGGGATAAGAAAACCCGAATATACCTTTTTTTATTTTACTAGAGTCGAAACCCGTTGATGCGGATCCGACATCACACAATCCGTTAGGATTTTCGTGATGTCGGGATGTGGAGGGAATCAAGATTTTTATTAAATTAAAAACAAAGCGTCAATCTATTAGATTCGATACTAACTCAATACTTGGATGTCGAACTTAAATAGTTTAGTCAAATAAATTAACTAATGCGATTTTCGTTGATGCTAAAATAGTTGTCATTTAATTCGTTAGAATTAATTACGACACCATAAATGCGAGGAAAATACATATCGTTTTAGTTAATTCAAACGACTTATATTATTTTCTTCAAGTTACCGCTCTAACATTACATATCGATTCCATAATCGAATATGGGATATAGCGAGTAGCACGAAACCGGGACCTAAGTCAGTCCGCCACGCGAGTCGCACAGGCTATGTGCGAGTCGCACTCTTCTCGCGCAGGTCGCACGGATCCCTGAAAATCGTGACATAAAATTAATTATTCCGTCTTAATTTAATGTAACAATTTTTCAAATATCTTTTTAGACGCACTCTAAAAATTCGATATCGTTTCCATAATCGAACATCGAATATTATGAGTATCACAAATTTAAGTCAAGTATAAATTACGTCATGTTTATACGTGATTTAATAAAATTATCAATTTTCGGAAAAATGACTTCGAAAACAGGCCGCCATGCGAGTCGCACGTGACCTGTGAGAGTCGCATGGCAGCGCAAGTCGCGCCATGTTCGCGTGGGTCGCGTGGCCTTCTGAAATCCGCAGCATCAAAACGCAATTCCGTCTTATTTCTTCTAACATCTTTGCTTTATTAAAACGACGGTTTTCCTTGGCATATTTCAGGTTTCGATATATTTTCCTTGACCTCGGTCAACACGTGTTAATCCATCACGTGTCATAAACTTTTTTCGAAATCATGCATATCATCATATTTATATTGTTTATTCGATTTACAAACCGTTAATATCGTTATATCGTTACTAACAAGTTTGCTATTTTCTTGTTGATTTATTTTGTTTATTTTATTGTACTAAAATGAACCGCATGCTAAATTTAACTTTGACGTTAGAATTAGTTGCATTAAATCGACCTAGAAACCCGTTCAATTTCTCACATGCTTAGGGAAAACAACGTTTGCATATCATTTAACCGAACTACTAGCACGCGTATTAGAAAGTCATTCGATATCCTAGTAGAGGCCGCTAAGTGCGGGCGGGGTTGGGTGTTCTTTGTGAACTTCCCAACACGTACCTTCACCTCTCACTCAGAACCTCGGTTTCCGGATGCCCAAAACCGTTGGCGCACGAGAGTCATTCATTACATGATATCCGATAATGTCGGTATCGGTATCAAATGCAAAGGGACGAACCCAATAAACTCTGATATCGGAAATGGGCCGTATTTTGTACACGGCCTACTACGACATAGAGTGGGTTCGAACGGGCCCGAACTCCCACAAAGTTCGGTGGCGACTCCACTTCGATTTAAATTTCAATTCGATCCATTCTCATATGGAGATTCATTCGCCTCCCCAAACCCGCGCGTGGCCGCGTCGGGGTGGACCTATGTCATGACCACAATTTGGCGACTCCACTGGGGATTAAGTGATGCGTGACTTACCATCTGCATCCTCAGGGCGAGACTCGAATAGAAATCGTTTGACTAGTACAATACACGTTTTAGTTTTATGGTTCTTGCATAACCCATATTTTCCCGGGCCGGTACTCGCGACCGACGTCCTACTATACCGTGATGTACTCCAATATGGATATGTCAAAGGTGTCCATGGTCGATACGAGTGGGTTTCGCGGCATGTTCTATGCTCAACTCGACTTAGAAAGTCCGTCCCGATCAACGTCTAGCCTATGTGCACTGGTATAGACCCTTATAGACCGACCGAGATTTAGTATAAAGCATACATTACGTCGTTATAATGCTTGCGTGGCTATATGCTACTTGGTTTCCGTGTCATTTTCAAAAACCGTCTTTTTCAAAAATTGCATCTTTTTAAACTATCCAATTTCAAAACCCGGGACGTATACCGAATTTAGGACTTATGATTTTACTCAAAATAGCCTATTTCTAGCCGGTATTCTGCCCATTTCAAAACTCGAAAATATTTCCGAACTTTCAAAACCAAGGCCCGATATTTTTTTTTCGATTTTCGAAAAATCGGGCCCCTCACCGTTTTTTCGGATTTTTTCTAAAAATCCTTTTCAAAACCTTCTTCTTCTTAGGACTTCCCGTATTTAGCAGTGTCGGGTCGTGTCTTAAGTCATCGAAGTCTTTAGCGTCGAAAACCTGTCGATCTTACATCACGAGTTTCTTCCCTATCCCAGTCCGCCTTATTAGACTAAGGCAAGGCCCATCTACGTAGGACATACTCCTACAAAGGACGGCCCATCTACACAATCGAGTCCAAAGTCTGGGGATGTCTCACATGGACCTTTCTTCGAATAGGACTCGGCTCACCCGCCGAATCCTAAGGAAGGCCCACCTTCTACAAGTCACCCGTCTAGGTGTTTTTTTCGAGTCATTTCCCTTTTCAGTTTTGTTCGGGATGTACTTTCTATTCCGGGATTCGGGCTAGTTTCTGATTACTCGGTGTTCTTACAGACAGGCCACCCATAACTCGCAAAATGCAAGATTCTCTGGATCAACTGTCCGCCGCGCTGGCCAAGATCGAGACCCAATTGACGGCTATCCGGACCGACCAAACCACTATGGCCACCCGTTTGACTGGCGTGGAGAAAGGTACTCCCACTAGATCTGAGCCCACTGGGCCTATAGCTGAGTTAATCGGCGCTAATCGCAAGCTTGAAGAACAGGTCCACCTGTTAACAAACAACTCGATCCACACTGAAAATGCTCGTTCCTATTCGCCTTTGAATGACGAGCTACCTGCCAACCTCAACCTCACGGGAATTCCGATGTTTGAGGGTACTGAAGACCCGGTCCACCACATCCGGGCTTTCAAAGAATTCATGGCGTCAAAGGGGTGAAATCCACCATGTTTAAGCACTTATTTGCTTCCTCTCTCGAGAAGCACCCCAAGGCCTGGTACTACAGGCTCGATTCCAAGAAGTACAAGACTTGGGATGATGTGGCTACTGAATTTGCTCGAAATTACGCTGATAATATCGAGATCCAGACTACAATGTGTACTCTGGAAGTAATGGCCCAAGAGCCCAAAGAAGGGTTCACCAAATATCTCCAAAGATGGCGGGCTGAAAGTGTGAAGCTGGTTGATAAGTCCAGCGAGAAGGTGCTAGTGGAGGCCTTTGTCAAGAATCTCCTCCCATCCTTCCGGGTCCATCTCCGGTATGCCATCATCCCCAGTTTTGCCGCCCTAACTGAAATGGGTACAAGGATCGAGGACGATTTACGGTTAGAGAGCCTGACTAAGGCCTCTGCCAAGGGATATCAAGGGTCTAGTTCATCTGTGAGCAAGCCCACACCTGCAGCTGCAACCCGCAGCATTTTCGATGAGGTCAATCTGCTGGATACCTCATCCAAAAAGAATACTCCAAATCGGGTATTCACGGATATAGGGACTACCTATACCTACGTCTTACAAAGGCTATCGTCAAAGGGCCTAATCTAATCGATAGGCCCAACTCCAGAAGTTCCCGTGGAGAAAAAGCCCAAAAGTTACAATGCTGAAGCCTACTGCCAATATCATTGAGGTAATGGGCATGATACGGAAAAATGCTGGAAATTGAAGCATCTAATCCAAGATCTGATCGAATGCGGGAAAATCCCATTGCCCGGAGATAAGCCGAGCAACAAAGAAAACCCGTTCAGTGCCCATGCTATATTCACTGGGGAGGTAATCGACTGCTCACACCTCATTTCCCCCTATATCCCACAAATTAATGGGATATGGTTCGATGATGAGGAAGATGTGTACTTGGCAAAAGGGGAAGCTGTCCCCATCACCAGTGAAGAGGTTCGAAAAGCTAAGTCCAAGGCCTTAGCCACCAACCACCTCGCCACCGCTGGGCGCTCTACCCCAACAACCGTCACTGAACCTTCCAGGACGGAATCTACCCTTGAAGAACCAAGCAACGACACGGCCTTGGTCCAACAACTGAAAAGGGTTCGAGCTGATTTAACTATATGGCAGTTACTGGTTAGCTCACAAGAACATCGGGAGGCACTGACTAAGGCTCTCGATCAAATCAAGGTCAACTCACAGGTTACCCCCGCTGAAATGGTAGCCACTATCATGCCCTATCTCAAGGGCAAATCCAAAGAAGAAGGCCCACTCATAACCTTCTCTGAGTCCGACCTACCACTGTTTGGGGCCGCCCATAACCTGGCCCTATACATCACGGTCATTTGCTGAGGGAAGTACCTCCCGATGACCCTAATTGATGATGGATCTGCCGTGAACGTCCTTCCCCTAAGGACTGCTAAGGCCCTCGACATCACCGAGGCCGACTATCTCCAGACGGCACAGACTATCCAGGCTTTCGACGGAAGCCCAAAACCGGTTGTCGGGGCCGTTAAACTGACAATAATAACGGGCCCAATCGAGAAAGAATTGGAGTTTCAGGTGATCGATGTCACCTCGTCCTTCAACCTGCTACTAGGAAGGCCTTGGATCCATGCAGTCAAGGCCGTATCCTCTACCCTCCACACAAAAGTTAAGATGCCACTCCAGGACGGTGTCATCACACTAGAGGCAACCCCCATGACCGTGGCTAGCTGCAACGCCACGAGTCGGGCCGAACCATGGGGATTCGACTTCGTGGGAATGATCGAGGAGGAATATCTCTTCAGGTTACTAGCATCAACACGATTCGACAAAACTTGGGTTACCTACCGGGAGCCACTTCGAGGCCACATCTCCCGGCAGGGAAGGTTATCGAGGTTCTAAACAACGAAGGGTCTCGATTCGATTTGGGGTATACTTTGAGCCCGGAAAATGCGGATCGGGCAAATATAATAAAGTTTGTCACTCCAATATTTGGGGTAATCCAAGTGGGCCTTTACCAACCCGCTTTCACATATCCCGAGACCAAAACGGCTCAGGAATGCAATTTCATCCCCGATGATATATTCACCCTAGTTCAAACTGACTCCAGGGAAGGCGAGAACAACTCCGAACCCGTGTTAGGGCTCCTATTCGGGGAAGACAAGGCCGTCCCCGCTCCAAAGGATGATCTGGTCAACCTGATCCTCCGCAGCAACCGGTTCGATCCAACGAAGCTGATCTCCGAAGTTGGTACAGATGCCGGGAAAAGGGCCTGGAGGAAGACCATCAAGTGAACCGACAGCCAAGGACGGGTCTACAAGCTAACCACCGGCGAAGGAGACATGCCGGTTACCGAGTCAGAGTCAGAGTCGGAGTCAGAGTCGGAGTCATAGTCCGAGTCTAGAGGGTCTGGTGCTAGAGTCCAATCTGTAACCCCTCTCCCCTTAGCCACTGGAGCCTCGGGGCCTGTCTCGAGAGCACTCCCTATCCCGCCACTGACCAACGATCATATGGCCGCTCTATTCGAGCTATTCTCAAAATTTACCATTAATAATAATAACGAAAACCGTTCTGCTTACGCCTTGTCTTTTTTTCAAAATTCTTCCAATTTCAAAAAGTTTATATGCAACGACATTGAGAAACCCGACGAACAGGTACCTCTACCTCCGCATCTGATCGAGCAACTCGAGCAAAGGGAATCTTGAGACCCGGTAATTGAAGAAACCGAGTCCATTAACGTGGGAACCACTTTAGAGCCCCAGATGCTTAAGTTGGGCCTATCTTTAGATCCGAGGAGATAAAACAATTCACAGACCTCCTCCAAGATTTAAGGACGTCTTCGCATGGTCCTACAAGGACATGCCGGGAATAGATCAGGAAATAGCTGAACATCGTATACCCATCAAAGATGGGTATAAACCGGTAAAATAGAAACTTCGAAGAATGAAGCCCGAATGGTCTCTCAAGGTCAAAGAAGAAGTCGACAAGCAATTCAAAGCGGGCTTTATACAAGTGTCTGAATATCCAGACTGGGTCGCTAACATCGTGCCGGTACCCTAGAAGGACGGCAAGGTGCGGGTATGTGTGGACTTCCGGGACATTAACAAGGCCATCCCAAAAGACGATTTTCCGTTGCCACACATCGACATATTGGTGGGTAACACAGCCGATCATGCCCTTCTATCATTCATGGACGGGTATGCCGGATACAATCAGATCAAAATGGCAGAAGAGGATATGAGTAAGACCACCTTCATTACACCTTGGGGTACTTACTGTTACACCATTATGCCATTTGGGCTTATCAACGCCGGGGCCACTTATCAACGGACAGCCCCCACCTTATTGCACGATATGATGCATATTGAAGTGGAAGTTTATGTGGACGACATGATCGTCAAGTCCAAGGACCGAAGCGGGCACATCGCGGCCCTAAGAAAGTTCTTCACCAGGCTGCGTAAATACAATATGAGACTGAACCCTTAGAAATGCAGTTTCGGGGTAACATCGGGCAAATTAATGGGCCATATCGTTAGGCAACACGGCATCGAGGTCGACCCAGCTAAAATTAAGGCCATCACCGAGATGCAGCCACCCAAAACCGAAAAAGAAATAAGGGGGTTCCTCGGGAAAGTCCAATACATCAGCCGATTCATCTCAAAGCTAACCATGGTATGCGAGCCCATTTTCAAGAAACTGAAGATAGGAGAACGGGTACTGTGGGACGACAAATGTCAAATGTCTTTTGATAAAATCAAGGAGATCCTGTCTGCTTCGCCGGTATTAATGCCACCTCAACCCGGCCTACCTTTGTCGTTATACCTAACAACGACCGAGACAGCCATGGGGGCTATGCTGGCCAGACAGTCGATTCAGAAGAACGGGCTATTTACTACATCAGTAAGAAGTTCCTAGATTATGAGTGCAAATACACAATGCTCGAAAAGACGTGCCTAGCTCTGGTTTGGGCCACTAAAAAGCTCCGACACTACATGCTTAGCCACGAAGTACATGTTTTATCTAAAATGGATCCTATCAAGTACTTGTTCGAGAAGCCCATCCTTAACGGTCGAATGTCCAGATGGACTTTGATGCTCGCAGAGTTTGACCTCAAATTTATACCATTAAAAGCCATCAAGGGCCGGGTGGTGGCAGAATTCCTTGCCGATAGTCCGATATCTGAGGAGGGACACACCGATACTTGGGCCTTTCCTGAAGAAGACATATTCCATACCGACACCGAAACATGGGATTTGTATTTTGATGGGGCGTCCAATTTCCGAGGATTCGGAGTCGGGATTCTGGTAATCTCTCCACAAGGGGAACACACCCCGTTATCCATCAAATTGGACTTTGACTTGACCAACAACGTAGCCGAATATGAATCATGCATTCACGGGTTGCAAGCCGCCGCTGATTTAGGAGTAACGAACCTCTGGGTCCACGGTGACTCATCGCTAGTCATCAATCAAGCGCTCCAAAAATGGAAAACTCGGAACGCCAATCTCGTGGCTTACCAAGCACGAGTAAGGGTTCTAGAGAAACAATTCCAGAAGGTGGAATATATTTATCTACCCCGAGAAGAAAATCAATTTGCAGACGCGCTTTCCAAATTAGCATCCCTGCTAAATATCCCGGAGCATCTAACTAGCATGCCAATCTGTGTCGAAAGGCGGTCCGAGCCGGCCTACATCCACGCCATCCAGGATATCGAGATAACTGACCCAGAACCTTGGTATCAGGCTGTCCAAACCTACTTGACAACGGGAGAGTATCCCCCGAGAACTGAAAATCGGGCTAAGAAGGCCTTGCGAAGATTGGCGACTCAATTTGTTCGTACGGACGACGGGCAGTTATACAAAAAGACGGCACATGGGGCTCTCCTCCTGTGTATCGATAAAGTACAGGCCGAAAAGGTCATGGCCGAGGTACACGATGGCGAAAATGGCCCACATATGAATGCCCATATGTTAGCCCGGAAAATCATGAGGCTCGGATATTACTGGAACACCATGGAAACAGACTGTCAGCTATATGTCAAACACTTGCATAACTGTCAGATCTTTGCCAATGTACAACACATGCCGTCTTCCCTACTATACACAATGACATCACCGTGGCCATTTTCGACGTGGAGCATCAATATAATTGGCAAGGTGCACCCTTCCGGGACGGGAGACCACTGTTTCATTTTGGTAGCTATCGACTATTTCACCAAATGGGTCGAAGCCGAGTCATATCGTGTCTTGAACACCAAGCACGTGGCCAAATTTATCCAGAATAAGATCGTATGCCGATACGGGATCCCACACGAGTTTATCAGTGATCACGGGACCCACTTTCAAGCTGAAACCGCTGCGTTGCTAGCAAAATACAAAATTCAGAAGCATACATCTTCACCTTACCGACCCCAAACAAATGGAGCAATAGAAGTGGCTAACAAAACAATTGTCACCATACTTAAAAAGATGGCTGAGAATTACCGGGATTGGCCCGACAAAATACCTTTTGCTCTCTGGGGGTATCGGATGTCAATTCGCACCGCAACCGGAACAACTCCATATTATTTGACATATGGAATGGAGGCAGTCCAACCGGTCGAGCTAGAAGTGCCATCCCTCAGGATTTTACTTGAAAGCCAAGTACCTGAAGCAGATTGGGCCCATGCCCGATACGATTCGCTAGTTCTTTTAGACGAACGACGATCCCAGGCCCTCAACAATATCCAGATATATCAAAAGAAGATCCAACGGGCTTTCAACAAAAGAGTTAGACCCAGAAACATCAAAGAAGGGGACTTAGTCCTAAAATCGGTTCGTGCCTTACTGCCGGTTGACCCAATAGGAAAATTCAACCCAACTGGGCTGGGCCATACTTAGTCAAGTAGGTCCTATCAAGAGGAACGGTGATGCTGACAGATCTGGACGGGAACGAGTTCGTCAACCCGACCAACTTGGATCAGTTGAAGCGCTACTACCCATAAACCCTATCTCAATATCATTTGCAAAAATTTATAAACATTTGTCTTTTTATAAATTTTCAATAAATTATAAGCAAGTCAATAAGTTAGAATTAATTATTCTACTATCGCACATCTCGAACTCATAGTCTTGATGTATTTCGAAAATTGCAAAAAATCATATTTTGGAACTAAATTTGGTTTGATTCCGCTAAACGTGGATACGTAGGCAACCCCTCAAAAGGGTACAACCACTGCAATAACAAAAAGACGGGAACGGTATTTACTAATATGTCTTCTATTGGGAACTGATAAACTCAGAAAATCCCAAAATTACAGCACAAAAAAAAACGCAGAAAACGGCAAACACACAAAAACACACCGCAAAAAATAGTAATAATATTTAAATAATAAAACAAAGGAGACTAGTGTTCGTGCATTTTGCCTTTCCCTTTATCCTTCGGGTCGCGTGGGGCCCGATGTCGCCGGAGCGGGGGCGAGCGTTCCCGAATCATGAGAGGAACCTCCTTAGCTCGAACCCGTTTCTTTGACAGCGGGTCTTCTGCTATTGTCGTTGGTCCAAGTCGATCCCGCACGTGCTCAGGTAGTCTATCTCGTGGGCCAAGTCGGTCTTGAACTGCCAATCTTGGGCCAAGTCTCCTTTCTAAGTCGGCCTGGGGGCCCAATTTCCCCCGAGCACCTCTAGCTTTAGACCCTTCACCTTGAGTCCTGGTCTTCTTCTTTTGACCTGACATAAGACGAACTAGAGTAGCCGGTGTGTCGCCTTCGTAAAAAAAGCCCCTATTGTCTTTAGCTTGCTCCCTTCGCAGCAGGTTGAAAGCTTCGTCAACCTTCAAGGTAGCTCGGGCCTTCGCAGAATCAGCTTTGGTCCACTTCACATAAGAATCTGAAACCCAGATTGAATGAAGAGATTTGGGAATGGGCCAAGTATGTCGGGTGTACCATCTTTGCATCCAAGTGTCGCACATTACATCCGTTAGTTGGGTAGATTCACTCACAACTGCTTCAACTTCTGGGATTCTTTGGGTCCAACCATACTGCCTTAGTATGCGGTCCGGGTAGAGATGAACTGTCCGCCTGAAAGACAATATTACCTGATAGCGAGCTCTATCCCTTGGGTCCAAACCTGTCCAAACATAGATGGGCCACCACGGCACTACCCATCGAATCAACAGACCGCTATGGAAAGATAACACCTCGTCCCAATACTTTTGAGTAATCTGGCGAGAAAAATCAATGGCCCGTCTCCTGGTCATCACCTGATTATGATGGTAATTGCTCGAGTCAAGGGGAGGGTCTATCACTGATAACCTCTCGTATAGCCAAATCTGAAAAAGAGACAAAAATATAAGTTTCCGAGAGAAAGTAGGCGTCCGCCTAAGGGCACTCGATCGAGTGCCTAGAGGTCACTCGATCGAGTTCCTACAGGTCACTCGATCGAGTGGTACCTCTGAAAGCAAAACAGAAGGCTTTTTACGAGGGCACTCGATCGAGTTACCCTGGCACTCGATCGAGTGCCCACTGCAGCAGGAAAAAATTGCAAGAAAAAAAAATCAAAATCGAGAAATCGGGAAAAATCAGGAAAATTCGAGGTGATATATCTGCAATAAACGCGTGCTTCCGGTTAGACGGACCGACGAATCGCTCTTGCGATTGTCCAAATCTTGGATGATTTCACCCGTGATAAGCCAAGCCGGACTGTGCTCCGTCTCCATCAGATCAACCACGGTCAAGAGGCGGGAGTTACCCATGCATGACAATAAATCCATATGAGCTTCAAAAGCATAAACGTGAAGCATACAAAAAGAAAAAGCCCTACGGCTGTGAATTGGTCTCACCCGGACATCATGCAGGTTCATAAATTTCTCGGCCAAGTCGATCAAGGAAATATCGCCATCCTCCATCTTGCGAGACACTTCGTTGTGAGAAAGCCCTAAAAACTCTCGAAGCTTCCTCCTCGGGTCATAAACCGAATACGGGACGGCAGGACGAAGTATCGGGTTCCATCCTCCCACAACAGCAATCTCCTCGGGTTAGGGATAAACTTCTCCCCGGGGAAAGGCTAGACATGATATGTATCGTCCCAGTAAGACAAACAAGCATCAAGGAAGTAGCGATCAACTTGCATCTGACGGAATGGATACAACTGAGTAATACCCGTCTGATTGAGAACCACCCTATCCGTGTCCCTAAAGCGTCGAGACCATTCTTGCAGCATCACGGTCAATCGATCGATTCCCATGGTTAACATTCTCGAGAGGAATAAAAGAAGCTTTCTTTTTGAGGAGGGATGAATTATGAGGAAGTTGTGAGGATAATCAAAGACAAGGGAGGGGTTTTTATAACCTTAATTCTACAACCTTCTTTCCATATCTTCCCTACACAAAAGTTTCCTAATCTCAACCGACTTAAACATACAGACCTAGTCTCAATACTAACACGGATTTAGTCATCCTGAACTTTCCTAAATTTCTTTGGAGTAAAAAAAAAATCTTCAAAAACATTCAAAAATTCAAAAAATTCAAAAATTCAAAAATTCAAAAATCATTTTCCCCAGCGCGAGTCATATTTGTTTCACCTACATGTTGCATGCAAGATTTTATGTAACTTATACAGGTACAATTTAAGACCCCGCAATTCACATATCTCCCCAGCGGAAAGCCCAAGACGGCATTTTTCACGGGATGGGCCCACATACAAGCGCACCCAGGACTTACGCGACAAGTCCTAATTTCCCACGGAGTTATTATTATCAGCTCAGGTATGACTTCTATCTTATGGCTGGCGAGCCCTCCACGCAAGTCTAATGGACTATAAACGGCCCGACCGGAAGTCTACCAGGTCTTAATTTGCTTGGTAGCTACTCCGACTTTCGCCCTGTCCAAGCCTCAGTCAGAGTGGGGGCTCTGTAGACACCCACATTTTGACTGCCAGGTGTCTATAGCAGTTTCCAAAAAACACCCGATGATGATCGTACGCAAACGTGTTTCTACGCGCTCGGATGTGGGCTCAAAACCATTAATTGTTGGCTTAGGCATTTACGGATCTCACAAGACCGACCTCAAATTCAGGCCCAGTGGTTCGTTTCCAATCAAACAAGACTAATTTGGGTCAAAACCGACATCGGAAATGAAACCGACTTTTAGCGATTGGGTCAAACCCCGGTCAAAGCCGTTCCGAGACATAAAAAACAGCCATTCAAATGTCATAAGCCCAGTCCATATACAAAACCCGCAGAATATCCAAACCACAGTCCGAAAAACCTGACCCTTGCACGACGGCTGACCCACTCGATCGAGTGTCAGCCCACTCGATCGAGTGGGCCCTGTAACTAACCCGACTGCATTTTGACTGGGCCACTCGGGTGAGTCAAGGGGCGACTCGGTCGAGTAACCCTAGCCGGAGGTACATAGCTTTGCCTATATATACACCTCATGCATGCAACTTTTACACATCTTTTTCCAAGGCTATAAAACCCTAATTCATCCTTAGTCTACACTAATCCTATCTCAAACCCTAACCCTAGCATCTAGGATCCAAACCCTAATCACCATAACTCCACTTACATCTCGATACTCACGTGCAAGCCGCAATTAACGAGTCCCGTCCGAGACAAGAACATGTAGGTTGAGGGTGCAAAAAGCCCCTTTCTTTCCCTTCTCTTCTTCGCGCGTCGTCCGTGTCATTGTCCCGTTTTTTTTTACTTTTTTTATCGTCATTATCGTATTCTAATATCGTTAATAATTACTAGTATAAAATACTAAAATACTCGTCAATTCGTGTCGAGCGTGAGTGATGACGGGATAAGAAAACCCGAATATAAAAGGGTATTGCACCCAGCGTTGCCGGTCGCTTATCCCGACACCCCGATCGCTTGATTGTTGAGACGAGTTAACATCAACCATAATTTTCCTATTTTTCGCATCATCTTTAATCGCATATCTTATCCGTTTCAAATACTATTTTCGAATCAAACACCTTTTTTATTTTACTAGAGTCGAAACCCGTTGATGCAGATCCGACATCACACAATCCGTTAGGATTTTTCGTGATGTCGGGATGTGGAGGGAATCAATATTTTTATTAAGTTAAACACAAAGCGTCATCTATTAGATTCGATACTAACTCAATAGTCGGATGTCGAACTTAAATAGTTTAGTCAAATAAATTAACTAATGCGATTTTCGTTGATGCTAAAATAGTTGTCATTTAATTCGTTACAATTAATTACGACACTATAAACGTGGAGAAAAACCATATCGTTTTAGTTAATTCAAACGACTTATATTATTTTCTTCAAGTTACCGCTCTAACGTTACATATCGATTCCCTAATCGAATATGGGATATAGCGAGTAGCACGAAACCGGGACCGAAGTCAGTCCGCCACACGAGTCGCACGGGCTATATGCGAGTCGCGTGGTGGTGCGAGTCGAGCTCTTCTCGCGCAGGTCGCACGGATCCCTGAAAATCGTGACATAAAATTAATTATTCCGTCTTAATTTAATGTAACAATTTTTCAAATATCTTTTTAGACGCACTCTAAAAATTCGATATCGTCGAACATCGAATATTACGAGTATCACAAATTTAAGTCAAGTATAAATTACGTCATATTTATACGTGATTTAATAAAATTATCAATTTTCGAAAAAACGACTTCGAAAACAGGCCGCCATGCGAGTCGCACGTGACCTGTGCGAGTCGCATGGCAGCGCAAGTCGCGCCATGTTCGCGTGGGTCGCGTGGCCTCATGAAATCCGCAGCATCAAAACGCAATTCCGTTTTATTTCTTCTAACATCTTTCCTTTATTAAAACGGCGGTTTTCCTTGGCATATTTCAGGTTTCGATATATTTTCCTTGACCTCGGTCAACACGTGTTAATCCATCACGTGTCATAAACTTTTTTCGAAATCATGCATATCATCATATTTATATTGTTTATTCGATTTACAAACCGTTATTATCGTTATATCGTTACTAACAAGTTTGCTATTTTCTTGTTGATTTATTTTGTTTATTTTATTGTACTAAAATGAACCGCATGCTAAATTTAACTTTGACGTTAGAATTAGTTGCATTAAATCGACCTAGAAACCCGTTCAATTTCTCACATGCTTAGGGAAAACAACGTTTGCATATCATTTAACCGAACTACTAGCACGCGTATTAGAAAGTCATTTGATATCCTAGTAGAGCTGCTAAGTGCGGGCGGGGTTGGGTGTTCTTTGTGAACTTCCCAACACGTACCCTCACCCCTTACTCAGAACCTCAGTTTCCGGACGCCCGAAACCGTTGGCGCACGAGAGTCATTCAATACACGATATCCGATTGTCGGTATCGGTATCAAATGCAAAGGGACAAACCCAATAAACTCTAACATCGTAAATGGACCGTATTTTGTAGACGGCCCACTACGACATAGAGTGGGTTCGAACGGGCTCGAACTCCCACAAAGTTCGGTGGCGCCTCCACTTCGATTTAAATTTCAATTCGATCCATTCTCATATGGAGATTCATTCGTCTCCCCAAACCCGCGCGTGGCCGCGTCGGGGTCGATCTATGTCATGTCCACACCCGTATTTTTGACAACTTCCTATTAATGTGAATTCAATCGTGAGACCTGTTGCGCCTCAAGAGTGAGGCATCAGAGCTGTTGTGCTTCGGGACCCGGGCGCAAGCCCTACTATGCCTATCTTATGAAATCAGAAACTAGGTTTCGGCGCTCAAACACATTTTCAAACTTTGCAAACTCTATAAATACGAGGCATTACCCTTACTTTCAATGGATCGCAACTTCGTCATTTTGACATCAATATCACACGTACACTCAAACCTCTAAAAACACCTTAACTCCGCTTACATATTAAAAGGCTCCTCGTGTCAGCGTTAATGCTTTACGAGATCCTACTTCGAAGCATTGAAAATGCAGGTTGAGGGTGTTCCAATCCCTATTCTAATCCTTTAACTCTTATCGTTTCCATACTACTAACATTTACTTTCTGCAACTAACTACTACCATTTACTTTCTCGCACACTAACATTTACTTTCTCACATAGTAACATCACTAACATCTAACACTTGATTATTGTATTTACATTTCTAATCCAATAATACAAACTATTTTCTAAAACATGACTCGAGGAACGTTCGATGACGCTAAATCGATCATTGTTGGCCATAATGGCTGAAGTGCGATGTCGAAATTTCGCGAGGACGAGTCATTATCAATTTAAGGTGAATATCTGATGATGCCAATTTGAACATCGTAGGCTCTAATAGTCGTATGTGTTCGACATGTTATTTACGTTTTCTCCTAAATGTTTGATATCGGTTTTATAATCGAGTGTCGAACGTTAAGAATCATTGAAAGACAATTTAGCACGAAGCCTTATGATGTCAATCCGAGTACCGTATGGTCGTTGCGACCAAGTAACGATACCACGACGCAAAGGGCTATGATATTTGTGTTGAGTCGACATGACAATTTTGTGTCATAAAGTTAAATAAATTAGGGCAAGTACCCGATGAGGTAAAGACGAAACATCTTAGACTTTCAAATTAAGTAGTTAAATGACGACGCCCACTTTGCCAAAGGATCCATACTTGCGACATAAGTCAACACATGCTAAATAATTGTGTGTTACCTTTCAAGTCACCGTCTCACAATTATTCCTATTACACCCTTTACGACTTCGAGCGAGCGTCTCATAGCGTTGATTCAAGTGTCGACGACTCTCCAGTCAAATACGACATTTGATTTAACATAAAGACGCCAATACTTGCTAGAATAGGTCGGGTTGAGACGAGTGTAAGGTCCGGATCAAGCTAGTGTAACGCTATGGTCCCAGCCCTCTCTAATCGAGATGCAATGGTTCCCACATCCTAGTTTCCAGAAGCGATGGGCCATGCGCTTGTGTTTAAGGGCGCATGGGGTCTCGCACTCGAACTCTGTCCTCTAATATGCACGCAAAGCAATGCATAGCAGATTAGAGTCTGTCCAATGACATTCGACTATTACTAACATCTATTCCCATTACTGAATTACATATCCGTCATATCTAACTTGTTCATGCCGTATTGTGAAATCCGGGTTGTATTTCCGCCCGTGTAACTTGTAATCTACTTTCGAGTTATTTATTTCTTTGCCTGCCATTTATCGCTTTCAAATGAACCATCGCATGCTAAATACAACTTCGACCGATGCGCGGACCAAAGCGTTCATGCTAACTTGGTTCAGGCTACCGGAAATTGCCTCGTTTCGACTTATCATTACGAATGTTAGACGATCCGCATTTTGACATCGTTGTCTGACTTATTAAAGTCTAAGATTTTCAATTTAGCATCAAGTGATATTCCTTCTAAATCGTACTTGAAAATAGTTTGAATAATATAAAACGGTAATTGTAATATTTAGAATGAATTAAACTATCGAATTGCGCGTTTTGACTTATATTGTTATCGAGATGATTGTATGAGTTTAGGATCAAGAGTTGACTCATCCTAAATTGGTAAAACATAATTCGACTAAATCCAATCCCACTTTCGATTACAGAATAGATATCAAATAGTACGAATTAGTTGAATCACGCGTCGAGGGCAAATGATAATTGGTTACGATCGCAAATATTACCCTCCTACTTAGCTGCATGAGACCAGCCACCCTAATGTTTAAGCGCCTGACACCAGACGATTGAAGGTTTAGGCGCCTGACCCGGGGCATGTTCGGACAAATGCGCAAGTGTTAGAAAATGATTTGTCGAGAAAATCATATTGTGAGAGATAGATGCGTTCTTTTTAGTATCTAGAATTCAATGTTAAGTTTAGGGTGAACTCGATCCTTTATTGTCAGGCACAACGAGAGTACTTAAACGAGCGACGGAGACTCGGGTACACTACAGTGTAAACTATGGGATTTACACATAATTAGGTTCAATACAAGATATAGAGAATGATTTAGAAATCCACAGCCAAGCACAAGACTGTAACTCACTCAATTGGCTTGGTTGGACCCTCCGTCCCTCACAGCCTAGCACAAATTTTAGATTTAAACACACACACAGAGTTACACTGACCTACAACAAAGTAAAAGAATCAACCTAAGAATGCAACAAATTGCTACTTAAAGTTCCATAGCTTAGCACAGGGAAGTTAGTAGGTCTGTCTTAACAAACTACAACAATGCATAAGTTTGAATAAGATTTGTTTTTGATGTTAAACTCACTTTTTTATTCATTCATAATCTGAGTTATACAATGCATATGCGGGGCCTTATATAGGCCTCAAATAATACAAAATAATGTCCATAATAATCTCATCTAAGGGCTGAAAATAAGATCAACAATCATACAAAAATCATTAACCAAAAGTTGGAATAAAGTAACTGACAGTAGGCTTCAGTTGACTTGTTTATAAAGATCAACAATTCTTATGGTTTATTTCACTCATTAGAGTGTTGTTATATTTTGGCATCCATTTATATTTTGTTGTCATTCCTTAGCTTTTATACATGTTTGTTGTCAAATATATTGATTTACTTTAAGAATCTTTCAATTTTCACTTTTCGATGTATTCATCAATCGGCAATATCGAGAAGATAATCACACCAAAAAATATAGAGTGATATCAAGAAATAATAAACACCTTATTTTGGTGCTAGCCAAGATAGATTGAGAGGTCAATCTTATATCACACAAGACGAGACCTACATGCAAATGTTTCCGTGAGTTCTTTAGCTGTTTCCTTTTCATCTATCCGCCCCTTAAATGACATTATGTTTCTATATTTTAAAAAATAAGCATTTCTGTCTGTTTCTTCCCTCTTTTGTCATGCAATTTAAGGCATATAACAATTTGGATGGTGAAGTTTAATGACAATTTTCACTTTTTGGAGTATTCATCAATCGGTAATTATCAAATTTGTCATCGTTTTTAAGCTTTATTGATGTTTACTCTATAGTCCAATTCGATTATTGATTGGTTATTAATTATGCTTTGGTTTTGATTTTTCTTTTATTTGCAGGAATTGGTGACTATTGTTCATTTGATGAGTGCTTTTATCTATTATCATTTAAATAATTTGTCCAATTCGTCATAAAGTGATTGTGATGGGGGTCAGTAGCCTACCACGGGTCGCCCGCCATATAGGCCCCGAGGAAGCCCGACCCAGGGGCGAGGAAAAGCCTGCTTGGCAGGCCAACTAGCAGAGCCCCGCCAAGAAGCCCCCAGGAGGCGATCTCAGCTGACCCAAGCTCCAAGCAAACTTCCTCCCTGCCCGTCAGGGCCACACCGCACACTAGTTGAGCCAATTCAGTCCCTCTGCCTGTCAGTCCGCAGGGCATTCCCGTCCCTGACAGGCTCAGGGGGGAGAAGTCAGAACCCTCCCGTCCAGGCCTAAGGTAAAGGAGAATGAGTGGATGAGGTAGACCCACGTGTCGCCTCCTTTTCCTCTCATTTTCCCTCTCTCTTCCTCTCTTTTCCTCTCTCTTGGGGGAAGGTATAAATACTTTTTTATTTCCCACAAGAAAGGGGGTTGAACTTTCTCTCTCTAGAATTTTACTCTAAAATCGCCACCTTACTCCTCACGAGTAAGGTTCATCAAGGCATTTCACGGACTGACTTAGGCATCGGAGAGGGTTTCCTCGGACACCTCCGAGGCCCTGTGCGTTCTGTGTGCAGGGAGCAGGCCACCTCCGCCGGGAAGTTCCGAATACCGGAGTAAGAGGAAGGAGAGACCCGCAAAGCAAAACAATCAACATCAAAGCAATACCGAATTCAAAGAACCCGAATCCGCTTCGGGTCGACTGTTTTCGTGACTGGAACAATTTGGCGCCGTCTGTGGGGAAGAAACGGTTATACCCACGAATTACCCACAAAAATCAACCACAATCAGAAATATGCCTGAGATTGTTGAAGCCAGCTCTGGGGCGGGTCCAACGGTACCACCGGTGATCCCCCTGTATGGCATGCCCCTGCCGGAGATAACGCCCACTGCCACAATCCCAGGAGTGGGATGGGCTAGTCTCCAAGGGGCGCCCAACAAGGAGACTACAGTTGCAGCTGGGCAAGTTGGTCATCAGAGGCCCAGCTTGAACCTCACCCCTGCCCAGGTTGCACAGACTGCAGCCTTCTTCTCAGCCATGCTCAATCAGGAATTCACTCTGAAGGACCTGGTGGGCAGGATCGCAACGACCCCCAGGCACCTTCACTTCGAAAGTGCGGAAGGGGCTGGGGGCACGAAGCGAACCGCTGCCAGGAATGTCCAAAGGAAGGCGTGAAAGACTGCTACGGGGTATGAGCAGGCCCAGAAACGCATCACCGCCGGTAATCAAGAACAGCCTGCTCAGCAACAAGCATTTTCCATATATACCACTGAGTCCACATCAGCCATTGAAAAAAGAGGCCTATCCCAGAAACTCCAGAAGCGGATGAGGCCCAGGGAACCTGCCTCAAAGCGCCTGGGGAAAAATAGGGCGGAGTCTTTTCCAAACTAACGCCAGCTGAATCGCAGCAGGCTCCAGGGCTGTCTAGGAGCATGCAGTCCAAGCTCAACAATGGACAACCAGTGGGATCAAGGCACCGTCAGGACGATAACCTCGAACCACCTCAGAGGAAGCGACCCAGACGTTATTCCCCTGCGAGGGAGGATGATAAGTGTCATTTGTAGTGCCTATTTCGTAGTGTTTTGGTCCCATTTTCCTTGTAGAATCGCTCCTTGGGAGCGGTTTAGGGGCTTCTTATGCTTCCTTTAGTTCGTTTCAGGTTCCCGAGACCGAATTGGAAGAGTTGGAGCGATTCCGACTCTATACATACACATTTTGGAGCCAACGAGATAAAGGAACGATGACTCGATGCCTTGGAGTCGACCCCGAGACCTTGGGACCCAATCCCGAGCCTTCGAGACCCGATCCCGAGTCTCGAGAATCGATGGGAAGCCCATGAGAATCAAGGAGGGACCAAAAAGTTCTTATTGGAGGCCTACAAGACCCATCCCGGTCGGGAAGGCCTCATCCCGTCCGGGATGGGGTGCACAAAAAGAATTGCTGCTGACTTGGGACCATCCCGACCGGGATGAGCTCATCCCGATTTGGACCATCTCATCCCGATCGGGACCAACTCATCCCGACCGGGATGAGCCCAGTTCAGGCCCGTGAATGCTCCTTTCTTCCCCTTTCCACTTGTAACCCTATATATACCCTTCCTCTTGTAATCATATGTTATCTCATGCTAAATCCTTAAAAACCCTAGACTACTTTAGGTTAGATTAGATTAGATTAGTGTAGATTAGTCGATAATTAGTAGTTAATCTTAGTTTAATCTTGTATTATTGGATCTCTTGAAGAATCCATCCAAGCTTGACAAACTTGGATGTTTGTTTTGGGTTCTTCCATTTATGCAAGTTTCTTTCTTCCTTTCATCTCTAGTTTGGTATAATCTTCTTTTCTCTTCTCTTAATCTTTGTTTTATCATTAAAGTTTGAATCTTTGTTATTTAGATTGTTCATAGTTCATAGTTATTGTTAGTTTCTTTATGTTTGTTTCGATTGTTGTTTTGGTTCATCTTATTAGTGTTAGTTTTAGATTAGATATGTTAGAGTAGTGTTCTTGCTAGGGTTAGTAGGGTGATTAGGGTGTTAATTGGGTGATTAAGGGATTGTTTGAGATGTTGGTGGAAGATTTGGGTTTCTTCTTGTATGATGCACATCACATGTTTGTCGAAATGCTTGATTGACTAAGTATGTACGAATGCTTGTTTTTCTTGCTTTTCTCTTGTGGGTATTAGTTTGTTTGTGGGTTCGGTTCCCTCATTAAGTCGCGAGAGCCCGGTGAGGACGACCCCTAGGTCGATCTAAGTTGCGAGAGCCCGGATTCGACCTAGGCCTATAGCATGCTAGAACCTGTTTGTGTTGTGTATCGCCGAGATGGGTTTTAGGTGGAACCTCTAGGTGAGTCTAAGTTGCGAGAGCCCGGGCCAACCTAGATTACCCTACTACCTCCTTCACCCCTAGCTCTCCTTCAACCATTCTGTTACCCCTTTGACCCCGACCTAATCCTAGCCCGTTTCCTTTGATAGTTTTCTTGCCTTAGATCTAGCTTAGTCCTAGTCTCCCCCTCCTTAGAATAGCTTGTCTCGAACCTAGTCCTAGACCGTAGCATACCTTAGTCCGACCTCCCGTCCCTGTGGATTCGACCCGACTTACCCTAGCTACCCTAGTTAGGCTAGTTGGTTTTATTTGACGGTTGGGATTCACGACAAATCCCAACCATCAATTTGGCGCCTTTGCCGGGGACGGTGCTAGTTTGGACTTTGTTTTCCTATTTGCTTGGCTTTGTCTTTGTGTTGTGTTTTTTTTTTTTTTTTTTCTTTTTGTTACTTTGCTTCTTCTGTGTGTGCGGTTTATTTCTCTCTTGTCTAGTGCCCAAAAAGCACTAGGCTTCTCACGTTTGTTCTTAGTCTACAGTTTGTGCTTAGAGGTGGTGATTATCTTCTTCTTGCAACTCAGAGCCGCTTAAACGGACGGTTGCTAGAATGAGTGGTTTCCAACCGGGTATGGACTACGATTTTCGAGCAAGCATGGGGTTTGATCTAAACTCCACACACTCGGGAGCCGATATGAGCTACCACTCTTCTTCCATGAACCAAAGCTATGACATGACGTCCCCCTACCATTATCAAGCTTCTTGGGGTAATCAAGATGGGTATGATCTTCAAGAGTATGAAAACGGCTACCAACAAGTGGACGATTATCATTCCTACGATCATGGTGGCTATTACGCAAGCTATGATTGTGAACCCACCATGTTCAATCAAGATCCACCTTATGGAAGCCAATACCCCCAAAACCCACCATATGACCCTACACCCCAACCACAATATGAACCCCATGACCCACAATACTACCAATCACCCCAACCTTGCTACCAACAATATGATGCCCCACCCCTTGGGCATCATCAAGATTATTAAGAAGCTTTACAAGACCCCAATGACCACCAATCGTCAAACTTAGAGTTACATCAATCGATGCTTCAAATGCAAAGGAGCCTTCAAGAAACGGCCATTCAATTGCGAAAACAACAAGAGGAATTGATGGCCCAAATGCGAAGGGCAAACGAGGCGAGGAATGCTCATTTAAATGCATTAGCGGTTCAAACCGTAATGTCTTTATCCCGAGCATCACATTTTGATGGAGGGTGCCCACTTGAGAGAGAGGAGCAACCTAATCACGAAGCCGCCGATGTAGTTCCCTTTGATAGAGAGATTTGCTTTGAAGAACCTCAATCGTCTACCCAAAAAGAGACGGATGAGGATATGACCCTTAGTGAAGGCAACATTGGTGAGGAATTGGAGGAGGATAGTGAGTTGGATGGTTTGGTGGAGTTTGTGGAGTTGTTGGGTGAGATTGTTAGCCTCGAGTTGCCCTTGTGCGATAGTTTGGACATGCATCAAGAGCCCCTTGCTAGTACACCGAGAGATGGTTTGGAAGAGATTGAAACCGCCGGTAGAAGTTTCGATCCTCTCCTCCATGACGATGTGGGGACAAATGATGAAGATGGGGAACCACAACTTGAGGAAAGTGTGGGGGTGTGCAATGAAGAGATGGAGCCAAAACCGCTCTTTGTGCCTCGATTCTTGGAGATGAAGCTTGCTTGTGATTGGAGGCAATGCTTAGGGAGGAAGAGGTCGGTGAAGCTCGTAGGATGGAGAGACCCCGGAGACTACTTTGAAGATGAAATCGGGTCTTGGGAATCCTACTTCTTGCCTCCTCCTTGGAGGCCGTGGAGGTCGGTTAAGCTCGAGCGCTTCTTGGGCCTTCACTACGATGTCGGTAGCGCGTTCGACTTGCTCCTCCATGCCCTTGAGGGCTACGGTTGAAGAAGAGTCCACCATCCTAAGTTTGACGGAGTTCCTAAAAGAACCGTCATGTTGTATATTCCCCTCCTCTCTTCTTTAGAATTCTTGTGCTTGTATTCGTGATTTTTGTTTCTAGGACTTACTTTGTTTTTGTGGGATTCTTGTGATTGATTTGGTATTTTGATGAGCGATGTGAGGGAGTGAATTTGATGTATAGATTGAGTTTATTGTGATAGGTGAAGTGAAGGTGACTCCTAGAAAGGAGTGGTTGAGGATGGAGTTTGGTTTGCGAGCGAGGAAGTCGGTTTTTGAAGCTTTGATAAGCTTTTGGGCTTGGGGAAGCAAAGAAGACTCATCCCGACCGGGAAGAGGGCTTCCCGACCGGGAAGGATGAGGAATCCCGACCGGGAAGGAGCCATCCCGATCGGGATGAAGGTGCAGAAAATCAGACTCACTGGAGTGCGTTCCCGACCGGGACGAGGGCTTCCCGATCGGGAAGGGTTTATCAACCCGATCGGGACCATCCATCCCGACCGGGATGGTCCCCTTGACTCCACCCATCCATTATACCCCCTCCCAACCTCCCTACTCCTCCTTCCTCCTATCATATGACCCGTACACCTCACCTTACACGAGATCACATCAAATCCCACCCCCCTCGCACCATTACTACCTCTACCATGCAGTATTATCGAGCTCGAAGCAGAATAGCAATGATGAAGACAAGAAAGTGCCTTTATTGATCTATGAGACGATGGAGAGAGTGAGTTGCTAACCTATAGTACGGCAACTATCCTTTCTTTTCCGTTTTTGTTGTTGCTTGTTTTCCTTTGTTTATTCCCTTCCCCTTGTACACTTATGTGTCTTGATGTCATGGTGGCCTTCGAGGCCTCGGTAGTTGTTGCTCCTGACTCTCGATGATGTGACTACATCGAGAGTCATTTCAAAATCCAAATTTTTACAAGATTTTCACTTTCTCTTTTTGAGGATTTAGTCGGATTTAGGCGGAATCCGGGCTAGGTGACTTGATTACACCTAGCCCTCCCCTCCCATTTCCTTTTATTTCCTTCTTTTTATTTCTTCCCCCATCCATATCTTTTTCTCGTCTCGGCCCATGGTGACTTGACTACACCCCGGCCGGACACCTTCTACCCATTTCTTCACTTTATTTTTGATTTCTAGCTTTATTTTCGTAGTTTCTTTTCTTTTTCTTTTGTCTCTCCGCACCCTACGATCGAGCATGAGGACATGGCTCGATTTAAGTGTGGGGGAGCGATATTCTAGTATAGTTTAGTCTATTTTCTTAGTTTTTCGAAAAAATCTTCAAAAAAATCTTAAAAATTTGAATTTTTTTCACAAAAATCAAAAAGATTTCCTCTTTTGTGTTTTCATTTTGTGTCTTTGTGTCGTATATTTGTTTGTGTGCGTGTTTTGCCTCCCTTTTCCTTATAGGTCGCTTATTCACCGCTAGCTTTGGAGAGCTTTCAAGACACCCGGTAACATCTTTTCAACCCTTTTTCCTCTTTGTTTCTTGTGGAGTTTGGAGGAGATATGTGTTGTGGTGTGCTCGGGTGGAGCTTTGTAAAGTTTGTGGAGGATTGGTTGCTCATTTGGAAGTTCGGGGTGGTGTTTGTTTTGTATGTGTTCGTTTTGTTTTGTTCTTGCTATGTTGCTTTTGTTTCTTTTTCTTTCGTTTGTTTTCGTCGTGTCTTCATTTTGTGTGTGTTGTGTGTCTTGTGTGTAAACATTTTTTCGAAAACCCGGTTTAGAGGCAAGAGTGTGAGTGTCTATTTTCCCTTCCTAGTTGTATAAATCGAGTCTTGGACTTTAGTCTAGTAGAATGACCCTAAATCAATGAGTTCGTTGGTCCTTTACCTTGAGTCCACATAGCTTACTAGGGATTTACTACGGGATTTTGCACCTTTGACCATTATGACCACCCACGGTGTGAAAAGGCCTTGGTTACCGAGTCTCGTCCCCTAGGTGACCGTGTTTAGGGTTGTTTGATTAGTCCAAGTTCTCCACTTTTTGTGGGTTTGAAGGGAAGGGCCCATCCCGACATACTCATTTCCCTACCTCCTACACCTATCCACACAATAAAATGCGATTTGATGAATTCTCTCTTTCTCGTTATACAATGAAAATGCCAAAAATGCCAAATCTTGCCAAAAAGGGCAAAGAAAAGAAAAGAAAGAAAAGAAATGAAAGAAAGAAAAGAAATGAAGAAAAAGAAAAGGCACAAAAGCCAAAAAGAAAATAGAAAAGAAGAAAAAGAAATGGCATGGCAACAAACAAATCAAAATGTCGAAAAGAAAGAAAATGCCAAAAGAAAACCTGTCTCACAAAAAGAAATCCCCACAAAAATAAGCCTTTTTTCCGACTTTTGCCGTGAAGAGCCCACCAAAGGATCGAGTCCCGAGGAAGGATGATAGCGGCATTAGTCCGTCTTCCCTCATTTTGCATGTTTTCCACCTTTTTACTTGGACTAGTTAGGCGGTCTTGGACACGGGACGACCCTCTTGGCTCACGCTAAAGGGGGCGGGGTCTCACTTACCTACAGTGTCGACTAACACCGTGGTTCTTCACTTTTCCACTCCGCCGATCGTCCCGTAGTACGTTTTTAGAAAGTTAGGAGGACCTAGGTAAGTTACCAACGTTTTTATTGCTTGATCGTCATACTATTAGGGTTTAGTCCACCTTGGTTTGTATTACTAGCTTGGGAACGTTGTCACCTACCTCGAGTCCTAAACCGGTGTTTCTTTCATCGCTTTTAGAGGGAAGCGGTATTTCTTTTGTTTTGGGTGCAACCGATTATGTGTTTGTTTGTATGTTTGTTTGTTTATGTGTTTGGTGTCCGGTTTCATCCACGGTTTTGTCGCAAGACCCAACTTGCCTTGCGGAGTGCACTTGTCCTCTAAGTGCACTCGCGTGAGTTGAAGAGGCTTAGGGTGCGCTAATACCCACTCGGATAGTTTAGTAGTAGTATGTGCTTACTCGAGGGCGAGTAAGGGTTAAGTGTGGGGGAGTTGATAAGTGTCATTTGTAGTGCCTATTTCGTAGTGTTTTGGTCCTATTTTCCTTGTAGAATCGCTCCTTGGGAGCGGTTTAGGGGCTTATTATGCATCCTTTAGTTTGTTTCAGGTTCCCGAGACCGAATTGGAAGAGTTGGAGCGATTCCGACTCTATACATACACATTTTGGAGCCAACGAGATAAAGGAATGATGACTCGATGCCTTGGAGTCGACCCCGAGACCTTGGGACCCAATCCCGAGCCTCCGAGACCCGATCCCGAGTCCCGAGAATCGATGGGAAGCCCATGAGAATCAAGGAGGGACCAAAAAGTTCTTATTGGAGGCCTACAAGACCCATCCCGGTCGGGAAGGCCTAATCCCGTCCGGGATGGGGTGCACAAAAGGAACTGCTGCTGACTTGGGACCATCCCGACCGGGATGAGCTCATCCCGATCGGGACCATCTCATCCCGATCGGGACCAACTCATCCCGACCGGGATGAGCCCAGTTCAGGCCCGTGAGTGCTCCTTTCTTCCCCTTTCCACTTGTAACCCTATATATACCCTTCCTCTTGTAATCATATGTTATCTCATGCTAAATCCTTAAAACCCTAGACTACTTTAGGTTAGATTAGATTAGATTAGTGTAGATTAGTCGATAATTAGTAGTTAATCTTAGTTTAATCTTGTATTATTGGATCTCTTGAAGAATCCATCCAAGCTTGACAAACTTGGATGTTTGTTTTGGGTTTTTCCATTTATACAAGTTTCTTTCTTCCTTTCATCTCTAGTTTGGTATAATCTTCTTTTCTCTTCTCTTAATCTTTGTTTTATCGTTAAAGTTTGAATCTTTGTTGTTTAGATTGTTCATAGTTCATAGTTATTGTTAGTTTCTTTATGTTTGTTTCGATTGTTGTTTTGGTTCATCTTATTAGTGTTAGTTTTAGATTAGATATGTTAGAGTAGTGTTCTTGCTAGGGTTAGTAGGGTGATTAGGGTGTTAATTGGGTGATTAAGGGATTGTTTGAGATGTTGGTGGAAGATTTGGGTTTCTTCTTGTATGATGCACATCACATGTTTGTCGAAATGCTTGATTGACTAAGTATGTACGAATGCTTGTTTTTCTTGCTTTTCTCTTGTGGGTATTAGTTTGTTTGTGGGTTCGGTTCCCTCATTAAGTCGCGAGAGCCTAGGTCGGTCTAAGTTGCGAGAGCCCGGATTCGACCTAGGCCTATAGCATGCTAGAACCCCGTTTGTATTGTGTATCGCCGAGATGGGTTTTAGGTTGAACCTCTAGGTGAGTCTAAGTTGCGAGAGCCCGGGCCAACCTATATTACCCTACTACCTCCTTCACCCCTAGCTCTCCTTCGGCCATTCCGTTACCCCTTTGACCCCGACCTAATCCTAGCCCGTTTCCTTTGATAGTTTTCTTGCCTTAGATCTAGCTTAGTCCTAGTCTCCCCCTCCTTAGAATAGCTTGTCTCGAACCTAGTCCTAGACCGTAGCATACCTTAGTCCGACCTCCCGTCCCTGTGGATTCGACTCGACTTACCCTAACTACCCTAGTTAGGCTAGTTGGTTTTATTTGACGGTTGGGATTCACGACAAATCCCACCCATCAGAGGATGAGGCTATAAGTAGGCAAGCTCCCCGGCACCGCTCCCCAGTGTTGGAAAACCGACCCCTGGCAAATGGGATGACTACGGTTACCACTCTGCGGGGAGCAGATCAAAAATGGTGGGCAGACCTACCAAGACTCCGCTCCACCCCGAAGTGTAGGGACACCCTATCCCGAAGATTAAAATGCCTTCCGTAAAGTTTGAAGGAACAACTGACCCGAAGGATCACCATGCGCCATATGAAAGTCATATGGGGATGTACGATGCCGATGATGCAGTCTGGTGCAAGATTTTCCCAACCATCCTGGTGGGTCTAGCTCAGGGGTGGTTCAGGGACCTGTCGCAGGGGCAATCAATTACTTTATAGAGCTGGCAGAAGCCTTCTTGGACCAGTATGCAAGAAACAAGAGGCGCAGACTGACCCGATTTGACCTGATGACCCTCCGACAGAAGAAGGGCGAGACTGTCAAGGAATACCTGAAGAGGTTTGATCTGGCCTTCCAGCAGGTCAGGGAAATCGACGATCTAATGGCAGCATACGCTTTAACCAACTCATTACTCCCAGGGGAAATGAAAAATCCGATGATTAGAGCTCAGCAAGAAACTCTGGCCAAGGCCCGAAAAATAGCCGAGGGCTTCATGCTGCAGGAGGAGTTTAGCTTGCCAAAGACCCCCACAGGACCTTCCAGGCCACAGGGGGGACCGCAGGGTGGACGCAGCAGGGGCAAGGCAGGAAAACAGAGAGCTGAGGAGGGTGACACTCCAAGAAAGGAGCGTGTGGCTTATCAGCCCAGGTTTGATAGCTACACGACCCTCAACAAATCAAGAGCTGAAATTTTTGAACTAGAAAAAGAGACGGCCAAATGGAACCGCCCAAATAAGCCACGCAGCCCAAAGGGTGATCCAAAGAAGTTTTTCACATTTCATGATTGCATTGGGCATACCACTGAGGAATGTCGCCATCTAAAGGATGAGATCGAGAAACTCATCAGGAATGGTTGGTTGAGTACCTATGCTGCAAGAAACAAGAGTCAGAAAGAGATGGCGGACAAGCCTAAAGGCTCAGTGCAAAACCGCCTGATAATTCATGTGGTGTCAGGAGACGCGGAAGGCCAGACAAGCAAAAGAAGCCAAAAAAGACAAATTCGTGAGCTGCGAAACCAGATATGCTACGCTGAGAGGGCAAGGAGCCCAAAAGACCTGACCTTGAGCATCACCCCTCAGGATGCAGGGCGGGTAATATACCCTCACAGCGACCCCCTTGTATTGTCTCTTGTCATCAGCAATCACATCGTAAGAAGGTGTATGGTGGACACAGAAGCTTACACCAACCTGCTATACAAGGACGCATTTGACAAAATGAATCTAGAGAAAAGACACCTCAAGCCTTCCCCTCGATCGCTGTACGGGTTCAGCGGAGCAGACGTGCTCCCGATGGGGGTAATCGATCTGCCGGTGACGTTTGGAGAGGGAGCCTCAGCCAGAAATATTAGAGCATCGTTTGTTGTTGTGGATGCGAAGTCTGCGTATAATGCCCTGATAGGCAGGCTACCCTGGATGAGGTCGAGGCTGCCATATCAATCAGAGCCCTGACCATAGCCTACGTTACGGATTTTGGTATGGAGGGGAAGGTGCATGGTGACCAGAAGTCAGCCAGACAGTGCTACTTCGTAGCCCTACTCACCCATGAAACAGAGCGAAAGGGTAAGCGAAAAGCAGACAGTTCCCCCAGCAGGGAAGGGGAGATTCTAGCTGGCCAGCAGGCAGCGGACCACCTTGAACCTGGAGGGGAAAGCATGCTGGTGGACCTGGAGCCAGGGAGGCAGGTCCTCATAGGGGCTGACCTGGAGGGTTCCTACCGCGAAGAATTGATCAAGGTCTTGAGGGACAACAGGGATGTATTCGCCTACTCGGCAGACGAAATGCCGGGGTTCGATCCGGCCCATATTGTTCACAAGCTGAACATAAGTCCGGAAGCCCGCCCTGTGAAGCAGAAGAAGAGGGACATGTCTGCGGAAAAGGATCAGGCCATCAAAGAAGAAATCGAAAAGCTTTTGAAGGCCGATTTCATAAAAAGTTGTGATTACCCTGAGTGGTTGGCTAATGTGGTGATGGTGAAAAAGTCCTCAGGAGCATGGAGGATGTGTGTAGACTTCACCAATCTTAACAAAGCCTGCCCTAAAGACTGCTATCCCCTTCCAAGGATCGATCAGCTAGTGGACGCCACCAGTGGGTACTCCATGCTTAGTTTCTTGGATGCCTTTTCAGGCTATCACCAAGTATACCTCTGGTAGCCTGATAGAGTAAAATGCGCATTCATCACCAGTTCTGGCACGTACATGTACAAGATGATGCCATTCGGGCTCAAGAACGCAGGCACCACCTACCAGCGGTTAATTGATTAAGTATTTGAGAATCAGAAGGGTCGAAACCTGGAGGCCTATGTGGACGACATAATTGTAAAGAGTAAAGGGGACGCAGAACACCTGGAAGATTTGCAGGAGACCTTCTCCTCCCTGCGCGCATACCGGATGAAACTAAATCCCAAAAAGTGCACCTTTGGGGTCCGCTCTGGGAAGTTTCTGGGTTTCTTGGTCAGCGCCAGGGGGATTGACGCAAACCCCGAGAAAGTTCAGGCCGTCTTGGACCTCCCGGAACCAAGGACGATAAGGGATATTCAGCGCCTAACTGACAGGATGGCTGCCCTGGCATGGTTCATTGCCAGGTCAGCCGACAAATCGACGCCTTTCTTCAAGGTATTGAAAGGAAACAAGCAATTTAAATGGGAAACTGAACAGAAAGAAGCCTTCGAACAGCTGAAAGAACATCTGAAGAAGTTGCCCACCCTAGCAAGGCCAGTTGCAGGGGAGAAGCTCTTCCTTTACATTGCCGTAACAAACTCAACAGTGAGCGCGGTAATTTTAAGGGAGGAGGCAGGTTCCCAACAGCCGATCTATTTTGTGAGCCATGCGCTGGGGGCAGCAGAGAAGAATTACCCAGTGGTCGAAAAAGCAGCCTATGTAGTCGTCATTGCAGCCAGGAAGCTCAGGCCTTACTTCGACGCCCATCCCGTCATTGTATTAACTGACCAGCCCCTGGAAAAAGTTCTAGAAAAATTTGAGAAGTCTGGGAGATTGCTGAAATGGGCAATAGAGCTAAGAGGGTTAGGAATATCATACCAGTCCAGGACTGCCATCAAGGCGCAGGCCTTGGCAGAATTCCTAGCAGAATGTTCTCATTCAGAAGAGGACGATCCACCCGCCAGAGAATGGGTAGTATACACTGACGGATCCTCTACAGCCAATGGTGCGGGGGCAGGGATCGTCCTGACCAGCCCTGAGGGAACAGACTTTGAGCATGCGCTCAGGTTCACCTTCCCTGCATCAAATAACGAGGTCGAGTATGAGGCCGTACTGGAAGGAATCAATCTGGCTAAGGTCGCGGGGGCAGAGAGGCTCATCCTGGCAACAAACTCCCAGCTCATTGCCAACCAGATTAATGAAGAATACGAGGCTAGAGATCAGGCTATGGCCGCTTACCTGGAAAAGGTAAAACAAGAATTATCTGGGTTAAAGTCTTATGAAGTCAAACAAATCCCCCGGTCACAGAACAACCGGGCAGATGCCTCGTCGAAACTGGCCAGCTCCAGCCTGCATGATATAAGAAGATCAGTATGGGTAGATGTGATACAAGAAAAATCCACCACACCCTGCCAATTAGTCAGCGTCATGGAGGAAGTAGAATCTGAAGACTAGATGACCCCAATCATCCAATTCAAAAAGTATGGAACCCTTCCACAAGATCCCATTCAGAGAAGAAAAATGTCGGCCAGGGCTGCATGGTTCATACTAGTTGGCGAAGAGTTGTATCGCAAATCATTCTCATCTCCCCTGCTCAAGTGCCTGGGGGCAGGGCAGGCCGCAGAAGTACTAGACGATATACACTCAGGTATCTGCGGCCATCACATGGGAGGAAGGTCATTGGCACACAAAGCCCTGAGGGCAGGATATTACTGGCCGACCTGGCTTGCTGATGCCAGGGACCTAACCCAGAAATGCAGGAAGGGCCAGCTGTTTGCCCCATCAATACACGCCCCTGCCCAGGATCTCAGACAAATTCTATCTCCTATCCCTTTCGCCCAATGGGGGATGGATATTCTGGGTCTATTCACTGTAGCGACTGGGGGCAGAAGGTTTCTGATAGTGGGAATTGATTATTTTACTAAGTGGATCGAGGCTGAGGCCGTCCCAAACATAACAGAGCCGGCGGTCATAAAGGTGATATGGAGAAATATCATAACAAGGTATGGCATGTCAAAGGTGTTAGTCTTCGATCATGGAAGGCAGTTTGACAACGACTTCTTAAGGGCTTGGCTGGAAAGCCATGGCATAACCGTCGCCTACTCAGCTGTCTGCCACCCCCAGACCAATGGGCAGGCTGAGGCAGCAAATAAGCAAATATTGAGTGGCTGAAAAGGATGGTGGATGAGCTCAAAGGCAGGTGGGCAGACGAGCTGCCAAGTGTGTTATGGTCAATTAGGACCACCAGAAAGGAGTTCACAGGACAGACTCCATTTGGCCTGTTCTACGGAGCCGAGGCCCTGCTACCCATAGAAGCACGAATTCCCACCCTCCGATCCCAGCAATATAATCAGGTAAGTAATGAGGCCGCAATGACAGAGGCTCTTGACCTAGACGGTGAAGTAAGGCAAGAGGCCTGCGTCAACATTGCCGCCTATCAACAGCGAATGAGAAAGGCTTACAACAAAAAAGTGAGTATAAGAAGCTTCCAGGTTGGGGACATAGTTCTAAGAAAGACACAAGCTGTAGGAAGGTCAAGGGAGCACGGCAAATTGAGCGCCAATTGGGAAGGCCCATATGAGGTCACCCAGATTATCGGGCCAGGAACCTACAGAATTGCTAACCCTGAAGGCTAGGAGCTGGCTGCCCACTGGAACGCAGATACTTTGAAGAAATACTACGTTTGAAGTTTAAGTTCTTTTTTAGCTTTTTTTCTCTCTTTCCCTAAGAAAAGTCGGCGGAGGACGGTCAAGATACAATGTCAACGGCTCCGACCACAAGTGTTTAAAGTTTTTCCAAGAAATGAAAAGATTCTCGAATTTATACTCGTTGTCTGTTCAGATTAGCACTTCTAACACAAACGAGCAGGGGGCAATAGGGGGAGGGCCCCCCCTGTTGCAAAACCAAGAGAAAATAGACCCCCCAACAAAAACGCTAAAGTCCCCCACCTGCTTCTAGGCAAGCAGGGGGCAGGCCCCCTGGACTTTGGCAAGAAGCCAGGGTCAAGCCGGGCCCCACGCGCCGAAATTAACAAGGACTGGGAAACCTCCAACCTTGTATAAAAAACGCTAAGTCCCCCACCTGCCTCTAGGCAGGCAGGGAGCAGGCCCCTGGACTTCGGCAAGAAGCCAGGGTCAGACCGGGCCCCACGCGCAGAAAATAAACAAGGACTTGGGAATCCCCGACCTTGTATAAAAAAAGCTGTCCCCCCCACCTGCCTCTGGGCAGGCAGGGAGCATGCCCCCTGGACTTCAGCAGGAAGCCAGGATCAGGTCGAACCCCGAAAAAACAATAATATAAACAACCAAAAGAAATGCATTCATAACAAATCTAAAAAGGTTTAACAAAACAGGCAATAAAAATCCAGATACAATAAAGTTAAAGGGTTACATTAGCCGGCATCCGGCCCCATCAGGGCCCAGCGCGTAAAAGATTAAAAAAATCAACAAGGAAGAGAGGCACAGAAGGGTAGGGGCAGGAGCCCTCAGAGGACGACTGCCCTGCATGTTACGTAGTGGGGGCATCCTAGGCAAGACCAGGGGCCTCCTCAGGCGATCTGTCGGCCCTGGCGTTATTCTTGGCGGTGTAAAGGGCGTGGAAGGCATCCTCGTTGAAATTTGGAAGCATCTCTCTAATAACCTCCACGACAAAATTTAGGGAGGAAGAGGCTCCAGGATTAAAGTTCTCCTCCACCTTAGAGTTGGCCTACTGAATGATGTTGTTCTTCTCCTTAAGCCATTTCTCGCCCTGAGCCTTCAGGTCATCCTGTGCCTTTTGAAGGTCCGAGCTGGCCTTGGTCAGATGGTCCTCCAACTCAGCAACTCTCTTTTTAACTTGCTCTAGCTCAGCAACCTCCTTCTTGGCCCGCCCCAGGTCAGTCTCCAAGTTTGATGCCTCCTTCACAGCCTTCTCACCCTGATCTTTCCAGCGGGCTGCCTGATCTTTGGCCTCTTCCAGCTCGCCTTCATACTTTGCCAGCTGGTCCTTCAAACTAGCAATGAGAGGAACGTCTCTCTTAACCACCACCGCTAAGCGTTCAGGGAGAGGAAACCCAGGAGTTACACTTAAATCATCATCACTTAAACGCCTGAGAGCCGCCAGCTCCGCAGAAGCTTGGAACACCCTGGAGCAACGTTGGACGAACTGGATCACCTGATTGGTGGAGTAGACCAAGGATTTGGTAAGGTGGTCCGCCAATGTAGCGTTAGAATCAGAGAGCAAGGCGGAGGCGTCAACGCTATCGCCAGCAGTGAAATTAAACTCAGCATTTTCTTCAGAGAAAAGGGTGCCTGGAAGATCAAGAGCAGGGCGTTTTGCCTTGGGTGTGCTGGCATATGCTTTCAAGTCCACCACCTGGACGGTCTCCAGTGGTTCCTTATCTTTCCTCTTCCTGCCAACCAGGGGATTGCTCTCCCCAGTCTCCTCAGAGTCAGCAGGCTTAGACCCCTCAGGAAGGTGAGTCCCGGTAGAAGAGCCTTCATGCTTGCCAGCAGGGGAAGGGGTGGCCTCTGAGGCAGCCTCCCCCTCTACCTCTCCGGGGGCAGAATTTGGAGCTGCAGGCCTTGTGGGAGTCGGCCTAGGAGGAGGAGGAAACCTCGCCCTGCTGGCTGATATGCTCTTTACATACTTCATCAAAGCCTGCCCACTCTTCTTGTGACCGGATGGGAGAGGAGGACGATTGTTGGAAACAGTGAGATCCTTGTTCAAGCCAAGATCCCTCAGCTCCCTCTTTGACCAAAGGTGAGTAGCAAGTTCTGAAAAAATGGAGAAAGCTAACCAAGTATACAACAAAGCAAGGCTAAGAAAAAGCGACTATCATCAAAATCCCTGAGCTACCTTCTCCAAGGTCGGGATTTAACCCCACCCGGGTCAGGTACTCGTCAGTAGATATAAGTTCCGCATGGGCGAGCCAGTGGTCAGGACCAAATACGCCCTTCTTATCCTTGGAGGAAGCAAATCGTTTGACCAACTCCAGTTCTTTATTGGTCAGCTTTACTTCGAGGGCCTTCCCTCCATCTCCAAGGTGGTACTCCAGGCAGGTTTCCAACCGGGTATGTACATCTTGTAGCGCTATGTACATATAGGAAATTATCTTTCCAGTCTTTCAGGCTGTTCAGGGTCGGCCATACCAAAGAAAAGTTATTCTGCCTAAGAAGAGAGAAATACCCGGGAGAACTTCCACCATCGTTGGAGGCCACCATCTTCAGGCCGACCATAAACCTCAAGGCGTCTATGGTAGGCCCCTCACCCAGAAACAAGCAGGTCCAAGTATAGGCTATCAGTGACCTGACCGCCGGAGCGGTCAGCTGGGCGATGGCCACGTTCATACACCTGAAGGCCTCCTCCAAGAAGGGGTGCAGAGGAAAACGCAGGCCAAACTCTAAACACTTGTGGTAGACGGCTATGCAGCCATCAGGGGGGTTGCACACAGTGTCCCTCTCTCCAGGGATGACAATTGTGTAACCATCCCCAAAGTTGTAGAAGGTAGCTATAGCCTCAGCAGCATTCTTCTCCAAAATAAGGTCCCGATTCTTGGAGGCGGGGTAGGTCCGCAGGGGAATCCTATACTTCTTTTTGTCCAAGTAATAGGCTCTCCCTGGCTCCCTAGGAATGAGGGGGCCAGCGATTGTGGAGGGGTCAATCTCCAATGCCTCGTCATCAGAATCAATAACATCTAAGGGTGCAGGTTCAGGAAGTTGGCGCCCCCGCTGTCCTCTAAGAGGCCCTCCTCAGCCACCCTAGCACCAGGTCCCCCAGAGGAGGAAGCAAGGGCAGTATTAACCCTATCCCTACCCTCCATCCTTTCAGTCGAAGGATCGGTGAAAGGAAGAATCCGAGCGCGACGATTGGTCATGATGATCAAGGGGACATGGAAAAGCGAGTAATGGGAAGATGAGGAAGACAGGGATAAGGACTCTAACCTAATTAATAGCCGTCGGATGGAGATGCCGGAAAAGCTCCACAGTCTTAAGTGCTTCACAGAGAAAGAGAGTATGAAGGAGGGTTTATGGATTTTCAAATGTGTAAAAGGGGGAATAGGGGAGGTGATAATACTTTTATAGGCAGGAGAAGCTGGAAAACTGCCCAGTCAGAAGGCTTCCCTAAGAAAAGCCCCCACGTGTCACACATTTTGAATCCAACCACCCACCACTTCCCAAGGAACCTCGAGAAAGCAACAAGAGCAGAATGAAATCATTGCATGATATCATAAAAAAAAAGAGCACATGGAAGCCAAAAGCCCACCTGATTTTCATTAATTTAAAAGCCCAAAGGGCTCAGATTTCAAAACAAGTGGAATTCAAAAGAAAGATTACAAAAGGAGCCGGAAAGTTCGGCTCACCAAGCTTGCAAGTGCAGGGTGGTCTTAATCGTCATCAAAGCCTGGGGAGTAATCCCCAGGGCTGTCGCAGCCTCTGTCAGATCCCCAGTCCCAGCTGCCAGAGCTTTTGAAAGGGTCATCAGAACCCTCTTCTTCACTCCCAGGAGCCTCCTAACCAGACGAGTAGCCCTGGCCATCGCTGTCCCCGAAATCACGTCTGCTCAAATCCCAGTCCTCGCTGTATAGGGCCACCTTGGTACCCTCAGGAGAGCCATAATCCTTCGGTTTCCTCACCAGAGGAGAAGAAGGGCCTGAGTCAGGGGAAGAGCCCGAGTCAGGGCAGTCAGGGTCAAAATGTTCAGGACGCAGCCAAGGGAAGCACCTGTAACATCCCCTGAAAGAGCAGCCCCCGCCTGAGTGCAGTGCTTGGTTTTGGACTCTGAAGGGGATGAGGATTTTTTTGACTGTTTACTAGCTCTTGATGAAGGATTCGCCCTGACAGTTCGCATAGAGCGAGGGTGTGCCCGTCTGCTACGACGAAGGGACAGGTATACCTGCCTGGGATACCTTAATCTTCTATGCCCCCTATAGCGAAGGGCCTCCACATAAACTCCACAGCGAAGAACAATATTTCTCACCCAGAACATTTTATGAAGGAAAGTAGTAAAAGATGTCGAAGATGGACTGTGAAAATAATGAAGTGGAGGTGGAATTTATACAAAGGAAAAGGCGAGACATTAAATGGCGCCTCAACCATCCTCACAGAAAAGAGCCAATCACCCATCCGGCGCAAAGCTCGAGAGACCACTTTACAAGAAAAGTAATCATGAGGAAAGACATCCCAACTCTTTGCATGCCCAGAGCATTTAAGACATTCCTCCTCGAGAACGTGCGTTGCATTAAATGCCAAAGTGGGATTCAAGAAGTCAACCTCCCGTCGTCCCAATCAAGAAGTCGTCTGCTGAAGAGGAGCCACGCTCCCCCTCCGCCGACGAGGGCCAATTGATGGGGGTCGGTAGCCTACCACGGGTCGCCCGCCATATGGGCCCCGAGGAAGCCCGACCCAGGGGCGAGGAAAAGCCTGCTTGGCAGGCCAACTAGCAGAGCCCCGCCAAGAAGCCCCCAGGAGGCGATTTCAGCTGACCCAAGCTCCAAGCAAACTTCCTCCTTGCCCGTTAGGGCCACACCGCACACTGGTTGAGCCAATTCAGTCCCCCTGCCTGTTGGTCCGCAGGACATTCCCATCCCTGACAGGCTCAGGGGGGGAGAAGTCAGAACCCTCCCGTCCAGGCCTAAGGTAAAGGGGAATGAGTGGATGAGGTAGACCCACGTGTCGCCTCCTCGTCCTCTCATTTTCCCTCTCTCTTTCTCTCTTTTCCTCTCTCTTGGGGGAAGGTATAAATACTTTTGTATTTCCCACAAGAAAGAGAGTTGGACTTTCTCTCTCTAGAACCTTACTCTAAAATCGCCACCTTACTCCTCACGAGTAAGGTTCATCAAGGCATTTCACGGACTAACTTAGGCATCGGAGAGGGTTTCCTCGGACACCTCCAAGGCCCTGTGCGTTTTGTGTGCAGGGAGCAGGCCACCTCCGACGGGAAGGTCCGAATACCGGAGTAAGAGGAAGGAGAGACCCGCCAAGCAAAACAATTAACATCAAAGCAATACCGAATTCAAAGAACCTGAATCCGCTTCGGGTCGACTGATTCTGTGACCGGAACAGATTGTATTACTTGATTTTATTTATGCATTTATCGAGAATGTATAGAGAACGATAATTATAATGAATATTACTACAAGTACTTTATTTGACTGAATGATGTTATATATTGATTCAATGGTCAATATGCATAAATTGATAAACCATGCATGTCATGATGTCCTCAATTACAAATTTATGTGAAATTGACTCCAATTTTATGCAGTAGAGTACACAGTTGATGCCGTCCGTGATTGCCAGCAGTCACCAGATTGAGAAACTCCTATTCTGGTGCCGGTATTGGTATAAATACTATACTCCCTAAGGCTCTTTAATTTAGCATCATTATTCATTTTCGAAAACTAATGTAATGTTACAGGATTAAACTCTGAGTAATACTTCCTATTGTGCTGTATTTGATTAATTATTGTGATTTTGTAACATTTTAGTTACAGTATTGGCCTTTTCGAAAGGGTTGTTGATATCTTCATTTTAGGGTATTCGAATTGAATATCTGTAATGTCGTGGCTCCCTTCGTACTTATAACCATTAGTACATAGCGATGCACATCTTCAAGCTCTCAAGATCGAAGATTTTTTTTTTACCTCCATCGTTTGCTCAATTATAATTTCAGTTTCTATATATTCCAAAATCCAATTCCACTAACTAATGAATATGATGATTGATTATATGCTTCAGAACTGGAATTTTCTGAAAATTTCAGTCAAGTTTTTATCAATTTGTTAAATTGTATTGTTCAATTATGCTTAATTTAAGATTAACTAGTGTTAGTGTTATCACGGTAGTAGTAGAAGTAGGGAGAGAAGAGGGTTAGATCTTATCTGGAACAAAGAACAAAAGCTGTGTCGCGACAAGAACGTCACTGTCCTAAAGTTGATTTATGCCCCGTCTGCTACACATGGCCTCAATGGCACTCAACTCCCAGGATTCCATAACTATACCGTAACTTCAGTGTAGGTGAAGAACGGTTGAATACAGCCAAGAACGTTTGCCAATAACTTAACCGGAACAGAGATGAAGATATGAAGTATGAGACTGTATGAGTGTTGAGTATGTTTTATGTGTGACAGAAATGAGGAGAAGGGCAGATTATATAGTGAAGCAAAAGCAAAGTTTCAATGTGCAACAACAAATGCACGTGTGTGGTGTTCGCCTATGCACGTGTGTGGTGTTCGTCTCGGCTCGGCGCGCGCGCGCGTGTGTGGTGTACGTAGTCCTCACTTGTACACATCTAGTAGAGCATTTTTGTGGGTCATATATAAACACAATTTAGAAGCAATAAATGTTCCATGTGGGATATTAAATACCACTAAGTGTGCTTATTTTGAAGTATTTATCTCTAACAATCCCCCACATGATTCAAAAGAAGAAGAAAAATTGGAGAAATCATTAGCAAACGGAGTTTTAGTGTTTAGATGTTCAGTGTCTTGTGGACTTTAACTGACACCCAGTGCGTACAAAAACCTAGAACCATCATTTAGAGGTGGATTGAAGCCTTTCACCTCCTAATGATGTTGGTAAAAGGTTAGTTGCGCAGTTACCATACTCAAATCAGGGCTAGTATTCGCACCATCCATGAACTCATCATGAACGCTAACTGTATATCGTAAGTATTTTACTTGTACTTCCCATGTGCTCTCCAAATGAATCCTGGTAATTCATGAATGCCTCTAGAGATCCTAAAGCCTAAGGATCTCTTGGGGTTTAGAGCAATAATCCCCCACATTCACATAGGTAAATTCATCAGGTTTGACTGTCACAAACCATCCGTATAGGACTATGAATTTATTAAGAGTTGAAGCTCAACCTTAAAAACACAAGACAGTAAATCTCAAAATAAAACATATGTCACGCAAAACAGTTACAAGAGGAAATGGTTGTGACATTATGACTCGAGTTTACTGTGACTTCGTTTGACCGCATTTGACCTTAGCTGAGCTAAGTTGGGTATCAATCACAACTTACTCCTTTATAGGCTTTAAACCCATTTCCCGTGCTGTCTCCAGCACCATCTTTCTACCAAGGCCTTTGGTGAAAGGATCCGCTATGTTCCTCTCGGATCTTACAAACTCGATTGAGATTACATTTTCTCTGATCAGATTCCTCACTATTCCATGCCTTAGGCGTATGTGTCTCCTTTTCCCATTGTATGTTTAACTATGAGCTACTCTAATTGCAGCTTGATTGTCACAATGCATGGAGACTGATGGAGTCGGCTTCCCCCACAGTGGAATGTTAGCTAGCAGACTCCTAAGCCACTCTGCTTCCTGCCCTGCCAATTCTAGAGCAATAAATTCAGATTCCATTGTCGATTTGGCAATGCATGTTTGTTTAGACGATTTCCATGAAATAGCACCACTAGCAAGTGTAAACACATAACCACTAGTAGATAAAATATCAGGAGAATCGGCTATCCAATTAGCATCAGTATAACCTTCTAGAACAGCAGGTGTTCTCTCAAAATGTAAACCCCAATCCATGGTACCCCTCAATTATCTCAACAAACGAATAAGGGCCGTCCAATGGTCTTGTCCGGGGTTATGAGTGTACCTACTTAGTCTGCTTACTGCGTAGGCAATATCGGGTTTAGTATAGTTCATTAGGTACATGACACTACCTATAATCTTGGCATATTCTTCTTGTCCCACACTGTTCCCGGGGTTTTAGCCAGATCTATACTAGAGTCATAGGGTGAGGACAGGGGTAAACTATCAAACTGATTGAACTTTCTCAGAATCTTTTTCGTGTAGTGAGACTGACTCGAACATAATCCTGTTTTTGTTCTAGTGATTTTCACCCCAAGAATAACATTGGCCTCCCCTAAGTCTTTCATGTCAAAACACGAATTTAGAAATCTTGGTAGCATCTACCACATGCATGTTTGTGCCAAATATGAGCATATCATCCACATACAAACATGTTATCACACAACCAGAATCATCATATTTAGAATACACACATGCATCAGAATCGTTTACCGTGAAACCATTGGATCTGATAGTTTTGTCAAATTTGTCATACCATTGCTTTGGTGCCTGTTTTAGACCGTACAAGGACCTGATGAGCTTGCATACCTTGTTCTCTTGACCAGGAGCCAGAAAACCTTCTGGTTGTTTCATGTAGATCTCTTCATCAAGATCGCCATTTAGAAATGCAGTCTTTACATCCATCTGATGATTGACTAAATCATGTATAGATGCAAGTGCAATTAGAGACCTAATGGTAGACACTTTAGTAATAGGTGAGTAAGTATCAAAGAAATCCAAACCTTTCGTTTGACGATTACCACATACAACAAGTCTGGCCTTAAATTTATCAACTGAGCCATCAGGTTTGAGTTTCTTTCTAAACACCCACTTATTACTTAGGGGTTTACAACCCCTAGGTAAATCTGTTAACACCCAAGTGTTATTACTCATAATAGACTCTATTTCACTATTAATGGCTTGAAGCTAAAAGGTGGAATCAATGGAGCTCATAGCCTCTTTGTAAGTTCTAGGATCTGTTTCGAGCATAAAAACATTTACAACATACTCATCAACTAAACTCGTTTCGGCAAGGAAAGCAGTCACGAAATCTGGACCAAAACTGGTTTCGGTCCTGAATCGTTTGCTCCTTTGAGGTTCCTCGGGAACCACCTCAGGATTAGGGGGACGCGCTGCAACAACAGGAGCCAAAGAGTTAGTTTTCATAGGAAAAATATGCTCAAAAAATTATGCATCTCTAGATTCCTTTATGGCCCCGAAACCGGACGAATCTTTAAGAATGAAGCGGTAAGCGACACTATTCATGGCATGCCCGATGAAGATTCCGTCTACGGTTTTCGGTCCACTTTTTCTCCTTTGAAACGTTGGAATCCCGATCTTCGCCAGGCACCCCCACACTTTGAGGTATTTGAGATTGGGCTTGTATCCTTTCCACAGCTCATAAGGAGTCTTACCTGTTTTCTTATGAGGTACACGATTCAGAACATGACAGGCATAAGGAACTGCTTCACCCCACATATTAGTTGGCATTCCAGAACTCAACAACATTGCATTCATCATATTCTTAAGTGATCAGTTTTTGCGTTCGGCAACACCGTTTTGTTGGGGTGCATAGGGCAGTCCTTTCATGTATAATCCCATGGGTCTTACAAAAGTCACTAAGTGGATTACCGTCATATTCACCTCCCCGGTCAGATCTTACTCGTTTTATTTTAAGGTCTAATTGATTTTCAACCTCGGCTTTAAACTCTATGAACTTGTCTTAAGCCTCATATTTGGTTGTTAATAAATAGACCCTAGTGTAGCGAGAAAAATCATCCACAAAAGTGATATAGTAATGTTTCCCACCCATACGTGTGGTGTTCTTTAAGTCAGCTAAGTCCGAGTGAATTAGCTCAAGAAGCGTAGTAGAACGTTCCACACATTTATTAAAGGGTGTTTTAGCATGCTTAGCTTCGACACATATTTCACATTTATCAAAATTTGTGTCGCTAAAGTCAGGAATAAGGTCATGCTTTTTCATGTTCTTAATGGAGGTCACATTCACATGTCCTAGTCTAGCATGCCACAAAGAAACAGACTCAGCAATATAAACAGAAGCGGACGAATTCTTATTAATAACTTCTATGTCTAGTACAAATAATCCACCATTACAAAAGCCTTTACCAACAAAATTTCCATTTCTAGTGAGCACAAGTTTATCAGATTCGAAAGCTAATTTGATACCTTCTTTGTTTAATAAAGCTCCACAGATAAGATTTCTTCGAATATCAGGAACATGTAGCACATTATTAAGTTCAAGAGTCTTACCGGAAGTGAGCTTCAAAATAATTTTCCCGTTACCAAGTACTTTCACGGTGCTAGAATTTCCCATAAATACGCATTCCCTACTCGGTATTTGAGAGTAGTCCGTGAAAACATCCCGATTGGAGCAGATGTGCCTTGTAGCGCCAGTATCAACAACCCATTCGGAAAAATTGCTTACTAGATTAACTTCTGACACAACAGAAGCAATAATATCGTCATCTTGTTCAGTAAGATTAACATGTGATTTATTGGGGTTCCGTTTACCAGCAGGAGAAAAGCCTTCGGGACAAAATCTAGCCGACTGACCCGGTTTACCACATGTAAAACAATTTCCCTTAAATTCCCGCTTACCTTCACCTTTAGAATCCCCTTTGCCATCACGTTTGAAGGTATTCTAGTTTCTAGTCCCATGAACTTGATTAGAAGACTTGTTACCCCGTTTTTTACTCTTGTAATGATTCTTAGACTCAGTCAGGTTAGCCATGGAAGAAGAGTGTTCGACTTGTTTACCTAAATTCTGTATACGGTTTTGTTCCTCAATCTTTATATGAGACATTAGTTCTAAAAGAGTAAAATCCTTTTGTTTGTGTTTCATACTACGAACATAATTTTCCCAAGAAATCGGAAGTTTATCTAATAAACAATTAGCCTGAAAAACCTCACAAATTTTCATACCTTCCGCCATTACCTCTGCACATAGATTTTCGTACTCATTAACTTGATCTAAAATGGGTTTCTCATCGACTAGCTTGAAATTTAACCAACGACTGCAAGCATACTTTTTCGTTCCATAATCATCAGAACCATACCTGGTTTTGAGAGCATCCCAAATTTCAGTAGCCTTCTTAAACTTATTGTAAATCAAGTACAAAGAAGAAGTCATATAATGCAGTAACATCCCCCTACAAGTAACATTATCCGTTCCAAAATCTCTACCCGATTTTTCTGGAGCCTCAGATTTAGTAAGTGTATAAACGACCCCCAATTGAGTTAGAAAAAAATCCATTTTATCCAACCACATACGGTAATTTTTTCCATCAAAAAGTTCTAATCTAGACATGTCGGGTATGAAAGGGTTATGAACAATAGCAGTAGGAACGGAAGAAACAACAGGAGGAGGAGGAGGAGGAGGAGTAGAGACAACAACACTAACAGGACTACCAACCATGATGATAAACGAAATTAAATCAACTTTAGATTGTTATCACGGTAGTAGTAGAAGTAGGAAGAGAAGATGGTTAGATCTTATCTGGAACAAAGAACATAAGCTGTGTCGCGACAAGAACGTCACTGTCCTAAAGTTCATTTATGCCCCGTCTGCTACACACGGCCTCAATGGCACTCAACTCCCAGGATTCCACAACTATACCATAACTTCAGTGTAGCTGAAGAACGGTTGAATACAGCCAAGAACGTTTGCCAATAACTTAACCGGAACACAGATGAAGATATGAAGTATGAGAGTGTATGAGTGTTGAGTATGTTTGATGTGTGACAGAAATGAGGAGAAGGGCAGATTATATAGTGAAGCAAAAGCAAAGTTTCAATGTGCAGCAAAAAATGCACACTGGAAACTTGCAGTAATCAGTCTCGGGAAGTAACAAAATCAGTCTCGGAAATTGCACAAAGACTGACTGAGTTCAAAGATGGAAAAAGGATGCTTCTGGAATAAAACAGATAATCCGACCACTAAAATTACCCGCAAGCGGTGCGCCGCAGGCGCTCAACCAAAGCCCCAAGCCCAAGCCCGACTCGTGCTCGTGTTCGTCTCGGCTCAGCGCGCGCGCGTGTGTGGTGTATGTAGTCCTCACTTGTACACATCTAGTAGAGCATTTTAGTGGGTCATATATAAACACAATGTAGAAGCAATAAATGTTCCATGTGGGATATTAAATACCACTAAGTGTGCTTCTTTTGAAGCATTTATCTCTAACAGTTAGTTGGATTAGTTCGACACAAGAGTACTTCACTTAAGTACTAAGGGTTTCGTGCTTTGTATCTTAATATAATAGTCGATGATTTTGATGATCGTGCCTTGGAACTAGAATTTCCAGGTAATTTTGTCTCTTTTCTTCCCTGTTTTGGGTTATTTGTTGCTTTGTTAGTTCAAACGAGTGCTTTAATTGGGTTATCAACATGGTTCAGGTAGATTCGTGCATATATGTGGTGAATTTCGAGATCAAACATAAATCTAACTTTATTATTTGTGGTGAACACAAGGAAATCCGTATCAACATGCATATAAAATTAACTTATTATTTACTTCGTTCTTCTTCATCTATGTTTCTTAGTTTCATTTCTTCTTCTCATTTCTTTAGTGAATTTTCCATAGTTTCACACCGACTTGGTACATCGGTTTTAGTTCTTATTTGCTTCTTTGTATTCCGAGTTTCATTCAACTTGTGTGCTTATTTATATGGAAGGGGCTATTTGAGTGTTAAATTGGTTGTTTGGGAGTGTATTACAGGTTCATGAAACATATTAGGGTAAAACGAATGGTGAGTGCAAGTTATAAAGAGGGATTTAGCGTAGAAAATAGTAACGAGACTTTTTCCGCATCTCCACTATAAGTTATTCAAAAGTTGATTCCAAAGTGGTGAGCCTAGATCGTATACTCCCAAAGATAAATAATTAAGTCCTATTACCTTTAACAATATAGTAGAGGTAAGTCGAGTGTCGAATCCACAGGGAAGGCAATGTAACTAATGTATAATTAATATAAATAAACGTAACAAGAATAATGGGGGATTTTTGATTGATTTGTCTAATAACTAAAATAACAAAAGTAAAATAACTAATAATGAGAATTCAGATGATTAAGAGACTTGATTCAAAGAAAATCCACTAACTAGTTAAACAATTGATCATCGACTACTAACCTTTATTTAATCCTTGAGTATTCTATTGTCAAACTGAAAGTTCCAATTGTTCCGTAGATAATATTACTTAGGTCAAAACGCGATACTAAGCAACCTAATTATTGAACAACCTAATCCACGCGTCAAGATTTAATTCAATAACAACATGAACGATATGAACAATTCAATAGAAATAACGACCTTTAATACACGCGGTTATTGGTTCGAATTATATGTTTATTCCTCCCCTTACCCAATTACGATGAAACAACCTAATCCATGCAGTCAAGGTTTTAGTCATTCGAGATGTGGTTATTTGGTGTTATTGCTTCAAATTTTAAATCTTTAGTTGATTTTATCATTTGTCATTCAAATGTTAATATTTTGATATTCGATCTATTAGTGATGAAGGTGGACACGGACGCGGCTTTGTTTGGTAATGGGAATGCGGAGCTTGGGGTGGTGACATGGGATGAGCATGGATGGGTCAGTTTGGTGGGAGTAAGCGCATAGAGGCGGAACGGAGTTCAGAAGTTGCTGAGGCATTGGCTATAAAATATTGTATGCAATTGGCTGCTAGATTGAGAATGACTAATGTAATGATGGAGAGTGATGCAAAGGTAGTAATAGTCTAATAGGCTGTGAAGACAAACAAGAAGTGCACCTTCGGTTTATGCATTGAGGACATAAGGTCTCTTTCCAGGTCTTTTGACTCATGTTTAATTGTTTATGGTCTTATGTGAAGCGAGGGGAAAATACGGTAGCACACTACATAGCTAGGTTGTCATCTTTGACTTATGATTTGGTTTATTTTGAAAACTTTCCGGACGCGGTTTTAGAGTTGGTGGAGACTGTAGACACCCACATTTGGCCGCTAGGCGTCTACAGCACTTTCCAAAAAACACCCGATGATGATCGGACGCATACGTGCTTTAACGTGCTCGAATATAGGCTCGGAATCAGTAATGTCTGGCATGGGCTTTTAGCAGAGTACAAATCTCACAAAACTGACCTTAAATTCAGGCCCAGTGGACCGTTTCCAATAAAATGAGACTAATTTGGGTCAAAACCGACACCGGAAATAAAATCGTCTTTTGGCGACCGGGTCAAAACCCGGTCAAAGACGACTCCGACACAAAAAACAGCCAAGTTTGCTTCTAGAAGCTAGTCCAACCACCAAATCCCATTCAAAAAAGCAACAAATCCTTCCTTATTTACACTCCCTCTTTTCCGACCCACTCGATCCAGTAGTTCACACCCACTCGGTCGAGTAAGGCCATGACCCGGCCGAACCGGACTCGAACCACTCTATCGAGAGGCCCTAAACCGGAGTATTTCTTCTATAAATCCCCGTCATCCTAAGCCATTTGACAACTCTTCCAACTTGCTTTCAACCCTTCTACTACCTTTCACCTTCATATTTTCAGCCAACTTTTACCCTACAACAACATACACACAGACATACTACCCTAATCCCGAGATCAAAACTCGTCAAAGACCAAGAGCAAAACTCGTCAAATCCATCTCTACAAACCATACACACCATAACTCTCCTACGTATCTCGACGCTCCCGTGCCTTTGCCACTACTAGACGAGCCGTATTCCGAGACTAAAGTAAGTAGGTTGAGGGTGTAATTGAAATCCCGACATTCCTTCTTCTCCCTTCTCTTTCTCGTTTTTTGTACATATATTATTTATATTAATTATAATAACCCTAACATTCAATTATCGTCATTTACATTTTGTTATAATATTAATACCGCGTATATTTATCATAAAAAACTATTTTCAAAACGATCCGAGCAACGTCCGTTGAGACTAAATTAATGATCGTAGGCCTAAAAGGCCAAATTTCGATGTTAAAATGCCGAGGACCTAAGTTTGCGACGACGGTCGAATTTTTGGGTCGAATATGTTTAATTATGAATTCCGCCTAAAGTGTATTTACCTTTACAAGTTGTATTGAAGGTGGCGCCCTTCAAGTTGCGCCGCCCTAACCACTTAAGGGCGTAATAGATCGTGGAGATTCGTCGTTAAATATGTCCGACCTCATTTCATTTAAAATATTATTCTAAAAAGGTCATCGACAAATCAAATTAGGACGAAACCCGTTGACGCCGAATTAATTGTCATACGATCCGAAAGCATTGATTACGACTTTATGACGCGGAGGGAATCGATATTTGTTCTAGCCCGATCAAATTCGATTTTGCAAATTTTGCTCTAAATATTAGATATCGGTTATATAACCGAATGTCGAGTACAGCGAGCCATCGAGATTTAAACTAATATAAATTGGACAATATTTATATTTATTATGATTCATCTCGACTCAAAACAATAAAATCGCGAAATTGGTCGTTTTAACAAAACGAGTCCTTCCTCGTACAGGGGCACTCGATCGAGTGCCATAGGTCACTCGATCGAGTGACACCACAAATAACAGGCAGGAGGTCTCCACGAGGGGCACTCGATCGAGTCTCCCTCATGACTCGATCGAGTGTCTTGTATCATGCCTAAACCGTGAGCCTTCTAAATACCGTAAGCCTCGTCAAATATTTTACGACTTCGGTCGACACGTGTAAAGTCAATCACGTGCCTATATTTTCAAAAACCATGCATCACATTCTATTCTAGTCACCTTTACGACTTTGAGCCACGTCTCACAAGACTAGTCCTAAGTTGACGACTTTTTAGTTGTATCCAATATAGGACGGGTTGAGACATTTCCATTTCGCTATGATAAGTCGTGACAAGACTTTGAGGCCTGGGATCGAGCTAGCACCACGCTACGACCCCATACGCAAACGCATATTAAAGTCTCCGTCCTCCGTTTAATGCACAACATAATGTGTATTTAATCGGAGTTCGTCCATTTATTCAAATTACGGTTTAGCTTACAATTTCTACTTACGGGTCCGTTTATAGTTAATGTTTACCATTTTCTAATCCAATTCTTATTTTATCGCTCGTTGTATTGTAAATTCCAGGTTGTATTCCGCCCGTGTAATTTCTAATTAATTTATTTATGAGTTTTCTATTTTCGATGTTTGCCATTTATTCCCTTAAGTGAACATCGCATGCTAAATCACTTTGACGTGAATCAAGATGCATTAAAATGACGTAGCAACCCATTCGATATTTATATCTTGTAAAACGTTGTTTGCATAACATTTTACCGGATTACTAGCGCGCGTATTAAAAAAACCGAACGATATCTTAGTAGAGGCCGCTAAGTGCGGGCGGGGTTGGGTGTTCTTTGTGGGCTTTCCAACACGTACCTTCACCCCTTACTCGAAACCGTTGGCGGACGAGAGTCATTCGATGTACGATACCCGAAAACTCGGCATCAGTATTTTAATGCAAAGGGACGAACCCCGCAAGCTCTAGTATCAAAGTGGGCCGTACTTTGTGCACGGTCCACCAAAATATAGAGTGGGTTCGAACGGGCCCGAAATTCCACAAATTTCAGTGGCGACTCCAACTTCGATTTAAATTTCAACCCGAGAACCATCTCAAATGGGAAACATTTCGCCCCCCAAACCCGCGCGTGGCCGCGTCGAGGTGGACCTATGTCATGTCCACAATTTGGCGACTCCGCTGGGGAGAACTGATGTGTGCCTTACTATCGGGATCCTCAGGGTGAGACTCGAGGAGAAATCGTTCGATTAGTACAATACGCGTGTTAGTTTTACGGTTCATGCATAACCCCATTTTTACCCGGGCCGGTACTGGTGACCGACGTCCCACTATACTGTGATATACTTCATAATGGATATGTCAAGGTGTCCATGGCTAATTCGTATCGGCTTTTTCTAAGCTCAACTCGACTTAGGAAGTCCGTCCCGATTCTCGAAAAGGCCATGCACATTGGTATAGACCCTATTTCGACCGACCGAGACTTAGTGTAAAGCATACATGGTGTCGTTATAATGCTTGCGTGACTATGTGCTACTTGGTTTCGTGTCGTTTTCAAAAAACCGTCATTTCAAAAAAAGGTATTTTTTCAAAAATATTCATTTTTCAAAAAATCGGAATGCTGCCGAAATTTAGACTTAAGATTTGACTCAAAACAAGCCTATTTTCTAGCCGGCATGCTATCCATTTCAATATTCGAATTTTCGATCCTCATTCGATTTTCGAATTTTCAAAATTCCATTTCGGTTTTCAAATCTTCGAGATTCCATTTTGATTTTCAAATCTTCGAGATGTTGCTTTCGATTTTTTTTTAAATCTTCGAGATCCCGTTTTCGATTTTTCAAATTTTCGGAAATTCATTTTTCGATATTCAAATTTTAAAATTCCAAATATTCAACTTTTCAAAAAACTGGAATGCTATCGAAATTAGGACTTACGATTTGACTCAAAATAGCCTATTTTTAGCCGGTATGCTGCACATCTTAAAATTCAAAAATATTTTCAAACCTTCAAAAATTCGGCCCGACGGCATTTTGCCGATTTCAAAAGTCGGGCCGTCAACCAACTTTCTCGGAATCCAAATTTCCTTTTCAAAAACCTTCCTTATCCTAAGGCTTACCGCATTTAGTAGTGTCGGGTCTTTTTATAAGTCGTCGAAGGTCTTAGCATCGAAACTCCGGCGGTCCTACATCACGGGTTTCTTCCCCATCCTAGTCCGCCTTATCCTAAAGGCATAACCAACCAACACGAGTCATACACTCGTAAATGGAAGGTTCGTCCAAACACTCGAGTCCTAACTAGAAAGTCCCATGCGATCTTTCCCTCGAACAGGACGGTCCCCACGACCTTTCCTAAGGGAATCTCGCCCATCTTTTAATCCGTTAGTCGAGTCATTCCAATCCGAAACCTTCAACTTAAGGGTCTACCCTAATCCCAGGGTCATCCTTATTCAAGTCAAATCGAGGGTCTCTAGCGTCGAAACTCTGCCGATTTCGACATCGCAAGTTTCTTCCCTTACCCCGTCTGTCTTTCCTCGAGGCCGAGTCAACCTTTTACAAGGCATAGCCCTATAACGAAAGGTTCGTGACCCTTACGTCCAAGGGTCACCCTCGTCCAACACTCGAGTCTTAACAAAACCTTCAGTCTCACTCAGGGGCTGCCCTTCATCAGAACGATCAATCACGGTTGCTCTAAGGTTAATGTCTTACACGTGTTGTCTCATGTAACCCCCTTTTGAATCACTTACACGTCACACCACATGAGTCTTATCAGAGTCCTCGGTCTCACTTGGGGGCTATCCTTCACCGGAGCATTCGACCACAGTCACCTTAAGGGGTACCCTACGTTCATCCTACACCGGCATCCTTATCAAGTTTTCTTCGAGTCGTACACGTGCTACGAACACTCGAGTCTCCTAAAGGTTTAGGTCGCCACGGTTGGTCCGAGCAGGTGGCGCGGTCAAACACAGTCGCCCATTTCCGGACTCACCCTCATGCAACTCGAGTCTCATGATCGAGTCCAAGCCAGGGTCGTTACCTTGTCTAGGTCAACGTTCGAGTATCCCGATCCAAGAATCCTTGTCATCCCGTCACCCCGGGCCATGTCTAGTTTGACTCCCTCTCTTGTATTTGCGCAAAGCCGAGTTTAGGCGAGTCGTGGGACCTGTCGTTATCTCCAATCAAAAAACCTTTCCAAAAAAGAAGCAACCAACCGAGCATCTGAAAGTCCGGATTTGATTCGAGTCTAAGTCTGAGTCCGAGTCTAGGATACCCTACATCCTCATTTCCAAATCAGAGTCAGAGTCATTTGTATTCTGCCCTCTTTCCAAAATCCAATAAAATCAGCTCTTTTCAATCTCTCATATATGCTTTCCTTATGTGTTTCCGAGAACATGATGAACACCATCATACACTGTGAGCACACGCACGTGACTATTATAGGCACTACTGCAGGAAACCGAGCCCGTGTTTCCTTTTTACCTATTCCATGTCTGGTATAGAAAGCCACATAACCACCCCTAGTTGGAGCGATATCGAATCCTAGGACAAATCTAGGTAGTCTCCTAGTTTGGGTTCAAGATGGGAGGCAAGCCCATTTCCCACAATAAACACCCATCCAATAAGACTGACCAATCCCTACTTTAGGTGTTAGTCTGACCGACAAATAAAAAAGGATAAAAATTAGAAGTCCAAGGAAAAAGTAAAAGGTCAAAACAAAAGAGCTGGCTATGATAAAAAAAAAAGAACTCTCAACATCCCTCGACCAGATACGGTCAATCCCTTGACTGGGACACAGTCAACTCAAATGAAGAATCCCATGACCGGGGCTAAGAGGTCAACCAATAAAAAACAAATCAAATACCCATGACCGTGGTCAACGGTCAACTTAAGCGAAAGTCCCTTGAGCGGGGTACGGTCAATTCAAAAACTATCAATGCCCATACCATCAAATAGGGGAGAGACAATTAAGCGGGTCAGCTAACGCCCAATCTAGCCTTCCCACATTACAACCCTCAAGACCTTCTCGAGACCTAGGCTGTCAACCAATAAAAAAAAATCAAATACCCATGACCGTGGTCAACGGTCAACTCAAGCGAAAGTCCCTTGACCGGGGTACGGTCAATTCAAAAACTATCAATGCCCATACCATCAAATAGGGGAGAGACAATCAAGCGGGTCAGCTAACGCCCAATCTAGCCTTCCCACATTACAACCCTCAAGACCTTCCCGAGACCTAGGCTAAGAGACAGCCCGGAATTTTGAGGATTCAAGCTCCATAGGATACACCCTAACCATTAAGGGCCAGACATGGAAATCAGATCCCACATGATCAAACCTACCCCGATCGAAGTTCGAGTCATTTTTACTCGACTTTCCCCTTTCCTATCAAATTACAATACCTTACCCTCGAAGCCTTAGCTCCACAAAATCAAGCTCCAGATGTCAAAACATTGAAGCCACTTACGACCTAGCACGACATTTCCAAAAACGTCCAAACTAGTTACCAGCCCCAAACACGGGAACTCAACCTGCGGTCGGCATAAAACATGCCGAAATAGTTCACACCACCTCTGGGGCTACCCCGGGGAACGCTCACAGTCACATGATCAACATCCTAACTATTTTAGTCCTTTGATCAAGACATCATTGGGAATGCACCTAGCCTACACCATCGTAATGGCTGGTTACACACAAAGCCCTAATTAGCTAGGCACCATAATATGTCTTTCAATCCACTGAACTACGGCTTGGTTTGATTTCACTACACGTGAATACGTAGGCAGCCTTTCAACAAGGGCACAACCACCCACATTGACACAAATTCAAAAAGCACCGTCATTCCGATCACGACACTGTCATGTTCTCAATAGTTCGCTTTGTCGTCCTGGGGGCTTCTCTTAGGCAGAAGTTCTCCATCCACTCACATAATCTAAATGACTTTCAGAATCTAGCCTCCTTTCTATAGTGTGTCCTAGTACTCGGTTCAGTCGAAGACGAGAATCTGTCAGGGCTCGAAGCAATACCCACTTTGAGAATGTACCCCAAAACCAAAAATTCAAAAGAACACTAGGCTGCCGCATTGCTACTGCTAAAGTCCTGTCACGCCGAAATAGACTCATTACAGACTATAACACATCCTTCCCATTTTGATGTTTGACCGTGTTATCACTCGCCTAGCCTACGGAATAGCGCACTTAAGAGTCTTGTTGTCTTAGGTGGCCCATCCCCCTACCGCGTCACGGGTCAAACCCTATGAGAGTCCAGTTCGTGTCTGTCAACTCGTCCTGTCGCGTCCAGAGTCGAGTCTGTCCTCTTTAAATTCTCATTTGCAAAACTTAGCCATTTGAGAAAATCCTTTTCGACAAAGTTAATTTCAGTCTATTTAAACTGCAAATTTCTTTTCTACCCCTTTCAATTTTGAAAACTTGTCTCCTAGCACGTGAGTTGCTTTCAGGACTTTGATTTCGGAACAAAGCAAAAATCACTTTCCCCAGCGCGAGCCAGTCTTTAGATGCTACCTGCATTTCTTATGTGCTATCTTGTCATCTGCTATATTTGCTATTTTTGCCTATATATCTAACATTTCAGGTACCAGCTTGTGCTTCCCAACGAAACATCAAGTTTTTATTCCCCAGCGTGTGTCGTGTTTTACCTAAATGTTACATCCAAAGTTTTGTATGACCATACACAGGTACAACTCAAGGCTTCAGAAGCAGGCATGCGCAACTCACTAAGCTCCCAAGCGGAAAGCCTAAGGTGGCATTTCTCCTAAAGAAACACGGGATGTGCCCACATACATGTACACCCAGGGCTTCTTAGGCAAGCTCCCGCGTCATTCCGAGTTGGGATGTGTCTGCGAACGGGCACACCCAGGGCTTCTTCGGCAGGCTCCAACGTAATTCTGAGTTGGGATGTGTCTGTAAACGGACACACCCATGACTTCTTAGGGAAGCTCCCGCACAGTTCCAAGATGGGATGTATCCACATACAGATACACCCAGGGCTTCAAAAACAAATCCCCACGGAGCTATTAGCATCAACTCAGGTATGATTTCTATCTTATGGCTGGCGAGCCCTTTCACGCAAGTCTAATGAACTATAAACGACCCGACCAGAAGTCTACCAGGTCTTAATCCTCGATTGCCTTGGTAGCTAATCTGACTTTTGCCTTGTCCAAGCCTCAGTCAGAGTGGGGGCTCTGTAGACACCCACATTTGGCCGCTAGGTGTCTATAGTAGTTTCCAAAAAACACCCGATGATGATCGGACGCAAACGTGCTTTAACGTGCTCGAATATTGGCTCGGAATCAGTAATGTCTAGCATGGGCTTTTAGCAGAGTACAAATCTCAGAAAACAAACCTCAAATTCAGGCCCAGTCGGCCGTTTCCAATAAAATGAGACTAATTTGGGTCAAAACCGACACCGGAAATAAAACCGTCTTCTGGCGACCGTGTCAAAACCCGGTCAAAGACGAATCCGACACAAAAAGCAGCCAAGTTCGCTTCTAGAAGCTAGTCCAACCACCAAATCCCATTCAAAAAAGTCAACAAATCCTTCCCTATTTACACTCCCTCCTTTCCGACCCACTTGATCGAGTGGTTCACACCCACTCGGTCGAGTAAGGCCATGAACCAGCCGAATCAGACTCGAACCGGGCACTCGATCGAGTGCACACGCACCACTCGATCGAGTGGCCCTAAAACCGGGGTATTTTTTCTATAAATACCCCGTCACCCTAAGCCATTTGACAACTCTTCCAACTTTTTTTCAACCCTTCTACCAGCTTTCACCTTCATATTTTCAGCCAACTTTTACCCTACACCAACATACACACACACATACAATCCTAATCCCGAGATCAAAACTCGTTAAAGACCAAGAGCAAAACTCGTCAAATCCATCTCTACAAACCGTACACACCATAACTCTTCTACGTATCTCGACGCTCCCGTGCCTTTGCCACTACTAGACGAGCCGTATTCCGAGATTAAAGCATGTAGGTTGAGGGTGTAATTCAAATCCCGACATTCCTTCTTCTCCCTTCTCTTTCTCGTTTTTTGTACATATATTATTTATATTAATTATAATAACCCTAACATTCAATTATCGTCATTTACATTTTGTTATAATATTAATACCGCGTATATTTATCATAAAAAACTATTTTCAAAACGATCCGAGAAACGTCCGTTGAGGCTAAATTAATGATCGCAGGCCTAAAAGGCCAAATTACGATGTTAAAATGCCGAGGACCTAAGTTTGCGACGACGGTCGAATTTTTTAGTCGAATATGTTTAATTATGAATTCCGCCTAAAGTGTATTTAATCCCTTTACAAGTTGTATTGGAGGTGGCGCCCTTCGAGGTGCGCCGCCCTAAACACTTAAGGGCGTAATAGATCGTGGAGATTCTTCGTTAAATATGTCCGACCTCATTTCATTCAAAATATTATTCTAAAAAGGTCATCGACAAATCAAATTAGGACAAAACCCGTTGACGCCGAATTAATTGTCATACGATCCGAAAGGATTGATTACGACATTATGACGTAGAGGGAATCGATATTTGTTCTAGTCCGATCAAACTCGATTTTGCAAATTTTGCTCTAAATATTAGATGTCGGTTCTATAACCGAATGTCGAGTACGGCGAGCCATCGAGATTTAAACTAATATAAATTGGACAATATTTATATTTAGCATAATTCATCTCGACTCAAAACAATAAAATCGCGAAATGGGTCGTTTTAACAAAACTAGTCCTTCCTCGTACAGGGGCACTCGATCGAGTGCCATAGCTCACTCGATCGAGTGACACCTCAAATAACAGGCAGGAGGTCTCCACGAGGGGTACTCGATCGAGTCTCCCTCATGACTCGATCGAGTGTCTTGTATCATGCCTAAACCGTGAGCCTTCTAAATACCGTAAGCCTCGTCAAATATTTTACGACTTCGGTCGACACGTGTAAAGTCAATCACGTGCCTACATTTTCAAAAAACCATGCATCACATTCTATTCTAGTCATCTTTACGACTTGGAGCCACGTCTCACAAGACTAGTCCTAAGTTGACGACTTTTTAGTTGTATCCAATATAGGACGGGTTGAGACATTTCCATTTCGCTATGATAAGTCGGGACAAGACTTTGAGGCCCGTGATCGAGCTAGCACCACGCTACGACCCCATACGCAAACGCCTATTAAAGTCTCTGTCCTCCGTTTAATGCACAACATAATGTGTATTTAATCGGAGTTCGTCCATTTATTCAAATTACGGTTTAGCTTACATTTCCTATTTACGGGTCCGTTTATAGTTAATGTTTACCGTTTTATAATCCGATTTTTATTTTATCGCTCGTTGTATTGTAACTTCCGGGTTGTATTCCGCCCGTGTAATTTCTAATTAATTTATTTACGAGTTTTCTATTTTCGATGTTTGCCATTTATTCCCTTAAGTGAACATCGCATGCTAAATCACTTTGACGTGAATCAAGATGCATTAAAATGACGTAGCAACCCATTCGATATTTATATCTTGTAAAACGTTGTTTGCATAACATTTTACCGGATTACTAGCGCGCGTATTAAAAAAACAGAACGATATATTACTAGAGGCCGCTAAGTGCGGGCGGGGTTGGGTGTCCTTTGTGGGCTTCCCAACACGTACCTTCATCCCTTACTCAGAATCTCGGTTTCCGGATGCCCAAAACCGTTGGCGCACGGGAGTCATTCGATGTACGATACCCGAAAACTCGGCATCGGTATTGTAATGCAAAGAGACGAACCCCACAAGCTCTAGTATCGAAGTGGGCCGTACTTTGTGCACGGTCCACCAAAATATAGAGTGGGTTCGAACGGGCCCGAACTCCCACAAAGTTCGGTGGCGACTCCAATTTTGATTTAAATTTCAACCCGAGAACCATCTCACATAGGAAACATTTCATCGCCCAAACCCACGCGTGGCCGCGTCGGGGTGGACCTTTGTCATGTCCACAGAGAATAATATAATATAAGTTTCTTTCCCCCCTTAAAAAATAGTACTTTGTTATACTCAATTATTTCTATATGTTTGTTCAAAATTGGACGAAATGATTGAATAGGAGGGGTTATGTGATTGTATAGTTTAGTGTTTCAAAGTTTATAGCTTTACATGATTTTGTCTATTATTTAAAAATAATTCAATTTGCGAATGGTGCTGCTTGAAATTTTTTCTTACGCAACTGGCTCATTACATTTGTTTAAAATTCCTGTTACAAAATAAAATCGTAGAGAACAATAGGAACATGTGATCTACTGATTGCAATGTTTATTTTTACGCAGTACTTCAAAGTTTAAAGTTTTACCATATACTTCCTCCTAGTTGTTTATATCTTCCCTTTTTTTGGCACGAATATTAAGAAGAGAATAAAGAATTGATTAAAGTAAGAAAATATGGGGTATAAAGTAAAAATATGGTGAGGTTTGTGAGTAAAGGAAATAATAAAGAATTGATGGAAGAATAAAAAATTGATTAAAGTACAATCCAAAAATGGAAAGAGGGAAGATAATCGAACTAGTGTAAAAAAGAAAAGAGGGAAGATAAAAAAAAACTAGGAGGGAGTAAGTTTTGTGGCCCGTGAAATTCATGTGCATCTTTTTTGTATATTACTTCGTACGTATTTTAAGTTGATTAGATTAACCAAGTTCATTACCCTCGGATCGATTCATTTTGTGGATTTCATATTTTTGATGAATTTTCTTTTAATCCATAATGCTCGAGCTGCTTAGGTCATATCAGGCTGCGTAAATCTGAGATTTACGGATGCTCACTCAGTAAAAAGAATCGAGTTGATTTTTGGGTCGGTGTCAAAATTAGGCAGTGTAAGTCATGAAAACAAAATACGATAACGTAATTACGAGAGTTAAAATGATCTGTCCCGCTTAGAATAATCTAATTTGAAAAGTCGAATTTTTTATGAAAGTAAAACCACAAAATAATTGAGAAAAATATCGTTGTACTAATTTATAAATCATTTAAAATTATGTTTTTTTTAATGTTTGGATGTAAGGACAATAAAATTAATTTTACATCCAAACATATTTTTTTTTCCATTTTCCATTTTCCCTCAAAATACGCGAATAGAATTAATATAAATATACATTCTTTTGTTTTATAGAGTAACACAGTTTGTAAAGGAACATCAACGCAAGAAATGTTCCAATTTGTGATTTCATGTTTGTATATTCACGCAAATATTTTTCTTTTGTGATTTTTTTTATATTCTGTCATTTTCAAGTACATGTCATTCTCAGTTTATAAAATCTGTTGAATTTTTGTGTTACTTATTTTGATCTCAGCGATGTTGGTTTGGATTCATGTGAACTATTTGTTATTTTGTCGATCACTTTTTCATGTCACCGTGCAATTTGCACGGATTTTAAAATAGTATGTATTATAAATGTAATAGAAAAGCTTGAAGTTATCATTGATAATGCATGTCAATTTATACAAAGTTACATGGTCTAGAATACAAGGCATCTACCTATTGGAATATGTGTAACTAAGGGTTGATTTACAATGATCACAATTAGTGGTTATAATTGGATTAATTACAGAAACTAGTTGAATTAGAATAGTCAATTAGGGATTGTTACTCTCCTTAGATGATTGTGTGGGATTGGTAGAATCAGTTGGTGAGAGTGCATGTAGACATGATCCTGTATCCAGACTATTATTGTTAATATGCTCCCGCAAATTGGAGGAGTTGAGGACGAGACCAATTTTGTGAAGAGGAGGCCTGAGACGCGGGCTTGAGAGGGGCTTTGTGAATGCATCGGCGAGTTGGTCGTCGGAGGAGATGTGCTGAACTCGTAGTAAACCTTGGTTGACTTGTTAACGGACGAAATGAAACGAGAGAGTGACATGTTTCATTCTCGAGTGGAAGATGGGGTTGACAGCGTAGTTGGCTGTACCAAGATTATCAAAATAAATCACTGGTACATTGGGAACCTTGATGTGGAGTTCAGTAAGAAGGGAGGTGAGCCACATAATTTCTGTTGTGGCTTCCGCGACAGCGCAAAATTCGGCTTCGGTGGAGTAGCGGGATAAACCCTTTTGTTTCCGAGAGACCCAAGATATAGCATTCATACCCAAGTAAATAATAATTCCAGTGGTAGACACATAATCATGTTTATCACACCAACATGGTCAGAATCACAATAAGAATGTAAAGTAAAGGGATTAGTGTGATGTAACTACAGACCCTTATGGAGAGAACTTTTTAGATACCGGAGGAGACGTTTTAGCGCTACCCAATGGGCTTTTTGAGGATCCTGTAAGAATTGAGCAAGTTTACTGACACTGAAAGCTATGTCGGGATGGGTAAGGGAGAGGTATTGTAGGTGACGTTCCCTCCAATTGGATCGGTCGTTTAGCGAAGGATGGAGGGTCAAACAATATTTATAGACTCGTAATAACACAAAAACTACTAGAGTAATCATGGTAAGTTGAGGTCGGTCCACAGGGAACGGAACGGTATCGAGTTAAAAGCAAAGTGTTTGGGATCTAGAGGGGGTTTTAAGTGTCGAGCCTATGCTAGAAATGCGGTAAAAGACGGAAATTAAATAACTAGAGAATTACCAAGAGAAATGACAAGAGGTGATCAATCTAAGAAAAGGTGTTAGGTGGAAGTCGGGATTCGGAAATTGGGGTGTAAGAGTCGGTGACAACATTGATAAAGGGAGAATGCCACCTTTCGGTTTCTTCACCCAACCCACCTAAAAACCCGCTTTCGCGGCAAAGAAGGGTATGTCTCAAGTTAAGGTAATTTCTACCCCAAGTTTCCCCATATTGATAGAAATGAGTCAAGGTAGGTCTAGTTAGCCGGACTAAAACAACAATGAAACAATAACCATAAACAAGATAAACCAACAAGCAACCAACCAACCAAAAGCCCTTAATTCAAATAATCCAAGATCCAAGATCCTCATCCCTAAACCCCCAACAAGAAATCTACTCACTACTCATAATGGAAAACAACAAAAACATTAACAAAGGGGAAAACAACTATAACATGCATAATAACTAAATCTAAAGAAAATAACAACAAAACGATAAGGAAATTACGATCTACCAAATTAACCACTAAACTACGAAAGAAATTGCGATCAACAAAATTAACTAGGAAATAATCTAGAACAACATAAATTAGATCTAGAGAAATTAACAACACTAAGATGATCAAAATAACAATCAACAAAATAAAACATAAAACAATCTAAAACAACATAAATAAAGATGATCAAAACAAGACAATAATAAAAGAACAATAAAATGAACAATATTGAAAGAACAAGATTAAATCCAACTAGAGATTAGAGAGTGGAAAGAAATGTACCAAGTATGAAGATAAACAATAAAGAGAAAGATTGCATAAATAAAAGATGAAGCTTTGATGAAGAGAATAGAGGATTTGTCACTAATCCCTTAGTAATCTCCACAAATCTTCAATAAAAACTTGAAATAATCTTCTACAAAGCTTGAATGGAAATCTAGAGAATTGTTGATGAAAATTAGGAAGATCTACTATTAAATTACTATAGAAAACTACTAAAATATTACTAGAATGATCTACTAATTGATGAGAGAAATGGATGATCTAAACTAATGGTGAAATGATGGAATTGTAATGGGTGAATGAATATGACTTAGGAAACAAACTAGGGTATACATATATATAGTAAAGCCTTAATGGATCCTTAACCTAAACCCCAAATCCAACTTTTTGCTCCATTAGTGAGACAATCACCCTTTAATCTTCATGAGGCGGAACTTCACCCTGTCGTACACGGACCCGGTGAACTTTTCCCAGTTTTGCAATTTTGGACGCCTTCACCGTCGGGCGAAACTTCACCTGGTGGGTGAAAATTTTGCCGGTCATTTCACCCGGTGGAGAAATTCTCTGAATATTCTTCGGGGAGGAAATTTTACCATCGGGCAAAACTTCGCCTGGCGGTTTCTTATCGGGTGAAATTTCACCCGGTCATTTTCTGGCCTCTTTTCTTGTCTCATTCTTCGTCGTTTGATTGGATGGCTTTGAACTTTAAGTAGTGTGCTTTGCTTTTCGGACGTCATTCCCTTCTCTTGTGCTCGTGGAAGCTCGATCGTGATTTTAGTGCCAAAATCTATCAAAATTGATAGAAAAACTACCAAAATCACGTAAAACGCACCAGAGGGACGCTAATTCGAGAAAGACTCAAAATAAAGCGATAATCGCACTCTAATCTCGCACAACGAGGGAAAAATGAGTCTAAATGAGGGAAAAAAGGGTCTAAATTTGGCACACAACAGTAGGGAGCCAACAATGGCTCGGTAATCGGTTTGGTTTGGAGATGGACGACCCAAGCGAGGGAAGTAGGGGCGGGTAGGCAGTAAGAGGGGAGGTACAAGGTTTGCAGTCAAGCATGTTGTGCTTGGCTAGGAGATCGTAGGTGTATTTATATTGACTTAGATGAAAGCCGATTGTATTAGGGTGACTTCGATGCATAGAAAGTACGATGAAAACCGAGATCCTTAAGGGAGAAACGGGTGGCAAATACGGTGAACAAGGAATTTAGGTGTGGAGATGTTGGACTTGTGACGATTATATCTCTACATAGACAAGGAGACAAATAGGGTCATTGTGATTTAAGTATAAGAATAAAGAGGGGTCAGAGAAGGATTGAGAAAAACCAAAAGACTAAAGTTAGGATTTGAGTTCATTATACCAGGCCCGGGGGGCCTGTTTCTATCCATATATGGCTTTTGTAAGTTTCAAAACATGATTAGGGAAAGATGAATTAATAAAACAAGGTGTTTGACTCATATAGACAGTTTCAGAGAGAGTACCTTGTAGGAAAGCATTATTGATGTCAAGATGCTTTTGGGACCAGCCACGAGCAAGTGCCAAGGTGAGTATGAGACGAACAGTTACGGGTTTTACTACCGGAGTGAAGGTCTCAGAATAGTCAACTCTGGGACGTTAGTGGAACCCTTTGGCGACAAGACGGGCTTTATATTTGTTGATGGTGTTGTCGGGATTGTATTTAATACGAAAAAACCATTTACAGCCAATGACGTTAAAGGAGGGATGAGAGGGACAAGAGTCCAGGTTTTATTAGTTTCAAGGGCGGTGTATTCAGAGGTCAACGCAGAATGTCATTCGGGAATCTTAAGAGTTGTTTTGACTTTAGTAGGGAAAAGGGAGGGAGGAGGAAGAGCAACATAGTGGACATATTTGGGGTTGGGTACCCCGAATATTATTCATCGAACGGGTGACAACACGGGTGGGAATGGGATTGGCGGGTTCAGGCTCGGTTTCGGGAAAATGATGTGAGTTCCGAGGAGGAGCGTCGGGAGGGATAATAGTTTCTGTGTGGCGAAGAGTGGTAGGGGGAATCAGTGGGAGTACTAGGGGAAGAGGTAGGTGGGTTGTGAAAATTAGTGGAAAGGAAAGTAGTGGGCTTAGAGGGAATTAAAGGGGCAGAGAATGTAAGTCAGTAAGTGCGACTGATGGCCAATGATAGTTAGGGGGGACGGTGTGAGGGAGAAATTATGACAGAGGGTAGTGTATGGAAAAATGTCATCAACAAATTTGACGTGTCTAGATGGGTAAACCTTATTTGAGACGGGGTCAAGACAATGATAGGCACTTTGTGTAGAGGAGTTGCCTATGAAGATACAAGGAGCGGACTTGGGGTCAAGTTTGTGTTGAGTATAGGGACGTGACCATGGATAGCAAAGGCACCCAAAACTGTGGAGCTTGTGATAGTTGAGAGCGGTGTTGAAGATTTTGTAGTATGGGCTAGAGTTAAAGAGAGTTGGGGTGGGCATGCGATTGATAAGGTAGGTGGCGGTAACCATAGCATAGGACCAATATTCTAGTGGGAGGGAGGAGTAGGACCAGGGGCGAACCTATGTTGTTGCAAAGGGTAGCATTTGCTACCCCAAACCTAAAAATGGTAATTAAAAAGATTGATTCTTGATACTCCAATTAATACCTCTAAACGTATATTAAATACATTTTAAAGCTTAATTTAATCATGAAATTTGTGGTAGCATAGTGGTTAGGCCCGTTATTCATCCCCCAGTAGTCCCAAGTTCGAGTCTAGTTGGTGACATATTTATTAATTTTCCAATTTTTTGGTAACGAATTAGGTGAACAATTACCCTTCCATATCTCTCATCTCATACTTTAAATCCTAGATTCGCCTCTGAGTAAGATAGGAGAGCTAGACCAGTCTCGACTATGTGACAGTGTCGTCTTTCGGCGTACCCATTGTATTCGGGGGTATGGGGAGGGGATGTGAGGTGACCTATGCCACCGTTGTTTATGGTGGGAGTAATTTTAATGTATTCTCCTCCATTGTCTGAGAAGAGTTGACGAATAGGTTTATTAAAATACTTTTCGACTAAGGCACGATAACAATGAAATATAGGAGCAGTCTCGGATTTATTTTTAATCGGATAGATCCAAATATATTTAGTGAAATGGTCCCAAATATAACGTAGTATTTATAGCCATCGATTGAGTGTATTGGTGAGGTCCATACGTTGGAAAAAATTAATTCTAACAGAGAAGTAGTGGTAAGACTTGAGAGAGAAGGGAAGTTTTTGACTCGTGTTAATGTTACAAGAGTTGCAATCGGTTATAGAGGCGAGATTGAAATCGGTGGGCGTAAATAAAGATGAGAATTTATTAATAGTCGTTAACACAAGAGATGAAGGGTAGCCTAATTTGTGATGCAAAATTAAATTTTTATTATTATTGTTGAGGAGGGAGGATACCGATTTATTTGTGGAAGGGGGTGGCCGAATTGGCTACATAGGCGGCGGGTGGAGTAGGGTCCCACTTGTAGAACCCGGACTTGACTTGACCTCTAAGTACCACCTTGCTCGTGGACCGATCCTGTAAACAACAAGACAGGGGTGAGAAAATAGCAATAGCATTATTATCTTTGAAAAATTGAGAGACGGATAATATTGGACGAGAAATTTTTGGAACATGTAAAACGTTAGAAAAATGTAGAGAGAAAGAGAGAGTTTGAATAGAAAAGAACAAATATGATGGACGGGTAATGGAGACTCATCTCCTATGAGGAGGTCGTCATTTCAATCGTACAGGCCATGAAGGGCAACTATGTCAAGGTCATGGGTAATGTGGTGGGTGGCTCCACTATCTATGAGCCAATGGGGGAGGTGGGAGAAGATAACGTGGCAGTATTGGCCCGGGGAACGGGGCGGTGGTGGTTGGGACGCAACTTGGATATGAGGGTAAAGGCTTTTGAAAATAGCACAAGTTCCTAAGAAGTGTGTTTGGGTGTGACACCACTGACACTTACCTTTGAAGGGGCTGAGTGTTTGGGTAGTGTTTTGGGAAGTAGGGGGTGTGGGTAGGATGGGCGTTGGGTTGTGGGTAAGAGGAGGGTGGCGAAAGGAAGAGGGACAGAAGGCAACGGCATGGACCGAGGTAGGGAGGTGAGTGGTGTTTTTTGTGGTGTTTGAGGGATAGTTCATGTTTGATGAGTTTTTCATGGAGTGATTCGAAAGTAATGCTAGTATCCATAGCTTTCACCGCATCAATAATGGAACGGTATTGGTCATAGTCGAGTCCATTGAGTATTTTTGCTATAACCTCCTCGGGATCTAAGGTTTTTCCTATGTGAGCGAGGTCATCAACACAACCTTTTATGGCTAGCATGTATTCGGGGATGGTTTTATCCCCTTTGGTGATAGAGTTAAAACGGTCTTTTAGTTGGAGGATATGTCCTTGGGAAAGGTTTGCATAAGTTAGAGCAAGTGTGCTCCAAAGTTCGTGGGATGTTGTGTTATTGTCGAAGATTGGCGTGACGGAATCATCAAAAGTGCCTCGAAGGGCTCCGACAACTAGGTTATCTTGACATAGCCAAGTAGTGTAGGCCGGGTTGGATTTTTCAATTTTGGTTGCATCATTGGTGTCAACGTTAACAAGGATTGTGGGTGTAGGTGCGGGGTGTGTTCCATCAAGGAACTTGAGGAGGTCGTATCCGAACATGAGTTCTTTTATTTGTCTTGCCCGTGATCGATACGTGAGCTGTGTGAGTTTGATGATATGGGAGAGTATGAGAGAAATGATTGGATTGTTGGGATCTTTGGGGTTTGTGATGATGGTAACGGTGCTAGCCATGGTGGTGGGACGAGAGAGGCGTGAAAAATGAGGTTTGAGAGTGAATGTTTTATTGATCGGTATGCTCTGATACCATATAAATGTAATAGAAAAGCTTGAAGTTAGCATTGATAATGCATGTCCATTTATACAAAGTTACTCGAAATTCGGCTTCGGTGGATGAGCGGGATACACCCTTTTGTTTCCGAAAGACCCAAGATATAGCATTCTTGCCCAATTTTATGTGTGTTTTTTTAATGTGTGTTTTTTTATTCTATAGCTATTAACAATTTTATGTGTGAATTTATTTTTGAAATATTGAAAAATAGAAAAAATAGAAAAATTTGAATCTTTTTTTTTACCCTCTTAGTATATTATTGTCATGGAAATCTTTTATTCTGCCTTTAGATTTTAACACAACTACCTAACAAAATATTTTGCATTTGTAATTTTTTTACAAAAATTGTAAAAATAAAGATGAAAAATCTGTATATCATATAAAAATAATAAATTGTTTGATTTTCGTAAAATATTTTAATTTTTTTTTTATCTAATTTATGCTAAAAATAATTTATTCATTTTTTAAAAAAGTCTTTTCTGTTGTGAAAGGAAGAAACAAGAGAAAGTAGAGAGAGATAAGAGAATGAGAGAAATCAGAGAGGTGTTTTATTCATCCCATCAAGAGGCATATATATAGTACATGGTACATCTAGGTTACATCATAATGGGCTATAAAGCCCGATGGACATCCACATATTATGTTTCATAACACTTTCCCTTGGATGTACATCACTAAAGAAAATGACTCGTTAAAACCTCGACTAGAAAAACTCAGTGGGAAAAACACTAGTGAAGGAAAAAGAGTACATAAATCTTCATACACGCATAACAGACTACCTCATTAAAACCTTTCCATGGAAAACCCAGTGGGACAAAACCATGGCTTAGGAAGAAGAGTACAGCGCGTGGTTACTCCCCCCGATAATTACACAACTTAATATTTAATGAAAACAATTCACGTCTTCATGTAACTTCACGATGACGTTGAAATGGATTGTAGTAACTGACAAACTTGGTATCTTCAATCAATAGGAATCTTTGATAAGTTCAGTATCATATTTCTTCGGAGCTTGCAATATGGATATAGTCATTTATGACTCCTTGATGTATAACCAAATATGTATCTCGTCATTAAAATTATGATGATCGTAACTATAGCGTATTAACACGTCTATAGCGCTACGCTACCTCGTTAAAAACCTAGCTAGGAAAAACTCATTGGGAAAAAAACCTAGTCGAAGGGAAAAAGAGTGTAGCTAACATTATTTCTCAACTGATTATCGATCTTCAGGAGAATAAATCAATCCGATTTTATCTTAAATAATAATTAATCTTTCTTGCCATTATACGGATTGACATAATTATTGTAGCATTCCACTACATTATTTTTCAACTATTATGGCGCTTCTGGACCATGAAATTTAATCATGTATGATTTCTCATACGCTCAAACTTCAAGCTGAGACAATGAAACCGTGCATTCACACCATATCACATGCATGTTGAATGCTCTCATAGATACACTTACGTGTAGAGGTTCATATATACTTAATCACGAGTCCTTCAGGAACTCATTCGATCAACCACTGTCATGTGCTGATAATTTACAATATAAGCTCCTTCATGGAGTACTTATCAATCTAGGAGTATGATCTCCTTTTAAACATATATCCTGCAATATATAACAATAATAATCTCGTGCATGCATGTAATACGAACAATGCCCTATAGTGTATATATTCTAAATTAATGTAATGATGTAATCTTAACTAATATGCAATGATAAAATAATTATATTATATGCACATGAGACTCAAATGCAAACTGTACAGTATATCCACCAATATTCATAATTGGATTAACTTTATGTCAATACGTGGACTCTAAGTCCATGAGCTCAATCTTAACCATAGATTGTACGTCAACAATCAAAATGGATTTTTATATAAGATCCCTATTAGGGTCGAATGCGCGCAACTATTATTCGGTTCCACGAATTAATATATCGATATAATCTCTTATCATCAGTACTGATTATTGATATCTGAATCTAAATATATGTGGTACCAATCTTTTTATGTAGGTCATCTATTATCATCAAATATCTATGCCACTTCGGGACATTCAATTTCATTACTCTTTACGAGTACCAACTGCACATGTTTGTCATTTTCTTATAACAAATGAACCGATTATGACCCTCACACTCCATCGTGTGTGATTATTGAAAATTTGGCAAGAATCTCAATGTTTAGTACATCTACTATCCATGACTGATCTATAACTCGCTACACCACAAGGAGGGTGAATCTGTCTATAGTGAAATCATAAATTTCAATATATAACATATTTAATAAGATAACTAATCAAGCTGATATATCATCATATACATCATCATAACACAATGATCGAATCATTATTTATATTTCATTAACCTCTAATTGATGTATTTCATATTCAAAAAGGTCTCTGAACTTATGATGGATCAACATTACTTGTTTGTTTTTACCAGCTTATCCTTATCAATCTCCCCCCAAGGTGGTAAAAACTATCATTACTTGATAGATTTAAAGGGAAATATCCACCTTAAAAATTATCTAATATTTCATAGACTTTATCAAATGATTCTCTTCAATAGAATAATATATTTGGGAGCTCAACTTAACGTAGTTGGTTTTCCACGTGCTGAATTAAAATTGCCCATTTGGGAGATCACCATGTTCACATAATATTTACATTGTAAACTTTGATTACATGAACTACTTGTAAAATTCTCTGTGTCTATAGGTCACATAATTAAAACCTTAAAGGTCAATCGGATATGGACATTCATCTCCATTATCCAACTACGAGTAGTATTTAGATCTCCAATATTTCACATACTCAATCTCAGTATATTGTCTTGCCTTAAATATAATTTTAATGGTACACTAGAGAGTTTGATTAGCACGCCATTAAATTCTTTCAAGATAAACGTCGGGTTTATCGAAACGGGTGTAAGAAGAACCCGGATGGCCTCAATTTGTCACATTAATTTTACTAGTTAGTTGACCGATTCTCATCCTGCTAAACTTCTGTTTAACTACATTCAATCATATGTGCACACTAATTTTATTTAGTCATATGACCATAGCGAATGATAGTGACATGACACAAATGGTGTCTAATACAATAGGCAAGACCCGTCAATATTCCTTTCCGGAATATGACTATATATATTACTCTTAGAGTAATTCAATTCCATATTATAATAATAACTGTAAATTGATCATTAATCAACTGATCATTTATTTTACCATATAAATACATGGTCGCATTATCACATTGCCTTCACAAGATATTATGATCTTTACTATACCATTTCCGGTAAATTATTTGAGTTTTTAAATAAAATATTCACCTCCTTGTACTTATTCAGTGTCAGTGACATAATTTTGATCACTTCATCAATATTTTATTCGATGCCATATTCATGTCACGAAATAATGATCGTTAATCGAATCATTTATTCATGTCATATCCGTTACCATAAAAAATGACTATTAATCAACTATATGAGACTCACGATTTTAATATCGCATTAATTTGCTCAACCATGACTCGCGGATACGAGACATCACTCATAATTTCTTTAGGCCATTTTCAAAATAATGTCTCTTTACGACTACATAATTTGTATGAAAATAAAATATACGAGTATAACATCATGAAAATATGATAATACCATTCGCTTCAGGAAATGGTTTATATTATTTTGATACGAATATCAACTGTTAAGAGTATCTCATACTTTGCAAACATCCATGAATAAACATCAAGTTTATTCTTAATTTTGATACTCCAAATAATATTCACTGCACGCAAAGTGAAAATTTGTAAAACACCGTGAACTACATGTCACTGTTTCAATATTGGTCAACACAATGAATTTCTCGTCATAGGTTCAGTATATGTAAATATTATGAATTTTAGGTCATGGTGTGCGTGTCAAAATTCCAACTCGTATATAATTTTTCTTCCTCTCATATCGAAACTTCGCGTATATGAGGGTCACATGAATCTTCATGAGATATTTACTTTCATCAATTAACGAATTTGACTCAATTAAGTCACATCATAAGGATCAATTAAGGCCACAATATCAGGCTTAAACTATGTCATGATCTCGACCTGCTCTTCGGGCATGGTGTTATCAGATGTCATATTCATTTCATGGAATGGACTCAACCAATTGAAATAAATTCTTCGTCTTTCAATATTAATTACTATATTATTCTGTTCAACTTCGGGTGAACATGGAATTAATCCAGAGGATTTCTCATGACCTCTCTTTACGATATCTTGACAATAATAAGTGATATTAAACACGGTACAATTTCATGTACTTTCTCTCCCAAATAATTTTAATTTCAATTTGAAATTGATATGAAAATGGTACAATTTCATGTACTTTACTCATAAATTTTATCAATTTCAACATTAAAGTGATACTTATCTCGGTACAATTTCATGTACGTACTCACACGGAATATATTTTTCATGATACAATGCCTTTGAGGCTACTTTATTTCCGCGATATCATGATATCATATTTTCTGGGACAACTATATCAGCATATTTATCACCCAAAATAATCGTGTATACTTCAGGTATACAATCTTTTATGAAAAAGCTGTCCAAAATATTTGTTATCATACATGATAACATTATTTTCACGGCTTATAATTAAAAATTAAATAGTTTTAGAAATTCAGTTCGAATATAATATGAGGTTTCATCATATGGATTTTTAACATTGAAACTAATCCATAGATATATACAGTCTACATGACTGAATTAAATAATTAAACCCATATTTCTCGTGAATATGACACTTCTCTCGATACTCTTATCGAGATCAATAATTCTTGCCATATTTCAAACTCATAATCATGAGTTAAATTTTCTTAGAACTTAAAAGTCCAAATTTATATGAACTCCTCGTATATTGGATTATTGCCTCCAATACAGATGCATTCATATATATGGTGTATAAGACCGATTTATCATAACTCTTCTATTAAAAGAAGAAAATTATTATCTTTGGATTCTTGGCATATTTTTCCCTTCATAAATATATGAGTTAAGAATATATTTGACATTTACATAAAAATCATATGCTACATCATCCCAAAGATTATAAAAAATAACATTGAAATCTATTTCATTTTGTAAAGATTATATAACACTCATTTGATGAGATTAATCAATGATGCGGTACATCCCAAATATTGATAACACTTATATATTATAATCAACCAATTGAAAGATTCGTGGATATGACATATACTTGCTACGTAACTAAACATAATCATGAGTGTATTGAAATACCATCTCATCAAGTATACGTTATTCTTGTCAAATTCAGGAAAAAATTTCTAAGTTTCGGAAGAATTTGAAAAAAAAAAAACCCTTGTTGTTGACTGGCAAAAGTAATACTTATGAGATTTAAATCGGAACGTGCTTATGATATCACGACTTACTCACAAATAAAAACAATAAAATTGAAAACAAAAACAATGAATCACCGCACTAAATAAGTCGGCTATCATATAATCGACGAACAAATCGAAATTAAGTACGAAGTCAGTTATCATATGAAATTATTATACCTTCGTACAGTAAAAAAAATAAAATTAGGGAAAATAAAATAAAGGTTAGAGACTCGTGCTGATAACGTGTTGTGAAAGGAAGAAAGAAGAGAAAGTAGAGAGAGATAAGAGAATGAAAGAAATCAGAGAGGTGTTTATTCATCCCAACAAGGGGCATATATATAGTACATGGTACATCTAGGGTTACATCATAATGGGCTATAAGGTCCGATGGACATCCACATATTATGTTTCATAACAATTTCATATTTTTCTTAATAACATAACCATTTTTACTTTTGTGATATGATAAATTGAATTTTTCGTGAGAGTTTAATAAAAGGGTTTAATTTCACATACTATGTAAGTTATGGGGCCAAATTACTATAAATGATTAGAGAAGAAGTGAGTATTTCCATTAAGTTAGAGGGTAATTTATACAAGTTACATCCTACATATACAAGGCAATTATTCTAGTCAATATGTAACTAAAGCAACATATACAAAAATGATCAAGATTGATTACAAGTGATCAATTAGAATCAGTGATTGAAAGATTATGTTGTCATAGGAAGATTATGTATTGGGACGAGATGTATCCTGACTAGTTTCGTTAATATGCTCCCGCAAGTTGGAGGCGTTAGGAGCGAGTCCAATCTTGTACAGTAAGGGCGCGAGTTTTGGGCTTGGAAGAGGTTTTGTCAGAGCATCAGCCAACTAATCGTCGACGGAGATATGTTGGACGCGGAGGAGACCGTTGTTGACCTGTTCCCGAACAAAGTGAAAGAAGAGCGCAACATGTTTCATCCTGGAGTGAAATATTGGATTAACAGCATAGTTGGCAGCTCCAAGATTATCGCAATATATGACAGGAATATTTGGAATAGATATACGTAATTCGGTTAAGAGAGAAGATATACACATAATTTCGGCAGTAGCTTCAGCAACAACACGAAATTCTGCTTCAGTAGATGAGCGAGATAGCCCTTTTTGTTTCCTTGAGACCCAAACTATTGCGTTCCTGCCCAAATACACAATAAAACCGGTGGTAGATACATAATCGTATTTATCGCCGGCGTGATCAGAATCACAGAATGAATGTAGAGTAAAGGGGCTGGACCGATATAATTGTAGTCCCAAATTGAGTGAGTCTTTCAGATACCTTAGAAGACGCTTAAGCGCAACCCAATGAGCCTCTTGGGGATTTTGTAGAAATTGGGCTAGCTTACTGACACTAAAGGCTATGTCTAGACGGGTAAGGAAGAGGTATTGGAGTGACCCGACAATAGCGCGATAGACGGAAGGATTGGAGATGGAGGTGCCGGTGGTGGGTAGGAGAGGGGGATATGCCGTGAGGAGGGACGGGGCAGGTTTGCAATCTAGCATATTATGTTTAGCAAGAAGGTCATAGGTGTATTTATACTGACTAAGTTGAAGACCAGTTGGGTTGGGAGTGACCTCTATGCCTAGGAAGTACGATGGAAAGCCGAGATCCTTAAGGGAGAAACGGGCAGAAAAGGAAGTAAAGAATGATCTTAGGTGTGGGGAGGTGGGCCCAGTAACGATGATATCATCAACGTAAACCAGTAGGTAAATGGGTTCGGGGTGATTAAGTAGTAAAAAGAGGGACGGGTCCGAGATGGATTGTGAAAAACTAAAAGAGAAAAGGTAAGATTTTAATTCATTGTACCAGGCTCTAGGAGCCTGTTTAAGACCGTAAATAGCTTTTGTGAGTTTATATATATAATTAGGGTGGGAAGGGTGGACAAAACCGGGTGGTTGACTCATATAAACAGTTTCAGTAAGAGTACCTTGCAAGAATGCATTGTTGATATCCAGGTGCTTGAGGGACCAGCCACGAGCAAGTGCTAATGTTAGAATGAGTCGAACTGTGACTGGTTTGAATACCAGACTAAACGTCTCAGAATAGTCTACGCCGGGACGTTGGTGGAATCCTTTGGCAACAAGGCGGGCTTTGTATTTATGGATAATATTGTCTGGATTATATTTGATTATGAACACCCATTTGCATCCAATAATATTAAATGAGTCTTGAGGTGGGACAAGTGTCCAGGTATTATTATTTTGTAGGGCTGTAAATTCTTCCTTCATGGGATCATGCCACTCGGGAATAGTAAGCCCGGTTTTGACCGTGGTGGGAGGAAGAGATGGAGGCGGAAGTTGAGTATAGTGGGCATATTTAGGATTTGGAACCCGAATATTGTTCATGGATCCCGTGGTAACACGAGGAGCTGGGACGGGGGAGGAATCGGGTGAGGAGGTAACTTCGAGTGAGGTGGTCGATGTTGTGGGTGGATCGAGGGGGGGACGGGGTGTGGTTGGTGGGGAATCGGGCGTGTTTAGTGGGGAGGGCATGGTGGGAGGGGAGATAGGGGGCAGTGACCGAGGTGTAGTGGGTGGGCTAGTAGTGGGCTCGGTTTGGGCTTGGTTTGAGCGGTAGTGAGATCGAAGGTGAGAGTAGAAGGCCAATGATAGGATATGGCCGAGGGGGTGAGGGAGGAATCGGGACATAGGGTAGGGTAAAGGAAGACATCTGCCACAAATTTTACGTGACAGGAAGTATAAATTTTTTGAGTAAGTGGGTCGAGACAGTGGTAGGCACTTTGGGTAGAGGAGTATCCTATAAAGATACATGGAGTGGATTTGGGGGCTAATTTGTGAGATGAGTAGGGTCTTAACCATGGGTAGCATAAGCATCCAAAGTTATGTAATTTGTGATAATTTGGTGAGAAGAAGTGAGTATTTCCATTAAGTTAGAGGGTAATTTATACAAGTTACATCCTACATATACAAGGCACTTATTCTAGTCAATATGTAACTAAAGCAACATATACAAAAATGATCAAGATTTATTACAAGTGATCAATTAGAATCAGTGATTGAAAGATTATGTTGTCATAGGAAGATTATGTATTGGGACGAGATGTATCCGCACTAGTATCGTTAATAATTACTCCAATTGAAAGTTTTGGAGTTTAATTTCACAATTGCACAAAATTATAGGGGTCAATCACTAGCTATTCTCCTGTGAGACCCTCTCACGAAAACTTATCATGAGACTTATTAATAAAAATAAAATAATACTTCCTCCGATTTTAATTTTTCTTCCCATTTGAATATAATAATTCGCCCAATTATTAAAAAGTGGGAAGATAAAAGAAAACCGAAAGATATAATAAAACGAACTACCTTATATGTAAGAGATTTCACGATAAACTTATCGTGAGACTGTCTCATACAAGAATTTCTGTTGATATAAAACATTAAGTATGATTGTATAAGGTGGTGAGATTGATTATATTGTCAATGTTAATGTTTCATACAAGTGACTTGGGTTCGAATGTCACTATCTACACCTTTACCTTTTGAAAAGCTGCAAAGTATTCAACAAAAAAAAATGACATAAAGAAGGATGGAACCCCTCACCAATTGAATAGAAGGCAAATGACTACACCACCACCACCAACACCAACATATTGATATTATACATGATTCAAAACTACTTGTTTCAGCGTATTGTACAGCTAGCTAGAGGCTATAACAGGGATGGAGAGGGGAAGTCACTACTACAAAACATCAAATAGACAACTCCTAATAGACATCAGATGTTGTTAACAACTGATGTATAATATTTATACATTTGTTTTGTTTGAGCAACAGATGTCTTCATAGGATAATAGACAACTGAGTTTTAAAAACAGTTGTCTATATATTATACAATTGTTTTTATTAACCTCAGTTTTGTTGTATCAGCTTCTCAAGTATCTTTTTTTTAAGTATCTAAATCTAATCTTTTAGTATCAGCTAGGGGTGAGCAAAACCGGGTATCCGAATCGGTTTTGAAAATCGGTTCGGGTACTGATTTTTAAAAACCGCTTTTTCCCGAACCAAAACCGGCCGGGTTTAAACCGGGTACCCGATTCTTTAAAAATATGGTTATCTTCATTATAAACCGGTTTTTTTAACCGGTTTCGAACCAGTTTTTTTTTTAACCGGTTTTCGACCCGGTGTCACTAATTTGCATATCAAATTTTTAGTTTTTTTTGTTTAAAAGTGTAAACCGGTTCAAAACTGGGTACCAGATTTTAAAATTGTGAACCAAACTCGACCCGGTTTTTCACTAAAAAAATCAGTTCAGGTACCAGAACCGGTTTTCAACTTCAAAAACCCAAATTTCCGGTTCAGTTTCGGTTTTTAACCGGTTCAGTTTTTTTCGGTCACCCCTAATATCAGCAACAAAATATACTGTCTAAACCCTAAATTTACAAATTATACTCCACCATCACTATCAGCAACAAAATCGTTCCCTAATTTCTTCTCGACCCTAAACCCTACCGCCGTTGCTAGCTCGTCGTTCTTCTTCACTAGTAGTATCCTTCTTCTGTTATCCTTTATGACTTCATCATCTTCTTCTCTTCACCATGATTTCGTTCCCTAATTTCTTTCCCTGAATTTTGTTCCCTAATTTCATTCTCTGCTATATGTCGTTCGTCGTTCTCTGTTAATTCCCGCTCGCTGCTCGCTGCTCGCCGCTCGCCGCTCGCCGTTCAGTGAATCTCCACTGTCGTTCGTCGTTCTCTCTACTCATTCCGTCTAAGTTTTCCCTTCCTTCTTCTTATTTCAGTCCCCTTATTTCACCGTTGCTGTTCATTCCGTCGTTGTTCTTATTTTAGTCTCCTTGTTCTGCGTTTTTCATATTCTGTATTATGTTCAAGACCTTTTCGACCGAAAAATGGAATTTTTTTATTCCCGCGGCCTGGCCTAATCAGTACTTCGCCAGGCCCTTCTTTATAAAAAAAAATAATAAAATTTATTCGGTGTTCGACAAAAGTAATATTTCGATACAATAATTAAACTTGTTGTTTGTTCAATTCCATTTGACCACTCGGACAATAATTTCAAAATCCCCTGGCGATGGTGTTTTGGGTGGGTACTTTGGCACATTATACTGTGGATATAAGTCAGCGACTTTGGCAGCAAAGTCACCCTAATGAGAAATGGCCTCAACACAGAGGTGTCTTCCTGTGGCAGACTTGTTTTCATATACTATAATGTGTGCCATGGCGACATCCTTGACATGGACTGATCCCATAAAGAAGACCTGATATGTTTCCGTACACCTTGTCACATACCAAGTAATCAAATTTCGCAAAAAGAAAACAAGGAACGTATATTCCGTAAGAGTATAATAGAAGTAGAGTGGCAATGTAATTAGCCGCTTTGTGATGAGAAGCAAACAGAGTCAGCAGCCCCTCATTGATAAATCAAATGCTGAAGTAACTACAGATGTTGGCCTACCTAGTGTAATTCACAGGAATTAAGATTGGTACAAGAGTAAAGCCACATAATTTAGTCTCCTGGCTTCAACAATTGAGGAATTAAATGAGAGAATTCACATGTTTTATCTGCCCTCCAAGATCTTATGCCGTGCTATGGACAATGTTTTGCTGGTAATTTTACTACTCTCTCGCAAAGCTTCCACCTTTATTAAAATACTCCGTTACATATGAATAAAAAGTCGGAAACTTTTCAAGTCTGGGAGGATTTGATGTGGTATGTGTATGTGTTGTTGAATTTTGGGTTTGTGATTATGTAGGCTGAAAAAGAAATGGGTGAATTTTATGCTCAGATAACTTCAATGACAGAAGCAGATGTAAGTGTGTGTTGAAAGTGATGTTAATTATTTTTGCTTTGTGATTTTGACATGGGGTCATAACTCATATAAGTCATATCATCTTTTCTTCTTCTACCTTTTTGAGGTTGAAGTTTTTTTTTTCATTGATTGAAAGTTCGAGTTTTGGATTTGTATGTAGCAAACTGAACCAACAAAACCCGATCCGTGTCAACCCGAACCACCAAGACCTGCAGGTTTGTCCTTCACAAAGGTGTTGACAGCTTCGGACACTAGTACTCACGGTGGTTTCTCGGTTCTCCGAAAGCATCCCAATGAATGCCTTCCTCCCTTGGTATGCATGGTTTTCTCCATGCTTGATATTTTTTTTTGTGTGTAGTACATCATCTGCGGTTACATCTTATACCAAGGGACACTAGTACTCCCTTGGTATGCTTTCAACTATCTCAAGAGTCTAATATGATGGGTGGCATTTTGGTAGTTTAATGGAAAAGAAAGGGTAGGTTTAATGATTGAATTAAGTGGTGCTTGATTGATTATAAACCACAGCTTGCTTCTTTTATTAGTTGTCCAACCCCCTGAATTTGGACATACAGCCACGCCAGTTGTTTATCATATCATAACATATCGCTTCCATTTTTCTTTACTTTGAATTCTGTTGCTTGTTGGAAAACTACCACAATTCTTTTGTAGCTACCAGACCCAACTACCATAACCCCCATATTCTTCTTTCTTTCATTCTTTCTTTCTCTAATTACTCAGGTAACACCCCAAATCATTTCTAGCTGCTAGCTACCACTACTCCTTTTCTTTTTTCTCTCTTGTACGACTATATATATTTCCATCTAAAAGCTCACGAATCAGTTGCTTGTGAATTGTGATACATACGATCACGATGTTTGGAAACCGTCTCTTTATTTATCCTTCTTCAGGCTCTTAATTTGTTTATTATTCAGGATTAGAGGTAGTTTATTAATATTAATTTCTAACATAGCTGGTGTTTTGTTTGTATGAAAGTAGAAGGATGGGATACTGGAAAACAAAGGTTCTACCAAAGATACAGAAGGTTTTCGGGAAAGATGCTGCTGCCAAGAAAGCGGAGGCCATTGAAGCATGCAAGTCCTTTGATGACTCTAAGGTCATATACATAATACATATGATCGACTATTATCTAATTTCATTCTTCTACATACGTGATTTCATGCATACATGATATGGAGTACTATATTATTCCTAAATCTACTTTATTAAAGCTTAACTACTACGGAGTAATTATACTAGCTAGCTGCCCTAGATTTAAGCTACACGACTGACTTTTAGTTGTTTTGTTATTGTTGACTTCCTGTGCTACTGTTGCTGTTCATCTACAAATTTAACTGAACTGAATCCAGAATGTATTCCAAGTTTTTGAGACCTATTGAAGGTTCTGCCTTAGGTATGTAGATTACTAGCCGGATTTTGTATTTTTTTCTGGAGTATAATCTCTTGTATAAACGTTATCTGATTCTAGTATCTATATCCATTTTTCTTTATACGTCAAATCTTGTTAATATATTTGCATTAGCTTTAATTTTTAGTCAATCAACTTTAAGGCATTGATGTATTTTAAATGGACACTTTCTGTCTCAAAGAGATGAAGGTTGGATGTTTCACCAATAAAATGAACGGTCAATGAGTTAGTACAATGGTCGTGCAGCTGAAGTTATTGCACAAACTTATGAGATCCATATTTTGCAAAAGTGTCTATTTAGATTTGTGTATAAATTGAACCGCTTGTTTAAATGCCAATGAACTGAAGGAGCAGGTGCAATCATTAATCTGGAATATACTTTCCAGTATTTTAATTCAAAGGTCTTTTGGGCTTGTGTATTCTTCCAATATTCTGCTCTTAGAAATAGTGGTTCAGTCTAGCTTTCTCCTTCAATTTTGCAGCTGTTTCCGAGCTGATCCATTGCTCAGCAGCCGGAAGTTAAGTTCTAAGGATGCGTCTGTTCACTTACCCTTAATCCAAGTCACTTACCCTTAATCGAAGTCATTGTTCCTCAAGTGATGAATCTAAGGCCTCTGTTTAACGACTGATCCAAGGTACTCTTATTTTATGTTTTGACTTTCAGCATTTTTGTAAATAGTTTTAATTTGTTGATTTTGAGATGATTTCTTATTCTTTAAGACAGTGTCTTCTTCTAGATCCACGATATATTTTGTTTTGTCACATTCTAAACTTGGTATATGTTTTTGAAGATGCATTTATGCATTTGTGGCATTGGTAAACTGCGAAATGCAAATATACACACCCTTATTTATTGGTGTATGGCTAGAGATTTCATTGATGTGGATGTATTTTTATCAATCAACTTCCGTTCTTTTCCCTTTTTTTCCTTTTTGTTTTCTGATAGGACGAGGAAGATATGAAAGCCATTGGTCGTTTGTTTGCTGATATGGGTGATTCATATGTTAAATTGATTGCAACCGGTAAGAATGGAACCTTTGTTTGCTCTTTCCTGCCAATGCATGCCCTTTTGTTGTAATCTTTAGCCAAATAATTAGTTCATTTATATTGTTGATTTTGCAGCATTTCAAGGAGATTAGGCCATATTCTCAGGAAGATATTGACGAGGTTCGTGAATTATGGGCGGATATTTTTTTAATAATTAGCAGTATACATGATGTATCCGATAAAGTTATACGGACAAGGTGTTATTATGTTGGATTATTTTTCTTATGTACCTTTTGGATGTAACTGGATAATGGTTTGTACCTTTTGGATGTTCGATTATATAAAAATGGAACTTCTTATTCAAATCAATATGAAATTCATTTATGATGTTTCGGTTAATATACAAATCAAATCATGATATATAGTTCAAGTACGTGTATTAATTCATATATACGTGCAATAGACAACTGTTGTTTTAGAAAACAGTTGTCTACTGAAAGAATATACATCGAATGTTTTTAAAGCTTAGATGTCTATACACGTAATAGACAACTTTTATTTAAGAAAACAGTTGTCTATTGATGAATAGACAACTGTTGTAAAACAGATGTCTATGCTTAGACTAATATACAACTCCAAACTACTCAACTGTTGTAAGTCAGTTGTCTATTCCGAAAAAAACAGTTGTCTATTTGAAGTTTTGTAGTAGTGAGTCTTCCTTTTAAATATCTTGGCATTACAATGTCGCCAAAGAAAACTTAATTAATGGAGTGTCATCTCCTCATTGACAAGATTGTGAGTCGGATTAGGGGTTTGAGTGCTAGAAAACTCTCATACAGTGGTAGATTGGTGTTGGTACAGTCTGTATTAAGCACCCTTCACGTGTATTGGGCGCGCATGCCACCGTGGAGAAGAGAGCGATAAAGATCGAAGATATTTTTTTATTTTTAATTTACAATAAGAAAATATCGTATTAATTTACGAAATATTGAAGGGGAACGGAAACAGTCCGAAGACCATCCCTATGACATCACCTTCGAAGATATCAAAGATCGAAGATATTGATTTTTTTTTTTTAATTTGTGCAAACTCATGGAATTTTTAACAATTACCATGAGTTTGAGTGGGGATAATAGATGATGTAGTACGGTATCCGAGTAGGTTTAGGAAACACACAATAGGACAATATTGTGTGAATGGTTTAGGAAAACACGATATATGTATATATGACAATATTGTGTGAAGGTTTAGGAAACACAATAAGAAAATATTGTGTCCTTGATTTCCTAATTTGAGTTAGATACGATATTTTTATGATATTATAAATATGGATCTGTGTTTGTATTCATTTTCAAGAAAGAAAGAACAAGTTACAATAATACAAATCTCTTTATATTTTATCATATTCATTCTCCTCTCTATTGTCATCAACAAATTTAATGCGATCTGTAGGAATTTTCTCTGGCAAGGGAGTGAACATTATAACTCACCACCACTTGTAGCTTGGGAGAAGGTATGTTGTACTAAAGAAGAGGGTGGACTGGGACTGAAGGTGTAACAACCCGGATTTTCGATGACTTAAATTAATAGATAATGCGGAAAGTTATCTAAGTCATTTAATTAAAATTATATCAGAGTGTAAATAAATCCGGATCGCTACAGATCCTTACAACAAACGACTATTAATTACATAGTCTTGATTCACTTAGTACAGAATATAGGTTGTATTTTTATACAAAATATATTATTAAATCTCTCTCGCTCGATTCCCCAACATCTTAGACCTGCAAAAAAATAAAACAGTGGACGCTGAGCGGGACAACAACCAAGCCGTTCATCTAACATCACCTCGAACACATAAGACAATCATGTGAATAACAAATAATATGCTTACAAAAATATTAAAAGATATCACGTAACAGATAGTTTCCTTTAATTCAATTAACCAACATGTGAGGTGATGAAAACCATAAAGTTTAAAAGATGGGACATTGGCAGCCATTTGATTTTTAAATCATTTTTCACGTAAACAGAGAATAAACACACGAGTCGTGGCTCCTAGTATCACCGCTACACCCTATTGGCTAGCATCTCACCAATAGAAGTAACCGTGTTACCAACTCGTAGACCGAATCGATCTTATGAGGTTTACATCTCACCTATAAGGCTCAATTAGGCTCGAACATATATTATATTAAACGTTTATTCAAACGGGGCCTATGGGATGAAATAAAAGCTGATGATTACATTCTCTGCATCACCAAGAGGGAACCCGCAGTTTTCAGAATCCTGTTCTGCCCCCGCTACCTAGGTGGTAATATTGATCAAGTACTTGTCTATACATGCGCACATACCCTACGCAGACTCTTGAACCGCAGCTCTCACTACCGTAGGACGACTACCTTAAACACTAGGTCGACTCTCGGACCGCAGCCTCCAAATCTGCTTTTTATTACAAGTGTAGTCAAAACACCACGCATGGTAGGATCCAACACAAGCTATTTGTGGATATGACATAGGTCCACCCCGACGCGGCCACGCGTGGGTTTGCGGAGGCGAATGAATCTCCATATGAGAATGGATCGAATTGAAATTTAAATCGAAGTTGGAGTCGCCACCGAACTTTGTGGGAGTTCGGGCTCGTTCGAACCTACTCTATGTCGTAGTAGGCCATGCACAAAGTATGGCCCATTCCGATGTCAGAGTTTATTGGGTTCGTCCCATTGCATTTGATACCGATACCACGTTATCGGATACCGTGTATTGAATGACTCTCGTGTGAAAATGGTTTCGGACATCCGGAAACCACGGTTCTGAGTAAGGGGTAAGGGTACGTGTTGGGAAGTTCACAAAGAACACCTAACCCCGCCCTCACATTAGGGGCCTCTACTAAGATATCGAATGACGTTTTAATACGCGTGTTAGTAAAACGATGAAAATGATATGCAAACATTGTTTTCCCTAAACATGCGAAAATTTGAATGGTTTGCTAAGTCGGTTTAATGCATCTAAAATTAACGTCAAAGTTGTATTTTAGCATGTGAGATTCGTTTTAGTATAATAAAACAAAAGATGAAAGAAATTGCTAGAAAAGATGAACAAACGTGTTAGTAACGGTTGAATAAAGACGATGATATGCATGATTTTGAAAAGTATTACTACACGTGATGGATTAAACACGTGTTGACCGTGGTCAAGAAAAATAAAATATGTCGAGAAAACCCGCTGTTTTGTTAAAGAAACGATGATCGAAAAATTAGAATGAAATTGCTTTTTTTATGTCGCGTTTTCAGGAGACCGCGCGACTCGCTCAGGAAGAGCGCGACTCGCCCGGGATGCATACTGCTCGCGTCCCGGGCTGTTTTCAAAATTGTTTTTCGGAAAATTGATAGCTTTATTAAATCGCGTACAAATATTGCATGATTTATACTCGACTTAATTTTGCGATATTCGTTATATTCGATATTCGATTATGAAATCGATATCCAATATTCAGAATGATGTTTAGAAAGGATAAAAACAAAATAATTTTTTTTTTAAAATTGTTTTGAAAAGATTGAATTAAAAAAACGATGTTGATTCTCTCCGCGTTAAAAATCGTCGTGTTTTGTGTTCTAGACCATGTGACGATTCTTTAGCATCAACGAGATTAATTTAGTTCTTTTAGATACGATATACGACTATAGAGTTGATATCGTATTTTAAGAACGTTTGTTTTATATGAAAATAGTTTGTAGTATCGATATTAAAAAAACGTGACGATGACGACCCATATACAAAAACGGACCGACGACGCAAAAAGAAAAAAAAATGAGAAGAAGAGATAGAAAGGAGAAGACGGGATTTTGATTTACACCCTCAACCTACATGCTTCGTATTCTCGGTATGGGGGTCGTCTGACTGTGGCTAGGGCACGGGAGCGTCGAGATGATATAGGAAGAGTTATGGTGGTTTATGATTGGGAAGGGATTTGACGAGTTTTGCTCTCGGGTTTGTATATGGTTTTCCTAAAATTGCCTAGAATTTTGGGGATGAATTGTATGGGATTGTATCGCTTAGGATGTTGATTGTTGTAGATGTGTTATGAATTGTTGGGAATTGTCGATTATTGTGAATAATTGGTGTGAATGAATGAATATTGTTTTGTTCAAGAGGGTCTATTTATAGGAGAGCTTCCCGACCTTGGCTAGGATAGGTAGCTTTACTTGGGTGAGAAGAAACACCGCTTCGGATAGGAAAGGTAAGCAATTTGAGAGGAATGATGATTCCGTTTCTTGGCGGGGAAGCAATGAACCCGGTTGGAATGAGGAGCTCGGCCGAGTATGCTTTTTCTCGGTCGAGTAGTTGGTCGGGTATTCGGATAGAATTCCTACTAGAGATCGAATTCTATCCTTAACGAAATTGTTTAATATTTTTTGTAGCTGATTTTTGTAGTGTTTGAGCTCAAACCGGACTCGTTGGGTGACACGGCTGGTTTCATGCCTCGGAAAAATATCTTCGACCGGGTTTCGACTCGGTCGCTAAAAGACGGTTTTACCCTTGGTGTCGGATTCGACCCAAATTAGTCTTATTTGACTCGAAATGACCCACTGGGCCTGAATTTGAGGTCGGTTTTGTGAGATGTGTACTCCGTAAAAATCTCGTGCCAACTACTATTGATCCCGAGTCCGAAAATCGAGTGTATTAAGTTAATGTTTGCGTCCGATCATCATCGGCTGTTTTTTAGAAATTGTCATAGACACCTAACGGCCAAATGTGGATGTCTACAGAGCCCCCACTCTGACTGAGGCTTGGACAAGGCAAAAGTTAGAGCAGCTACTAGGCTAATCGAGGATTAAGACATGGCAGACTTCCGGTCGGGTCGTTTATAGTCCATTAGACTTGCGTAAAAGGGCCCGCCAGCCATAAGATGAAAATCATACCTGAGTTGATGATGATGACTCCGTGGGGAATTGGACTCGTCGTATAAGTCCCGGGTGTATCTGTATGCGGATACATCCCGTCTTTGAGCTGCGCGGGAGCTTGACTAAAAAGCCCTGGATGTGTCCGTTTGCAGACACATCCCATCTCAGAACTATGAGGGAGCTCGGACTTGTTGTATAAGTCCTGGGTGCGCCTATATATGGGCCCATCCCGTGTTATTTCGGAAAAATGCCGCCTTGGGCTTTCCGCTGGGGAGATATGTGAGTTGCGCAGGCGCTGGGGAATAAAAACTTGACGTTCCTTTGGGAAGCTAAGCTGGTACCTAAAATGTTAGATATACCGGCAGAAATAGCAAATATAGCAGACAACAAGATAGCATACGGGAAATGCAGTTAGGATCTATAGACTGACTTGCGCTGGGGAAAATGATTTTTTCTTTATTTTGAATCGAAGTCCTGAAAGCAACTCACGTGCTAGGAGATAGGTTTTCAAAATTGAAAGGGGTAGAAAAGAAATTTACAGTTTAAATAGACTGAAATTTGACCTTGGCGAAAAGGATTTTCTCAAATGGCTAAGTTTTGCAGATTTCAAAGTAGAATTTGAAGAGAGAGACCTACCGACAGACTCGACTCTGGACGTGACCGGACGAGTCGACAAACACGACTGGACTCTCGAGGGGTTGGACCGTGACTCGGTAGGGGGGTGAGCCACCTAACAAGACTCTTAAGTTGCTCTATTCCGTAGCCTAGGCGAGTGGCAACACAGTCGTACATCGAAATGGGAAGGATGCGTTGTAGGGGAATTGCAGTAGTCTGTAATGAGACTGTGATAGTCTAGTACTCTTCTGGATTTTTGATTTTAGGGTACATTTCCAACGTGGGTATTGCTTCGAGTCCTGACAGATTCTCGTCTTCGACTGAGCCGAGTACTAGGACACACTATAGAAAGGAGGCTAGATTTTTTTGAATTTATCTGGACTTTGTGAGTGGATGGAGATCTTCTGCCTAAGAGAAGCCCCCAGGACGACAAAGTTAGTTGTTGAGAACATGACAGTGTCGTGACCGGAATGATGGTGCTCTTTGAATGTGCATCAATGTGGGTGGTTGTGCCTTCGTTGAAAGGCTGCCTACGTATTTACGTGCGGTGAAATCAAACCAAGCCGTAGTTCAGTGTTGAAAGATATATTATGGTGCCTAGTCTAATAGGACTTTCTGTGTAACTAGCCATAGCGATGGTGTAGGCTAGGTGTATTCCCAATGATGTCTTGATCAAAGGACTAGAATGGTTAGGATGTTAATCCTGTGACTGTGAGCGTTCTCCGGGGTAGCCCCCCAGAGGTGGTGTAAACTATTTGGGCATGTTCTATGCCAACTGCAAGTTGAGTTCCCGTGTTTGGGGTTTGTAACTAGTTTGGATGTTTTTGGATATGTGGTGCTACGAAGTAAGTGGCTTTGATGAATCGAAATTTGGAGCTCGATTTTGTGGAGCTAAGGCTTCGAGGGTAAGGTATTGCAATGTGGTAGAAAAGGGGGAAGTCGAGTAAAAATGACTCGGACTTCGACTGGGTAGGTTTGATAATGCGGGCTCTGGTTTCCATGTCTGGCCCTAATAGTTAGGGGTATCCTATGGAGCTGGAATCCTCAAAATTTCGGGATGTCTCTTAGCCTAGGTCTTCGAGAAGGTCTTGAGGGTTGTAATATGGGAAGGCTAGATGTGGTGTTAGCTGACCAGCCTGATTATTCCCCTATTGGATGGTATGGGCATTGATAAATTTTTAATTGACCGGGCCCCGGTCAAGGGACTTTCACTTGGGCTGACCGTTGACCACGGTCATGGGATTCTTCACTTGGATTAACCGTTTTACCTTGGTCATGGATGCCTCTTTTTTGATGATGGCCTGCTTTTTTTGTTTTGGCCTTTTTCTTTTTTTCTTGGACTTTTGATTCTTTTTTGTCCAGTTTTTTTGTTGGTCACACTAACACCTAAGGTTGGGATTGGTAGTCTTATTGGAGGGGTGTTTATTGTGGGAAGTGGGCTTGCCTCCCGTCTTGGACCCAAACTAGGAGACTACCTAGATTAGTCATAGGATTAGAGACCGCTCCAGCTAAGGGTAATTATGTGGCTTTTCTATACCAGACATGGAATTGGTAAAAGGAAAACACGGGTCTCAATTTCCTGCAGTCATTATAGATGTGCCTATAATAGTCACGTGCATGTGCTCACAGTGTATGACGGTGTTCATCATGTTCTCGGAAACACATAAGGAAAATATATATGAGAAATAGAAAAGCTGATTTTATTGAATTTTGAAAAAGAGGACAGAATACAAATGACTCTGACTCTGATTTGGAAATGAGGATGTAGGGTATCCTAGACTCGAACTCAGACTTAGACTCGAGTCAAATCCGGACTTTCGGATGCTCGGTTGGTTGTTTCTTTTTGGTAAGGTCTTTGATGAGAGAGCGACAGGTGCCACAACTCGCCTAAACTCGACTTTGCGCAAATGCAAGAGAGGGAGTCAAACTAGACATGGCCCGGGGTGACGGGATGACAAAGACTCTTGGATCGGGAAACCCGAACGTTGACCTAGACAAAGTAACGACAGCGAATTAGACTCGAGCTGCAGAAGAGTGAATCCGAAAATGGGGCGACCGTGTTTGACCGTGCCACGTGCTCGGACCAACCGTGGTGACCTAACCCTAGGTGACTCGAGTGTTGGACGAGTGACCCTTAGACGTAAGGATCACGAACCTTTTGTTCGAGCACGTGAGACTTTCTAATTTGGACTCGAGTGTGTAAACGAGCTTTCCTTAGTAGGAGTATGTCCAACGTAGGTGGGCCCTGCCTTAGTCAAATAAGGCGGACTGGGATAGGGAGGAAACCCGTGATGTAAGACCGACAGAGTTTCGACGCTAAAGACCTCGACGACTTATGACACGACCCGACACATGCTAAATACGGGAAGTCCTAAGAAGAGGAAGGTTTTGAAAAGGATTTTTTTTTAATCCGAAAGAAATTCGGTGGAGGGGGGCCCGGTTTTTTCAAAAATTAGAAAAAAATGTATTGGGCCTCAATTTTGATAGTTCGAAAATATTTTTGAGTTTTGAAATGGGCAGAATACCGGCTAGAAATAGGCTATTTTGAGTAAAATCATAAGTCCTAAATTCTGTATACGTCCCGGGTTTTGAAATGGGCAGAATACCGGCTAGAAATAGGCTATTTTGAATAAAATCATAAGTCCTAAATTTGGTATACGTCCCGGGTTTTGAAATGGGCAGAATACCGGCTAGAAATAGGCTATTTTGAGTAAAATCATAAGTCCTAAATTCGGTATGCTTCCCGGATCGAGAATTTTAATATGGAAATGGACAGCGTGCCCGCTAGAAAATAAGCTATTTTGAGTAAAATCATAAGTCCTAAATTTCGACAGCTTTCCGAGTTTTGGATATTTTTTTGAAAAGATGCATTTTTGGAATTTTGGAATTTTGAATATCAAAAATGAATTTCCGAAAATTTGAAAATCCAAAGCAGGATCCCGAGTTTTAAAATCGGCAAAAATGCCGTCAGGTCCGAATTTTTTGAAAAGTCGGGAATTTTTGATTTTTTTTTTGAAATGGATAGAATACCGGCTAAAAATAGGCTACTTTGAGTCAAATCGTAAGTCCTAATTTCGGTAGCATCCGGGTTTTTGAAATTTTGAATATTTTTGGAAAGATGCACTTTTTTGAAATGACGGTTTTTGAAACGACACGGAAACCAAGTAGCACATAGTCACGCAAGCATTATGACGACACCATATATGCTTTACAGTAAGTCTCGGTCGGTCTATAAAGGGTCTATACCAGTGTACATAGCCTATCCGAGAATCGGGGCGGACTTCCTAAGTCGAGTTGAGCTTAGAACATGCCGTAAAACACATACGAATCTGCTATGGACACCTTTGACATATCCAATTTGGACTACATCAATAGTATAGTGGGACGTCGGTCAACAGTACCGGCCCGGGAAAATATGGGGTTATGCATGAACCGTAAAACTAAAACGCGTATTGTACTAGTCAAACGATTTCTATTCGAGTCTCACCCAGAATGCCGATGGTAAGTCACGCGTCAGTTAATCCCCAGCGGAGTCGCCAAATTGTGGACATGACATAGGTCCACCCCGACGCGGCCACGCGCGGGTTTGGGGAGGCGAATGAATCTCCATATGAGAATGGATCGAATTGAAATTTAAATCGAAGTTGGAGTCGCCACCGAAATTTGTGGGAGTTCGGGCCCGTTCAAACCCACTCTATGTCGTAGTGAGCCATGCACAAAGTATGGCCCATTCCGATGTCAGAGTTTATTGGGTTCGTCTCTTTGCATTTGATACCGATACCCACGTTATCGGATACCGTGTATTGAATGACTCTCTTGTGCCAATGGTTTCGGACATCCGGAAACCACGGTTCTGAGTAAGGGGTGAGGGTACGTGTTGGGAAGTTCACAAAGAACACCCAACCCCGCCCGCACATTAGCGGTCTCTACTAAGATATCGAATGACGTTTTATTACGCGTGTTAGTAAAACGATGAAAATGATATGCAAACATTGTTTTCCCTAAACATGCGAAAAATTGAATGGGTTGCTAAGTCGGTTTAATGCATCTAAAATTAACGTCAAAGTTGTATTTTAGCATGTGAGATTCGTTTTAGTATAATAAAACAAAAGATGAAAGAAATTGCTAGAAAAGATGAACAAACGTGTTAGTAACGGTTGAATTGATGATATGCATGATTTTGAAAAGTATTACTACAGGTGATGGATTAAACACGTGTTGACCGAGGTCAAGAAAAAAACCCGTTGTTTCGTTAAAGAAACGATGTTCGAAAAATTAGAACGAAATTGCTTTTTTTATGTCGCGTTTTCAGGAGACCGCGCGACTCGCTCGGGAAGAGCGCGACTCGCCCGGGATGCATACGGCTCGCGTCACGGGCTGTTTTCGAAATTGTTTTTCGGAAAATTGATAGCTTTATTAAATCGCGTACAAATATTGCATGATTTATACTCGACTTAATTTTGCGATATTCGTTATATTCGATATTCTATTATGAAATCGATATCCAGTTTCGAAATGATTTTTAGAAAGGATAAAAACAAAATAAAAAAGTTTTGTAAACTGTTTTGAAAAGATTGAAATAAAAAAAGGATGTTGATTCTCTCCGCGTTAAAAATTGGCGTGTTTTGTGTTCTAGATCTTGTGACGATTCTTTAGCATCAACGAGATTAATTTAGTTCTTTTAGATACGATATTCGACTATAGAGTTGATATCGTATTTTAAGAACGTTTGTTTTATATGAAAATAGTTTGTAGTATCGATATTAAAAAAACGTGACGACGATCCCATATACAAAAACGGACTGACGACGCAAAAAGAAAAAAAATGAGAAGAAGAGAGAGAAAGGAGAAGACGGGATTTTGATATACACCCTCAACCTACATGCTTCGTATTCTCGGAACGGGGCTCGTCTGACGTTGGCTAGGGTACGGGAGCGTCGAGATGATATAGGAAGAGTTATGGTGGTTTATGATTGAGAAGGGATTTGACGAGTTTTGCTCTCGGGTTTGTATATGGTTTTACCTAAAATTGCCTAGAATTTCGGGGATGAATTGTATGGGATTGTATCGCTTAGGATGTTGATTGTTGTAGATGTGTTATGAATTGTTGGGAATTGTCGATTATTGTGAATAATTGGTGTGAATGAATGAATATTGTTTTGTGCAAGGGGGTCTATTTATAGGAGAGCTTCCCGACCTTGGCTAGGATAGGTAGCTTTACTTGGGTGAGAAGAAACACCCCTTCGGATAGGAAAGGTAAGCAATTTGAGAGGAATGATGATTCCGTTTCTTGGCGGGGAAGCAATGAACCCGGCAGGAATGAGGAGCTCGGCCGAGTATGCTTGTGCTCGGTCGAGTAGTTGGTCGGGTATTCGGATAGAATTCCTACTGGAGATCGAATTCTATCCTTAACGAAATTGTTTAATATTTTTTGTAGCTTATTTTTGTAGCGTTTGAGCTCAAACCGGACTCGTGGGGTGACACGGCTGGTTTCATGCCTCGGAAAAATATCTTCGACCGGGTTTCGACTCGGTCGCTAAAAGACGGTTTTACCCTTGGTGTCGGATTCGACCCAAATTAGTCTTATTTGACTCGAAGTGACCCACTGGGCCTGAATTTGAGGTCGGTTTTGTGAAATTCGTACTCCGTAAAAATCTCGTGCCAACTACTATTGATTCCGAGTCCGAAAATCGAGTGTATTAAGTCAATGTTTGCGTCCGATCATCATCGGGTGTTTTTTAGAAACTGCCATACACCTAACGGCCAAATGTCGATGTCTACAGAGCCCCCACTCTGACTGAGGCTTGGACAAGGCGAAAGTTAGAGCGGCTACCAGGCCAATCGAGGATTAAGACCTGGCAGACTTCCGGTCGGGTCGTTTATAGTCCATTAGACTTGCGTAAAAGGGCCCGCCAGCCATAAGATGAAAATCATACCTGAGTTGATGATGATGACTCCGTGGGGAATTGGACTCGTCGTATAAGTCCCGGGTGTATCTGTATGCGGATACATCCCGTCTTGGAGCTGCGCGGGAGCTTGCCTAAAAAGCCCTGGATGTGTCCGTTTGCAGACACATCCCATCTCAGAACTATGAGGGAGCTCGGACTTGTTGTATAAGTCCTGGGTGCGCCTATATATGGGCCCATCCCGTGTTATTTCGGAAAAATGCCGCCTTGGGCTTTCCGCTAGGGAGATATATGAGTTGCGCAGGCGCTGGGGAATAAAAACTTGACGTTCCTTTGGGAAGCCAAGCTGGTACCTGAAATGTTAGATATACAGGCAGAAATAGCAAATATAGCAGACAACAAGATAGCATACGGGAAATGCAGTTAGGATCTATAGACTGACTTGCGCTGGGGAAAATGATTTTTTCTTTATTTTGAAATCGAAGTCCTGAAAGCAACTCACGTGCTAGGATATAGGTTTTCAAAATTAAAAGGGGTAGAAAAGAAATTTACAGTTTAAATAGACTGAAATTTGACCTTGTCGAAAAGGATTTTCTCAAATGGCTAAGTCTTGCAGATTTCAAAGTAGAATTTGAAGAGAGAGACCCACCGACAGACTCGACTCTGGACGTGACCGGACGAGTCGACAAACACGACTGGACTCTCGAGGGGTTGGACCGTGACTCGGTAGGGGGGTGAGCCACCTAACAAGACTCTTAAGTTGCGCTATTCCGTAGCCTAGGCGAGTGGCAACACGGTCGTACATCGAAATGGGAAGGATGCGTTGTAGGGGAATTGAAGTAGCCTGTAATGAGACTGTGATAGTCTAGTACTCTTCTGGATTTTTGATTTTAGGGTACATTTCCAACGTGGGTATTGCTTCGAGTCCTGACAGATTCTCGTCTTCGACTGAGCCGAGTACTAGGACACACTATAGAAAGGAGGCTAGATTTTTTTGAATTTATCTGGACTTTGTGAGTGGATGGAGAACTTCTGCCTAAGAGAAGCCCCCAGGACGACAAAGTTAGTTGTTGAGAACATGACAGTGTCGTGACCGGAATGGTGGTGCTTTTTGAATATGCGTCAATGTGGGTGGTTGTGCCTCCGTTGAAAGGCTGCCTACGTATTTACGTGCGGTGAAATCAAACCAAGCCGTAGTTCAGTGTTGAAAGATATATTATGGTGCCTAGTCTAATAGGACTTTTTGTGTAACTAGCCATAGCGATGGTGTAGGCTAGGTGTATTCACAATGATGTTTTGATCAAAGGACTAGAATGGTTAGATAGTTAATCCTGTGACTGTGAGCGTTCTCCGGGGTAGCCCCCCAGAGGTGGTGTAAACTATTTGGGCATGTTCTATGCCAACTGCAAGTTGAGTTCCCGTGTTTGGGGTTTGTAACTAGTTTGGATGTTTTTGGATATGTGGTGCTACGAAGTAAGTGGCTTTGATGATTCGAAATTTGGAGCTCGATTTTGTGGAGCTAAGGCTTCGAGGGTAAGGTATTGCAATGTGGTAGAAAAGGGGGAAGTCGAGTAAAAATGACTCGGACTTCGACTGGGTAGGTTTGATAATGCGGGCTCTGATTTCCATGTCTGGCCCTAATGGTTAGGGGTATCCTATGGAGCTGGAATCCTCAAAATTTCGGGATGTCTCTTAGCCTAGGTCTTCGAGAAAGTCTTGAGGGTTGTAATGTGGGAAGGCTAGATGTGGTGTTAGCTGACCAGCCTGATTATTCCCCTATTGGATGGTATGGGCATTGATAATTTTTTAATTGACCGGGCCCCGGTCAAGGGACTTTCACTTGGGTTGACCGTTGACCACGGTCATGGGATTCTTCACTTGGATTAACCGTTTTACCTTGGTCATGGATGCCTCTTTTTTGATGATGGCCTGCTTTTTTTGTTTTGGCCTTTTTCTTTTTTTCTTGGACTTTTGATTCTTTTTTGTCCAGTTTTTTTGTTGGTCACACTAACACCTAAGGTTGGGATTGGTAGTCTTATTGGAGGGGTGTTTATTGTGGGAAGTGGGCTTGCCTCCCGTCTTGGACCCAAACTAGGAGACTACCTAGATTAGTCATAGGATTAGAGACCGCTCCAGCTAAGGGTAGTTATGTGGCTTTTCTATACCAGACATGGAATTGGTAAAAGGAAAACACGGGTCTCAATTTCCTGCAGTCATTATAGATGTGCCTATAATAGTCACGTGCATGTGCTCACAGTGTATGACGGTGTTCATCATGTTCTCGGAAACACATAAGGAAAGTATATATGAGAAATAGAAAAGCTGATTTTATTGAATTTTGAAAAAGAGGACAGAATACAAATGACTCTGACTCTGATTTGGAAATGAGGATGTAGGGTATCCTAGACTCAAACTCAGACTTAGACTCGAGTCAAATCCGGACTTTCGGATGCTCGGTTGGTTGTTTCTTTTTGGTAAGGTCTTTGATGAGAGAGCGACAGGTGCCACAACTCGCCTAAACTCGACTTTGCGCAAATGCAAGAGAGGGAGTCAAACTAGACATGGCCCGGGGTGACGGGATGACAAAGACTCTTGGATCGGGAAACCCGAACGTTGACCTAGACAAAGTAACGACCGGGAATTAGACTCGAGCTGCAGAAGAGTGAATCCGAAAATGGGGCGACCGTGTTTGACCGTGCCACGTGCTCGGACCAACCGTGGTGACCTAACCCTAGGTGACTCGAGTGTTGGACGAGTGACCCTTAGACGTAAGGATCACGAACCTTTTGTTATAGGGCTATGCCTTGTAAAAGGTTAACTCGGCCTCGAGGAAAGGCAGACGGGGTAAGGGAAGAAACTTGCGATGTAAGATCGGCAGAATTTCGACGCTAGAGACCCTCGACTCGACTTGAATAAGGACAGCCCTGTGATTAGGGTAGACCCTTAAGTTAAAGGGTTCGCGAATTGGGACGACTCGACTAACGGATTGAAAAACCGGCGAAATTCCCTTAGGAAAGGTCGTGGGGACCGTCTTGCTGGAGGGAAAGTTCGCGTGAGACTTTTTAATTTGGACTCGAGTGTGTAAACGAGCTTTCCTTAGTAGGAGTATGTCCAACGTAGGTGGGCCCTGCCTTAGTCAAATAAGGCGGACTGGGATAGGGAGGAAATCGGTGATGTAAGACCGACAGAGTTTCGACGCTAAAGACCTCGACGACTTATGACACGACCCGACACATGCTAAATACGGGAAGTCCTAAGAAGAGGAAGGTTTTGAAAAGGATTTTTTTTAATCCGAAAGAAATTCGGTGAAGGGGGGCCCGGTTTTTTCAAAAATTAGAAAAAAATGTATTGGGCCTCAATTTTGAGAGTTCGAAAATATTTTCGAGTTTTGAAATGGGCAGAATATCGGCTAGAAATAGGCTATTTTGAGTAAAATCATAAGTCCTAAATTCTGTATACGTCCCGGGTTTTGAAATGGGCAGAATACCGGCTAGAAATAGGCTATTTTGAGTAAAATCATAAGTCCTAAATTTGGTATACGTCCCGGGTTTTGAAATGGGCAGAATACCGGCTAGAAATAGGCTATTTTGAGTAAAATCATAAGTCCTAAATTCGGTATGTTTCCCGGATCGAGAATTTTAATATGGAAATGGACAGCATGCCGGCTAGAAAATAGGCTATTTTGATTAAAATCATAAGTCCTAAATTTCGGCAGCTTTCCGAGTTTTGGATATTTTTTTGAAAAGATGCATTTTTTGGAATTTCGGAATTTTGAATATCAAAAATGAATTTCCGAAAATTTGAAAATCCAAAGCAGGATCCCGACTTTTAAAATCGGCGAAAATGCCGTCAGGTCCGAATTTTTTGAAAAGTCGGGAATTTTTGATTTTTTTTTTGAAATGGATAGAATACCGGCTAAAAATAGGCTACTTTGAGTCAAATCGTAAGTCCTAATTTCGGTAGCATCCGGGTTTTTGAAAATTTGAATATTTTTGGAAAGATGCACTTTTTTGAAATGACGGTTTTTGAAACAACACGGAAACCAAGTAGCACATAGTCACGCAAGTATTATGACGACACCATGTATGCTTTACACACTACTACAATAAAGGGCTACTGCAACGCAGCGAAAATGTTGCATATGACCTCTAAACTGTTGCTTTAGGGTTTATGCAACATTTTTAATTGTGCTACTTAAAGCTCCGTTGCAATAGCCTAATGTAACACTTTGTGCAACATTTTTTACCCAAATGCAACATTTTTAAAAAAATGTTACAACGATCCCCTAATGCAACACATATCTTGAGAAGCTATTGCAACACTTTAAAATACTTAAATGCAACATTATTTCTCCTTTCTTCCAAAATTTCGCAACGCTTATTTCAATATTATGCAACATATTTTTGTCTGAATGACACATAAAGGCAACATTATTTTGATGCTAATGCAACATATCTAATTTTGTCAAAGGCAACACTATTCTAATTGTAATAAAACTTTCATGGATGAAAATGTATAATATACATTTGTTTTGATTTTCTACCGCCTATTTTATTTAATCGTTACAACAGTATCCGCACTTACAGAAGACTAATCCAAAAATAATCATTAATTGATTCACAAACCCCATATGTTCATTAATCATCCAAAACACAATTTCATGTTTCGTACATCTTATTGAAACATTGTCACACTAAAAAAAAAAGATATAAGAAATAAAAACACTTCTTGGATAAATAAATAACATCGTGCACGTATAAGTCTTCAGTGACTCCAAATTTGTTTCTACCGTTCCATCCTTACGTAACCAAAAAGGTGAGTGGCCTGTAACAAGAAAAATGAGTATTTAATCACAGCTAGTAAAATCACACTTGTTGTCGACCACCGGAGTGGATGTCTTGTTAGAGTTGCAAAATGAGCATCTAGTTAGAGTTGTTTTTCAACAATGATATTATCTTATTATATAAATTAATGGGTTTGAGTTAAAATGCAAGATACTAAAGATCTAAATGGTTCTAATTTAATGCTTAAAAACGTAATTTATCCAAATAAAATAAAATAATTTTAACATGTACCATTGAGAAAGCAATCTGAGATAAGTAATACGGAGTATTAAAAAGAGACACAAAGAGCTATGTAATGTCTAATGAGTACCATCACGACCAATGAAGCTAAGATGGTTAAGTTCATACTTCAGGATGTCCTTCAAGAATACTAATTCACTTGTGAATTATCTTCCATTTCCTACAATAACCAATTCACTACGCGAACTAGCTTCCATTTTCCAAACATGACTACAAATTAGAAAATAGAATTTTTAAAAACGAGTTTACTAGTCATGGTTTCCTTGGCAAACTAGTAAATGAAGAGAGTTGTCAACCTTTCATACTGAATTCCCAAAGTCCGCGGTTACTTTTATCGGTTCCAGTTACACACTGGCGTCTTTTTTTTTTCTTGCTTCTATATTGTGTTATTAATATATCACAAACAGAAATACAATCTTTTCAATCATGAATAGTGAAGGTAACATAGAAATATCAGTGCATCAACAAATTACAGGATACTCGACTTAATAGAAGAACATAACATTCAGAAAGAATACATAAGACAAGAAAACAAACCCAAGGACCAAATTCTTTAAAAAGCAACATAAAGAGGGTATAAAGACTTACAAAACCGCAGTGGGAGAAGCAGAACCATCACCCTGGATCTCAAGATGGCCTAATCTGAGAATAAAACAATCACAGGGTAGTGTAACCTTACCAGCTTCACTTCTGGTTGATACAGACTAAACTGAAGCAGCTGTTCCCCTTGAGACTCCTTTCAGGTTCATGTCCATATCTTCATGGAAATTGCTAACTACCATATTGGTCCCTTACAGAAGACGGAGAAAAAAGGTCTGTTATTCAAACTAGCTGTTTGATCATCATTTAGTTCACCAATAAATGGGCATACTGGGTAGGTGTTTTCCAAGTACCAAATATCCCATGGAAATATAAAGTACCGAAAGGATTTTGATAAAAAAAAAAAGGGGGAAAAACTAGAACACATGATACGATCATGAATATGGTAAAAACATACATCTAGAGTGATACATGCATTATAAAGTAGAATGTAGTATCTAGGAATTGCAAGAAATTGGGAGAATTGATCACATACATGTACTAGATAATTATATTTATAACAATTGCATCACTCTGCAAGTCATAGAGATACCTCTTACCCACCACTATTTGTAGATGCATCCAACCTATAAATGCACTTGATTCTACTCAATATGGCCATTTCAATTTGACAAAAAATGTGGCCAAACAAATCTACCTGGAAAAGGGCCAAGGACAATGACATGCTAATGATCAAATCAAATTACCAAGGATCAAAAAATCTCCAGAGTAAAATATTAACTTTGCCAAAAGTACTTGTATAGGCTGTAAACATCAATTTTCTCATTAAGCACGTAAGTTATGGCATGACTGTACAATTTAAATACAAAATTATAACACAACAAAAGCAACTTTTTGGAGGGGAAGCAGCCATGTCAAAATTTCGAGGCAATATCTAAAGAAGAAGACTTAAATTCTGACGGTCCAGAATGTCAACATCCCTCAAACACAGGGATTGCTCGAGTAAGGAAAAGAAGGAAAGAAAGAACCTAAGATATACTCCCTCCGTTCAAACGAATTGTATACATTTGCTTTTTTAACACTATTTATAAGTGTTCAATATAACTTCTAATATATAAGATAAAATATAGTCACGTGGGATCTTGTTTAAACTGTCTAATAAAATACATTATGAATATCAAATTTTTATAATTTTTCGTAACACGTAACTAAAGATATAGACAAAAGAAAACGAGTATCGATGTACTTGCATCAGGCAAACGTATACAAATGGTTGGAACGGAGGGAGTAGCTATCTATTTTCATGTAAGATCTTTCAGTAGAGTCAAATGTAGATAGAGAGCATTACTTTGTCCACTGGACAATAGGAAGAATCATTAGCTATTAACCAAAGTAGGTTGTATGTATGCAGCATTTGTACGCTTATTTGCGCGGTGACATACACACAAACTACACAACAACTATCTTTCAATGAATGGGAAATACAATTCAATGCTCAACTCTTTCTAATATCTTTTATCTCCTGCAAACTCTATTACATTCAATACAATATGGAAACTTAAGCATAATCAAGCGTTATATTATGATCATATACCCCTAATAATCACTTCTTTTTCATAAATAAAGGATTAACATAGTTGAAATCGAAAAGGCCTAATTCTATTTATGGGTTTCAAAAAATCCCAAATCCATTGCAAAACCAAAAACAAAGAATGGATTCGTACTTACTCGGTTGAACAACTGTATTTGCGAGAAAGATTGAGCCGGAAATGAAGTACTAGAGTTCTGATACGATTTCGCCGCCATCGAAGAGTAGGAGGAGTAGGAGGAGGAGGAGATTTGAGACGAAGGGTTGGGTACTTGGGTTAATCCAAATGTCCATGGAGTATTTTTTTCACTCATGCCAGGGTCATGTCAATATTAAATGGATCGTTACTCACCCGACCCAAACCCGAACCATTTTACACCATCGTGTCACTTGCCTTAAACCTAACTCGATTCATATAATTTTACACAACCCAACTCGACTTGCTTAATTCATTTACCTTTAAGCAAGTCATTTTTTACCTATATCACTTTCGCAACCCATTAGAATCTTTAACATGAATAGCTTATATATGATCCATTAACCAAAATTGCAAAATTAAATAACGTGTTTTGCACAAAAATTTAGGTTGATTACCTATTTATGACCTTTTTAGAGACTTCAACACTAACTTGACCAAATTAAATCTCATGTCGTGTACGTGTGAACCAATTATATAAATGGGTCACATTGGCTCAACCCTAACCCGTTAACTTCGTGTCGGGTTATTGTCAAGTCAATAAATATCACCTATACTTTTGACACTTTATAACTCCCTCCGTCTCGTTCATTTCTTTGCGTTTGATTAAAATAATCTTCACAATAAATATAAAAGACAAAGAAATGAACGAGACAGGGGAAGTACTATTTAAATGCAACCCTTATTCAAAATGTTGCATTTTTACTAAAAATATGCAACACTCGTATAATAATGTTGCATTTTAGATGACAATATGCAACCCTTCTTCCTAAGTGTTGCATTCTAAATGGTATAGGCAACATTTTTCTATCAAGTGTTGCAAAAATAATTTCTACCACTTAAATTGCAACACAAAGATAAGTGTTGCAAACAAAATGTTGCATTAGGCTTGTTTGGTAGTAGTGACACTAAGTCTCGGTCGGTCTATAAAGGGTCTATACCAGTGTACATAGCCTATCCGAGAATCGGAGCGGACTTCCTAAGTCGAGTTGAGCTTAGAACATGCCGTAAAACCCATACGAATCTGCTATGGACACCTTTGACATATCCAATTTGGACTACATCAATAGTATAGTGGGACGTCGGTCACCAGTACCGGCCCGGGAAAATATGGGGTTATGCATGAACCGTAAAACTAAAACGCGTATTGTACTAGTCAAACAATTTCTATTCGAGTCTCACCCTGGATGCCGATGGTAAGTCACGCATCAGTTAATCCCCAGCGGAGTCGCCAAATTGTGGACATGACATAGGTCCACCCCAACGCGGCCACGCGCGGGTTTGGGGAGGCGAATGAATCTCCATATGAGAATGGATCGAATTGAAATTTAAATCGAAGTTGGAGTCGCCACCGAAATTTGTGGGAGTTCGGGCCCGTTCGAACCCACTCTATGTCGTAGCGAGCCATGCACAAAGTATGGCCCATTCCGATGTCAGAGTTTATTGGGTTCGTCCCTTTGCATTTGATACCGATACCGACGTTATCGGATACCGTGTATTGAATGACTCTCGTGTGCCAATGGTTTCGGACATCCGGAAACCACGGTTCTGAGTAAGGGGTGAGGGTACGTGTTGGGAAGTTCACAAAGAACACCCAACCCCGTCTGCACATTAGCGGCCTCTACTAAGATATCGAATGACGTTTTATTACGCGTGTTAGTAAAACGATGAAAATGATATGCAAACATTGTTTTCCCTAAACATGCGAAAAATTGAATGGGTTGCTAAGTCGGTTTAATGCATCTAAAATTAACGTCAAAGTTGTATTTTAGCATGTGAGATTCGTTTTAGTATAATAAAACAAAAGATGAAAGAAATTTCTAGAAAAGATGAACAAACGTGTTAGTAACGGTTGAATAAAGACGATGATATGCATGATTTTGAAAAGTATTACTACACGTGATGGATTAAACACGTGTTGACCGAGGTCAAGAAAAAAACCTGTTGTTTCGTTAAAGAAACGATGTTCGAAAAATTAGAACGAAATTGCTTTTTTTATGTCGCGTTTTCAGGAGACCGCGTGACTCGCTCGGGAAGAGCGTGACTCGCCCGGGATGCATACGGCTCGCGTCCCGGGCTGTTTTCGAAATTGTTTTTCGGAAAATTGATAGCTTTATTAAATCGTGTACAAATATTGCATGATTTATACTCAACTTAATTTTGCGATATTCGTTATATTCGATATTCTATTATGAAATCGATATCCAATTTCGGAATGATTTTTAGAAAGGATAAAAACAAAATAAAAAAGTTTTGTAAACTGTTTTGAAAAGATTGAACTAAAAAAAAACGATGTTGATTCTCTCCGCGTTAAAAATCGTCGTGTTTTGTGTTCTAGATCTTGTGACGATTCTTTAGTATCAACGAGATTAATTTAGTTCTTTTAGATACGATATTCGACTATAGAGTTGATATCGTATTTTAAGAACGTTTGTTTTATATGAAAATAGTTTGTAGTATCGATATTAAAAAAACGTGACGACGACCCCATATACAAAAACGGACCGATGACGCAAAAAGAAAAAAAATGAGAAGAAGAGAGAGAAAGAAGAAGACGGGATTTTGATTTACACCCTCAACCTACATGCTTCGTATTCTCGGAACGGGGCTCGTCTGACCTTGGCTAGGGCACGGGAGCGTCGAGATGATATAGGAAGAGTTATGGTGGTTTATGATTTAGAAGGGATTTGACGAGTTTTGCTCTCGGGTTTGTATATGGTTTTACCTAAAATTGCCTAGAATTTCGGGGATGAATTGTATGGGATTGTATCGCTTAGGATGTTGATTGTTGTAGATGTGTTATGAATTGTTGGGAATTGTCGATTATTGTGAATAATTGGTGTGAATGAATGAATATTGTTTTATGCAAGGGGGTCTATTTATAGGAGAGCTTCCCGACCTTGGCTAGGATAGGTAGCTTTACTTGGGTGAGAAGAAACACCCCTTCGGATAGGAAAGGTAAGCAATTTGAGAGGAATGATGATTCCGTTTCTTGGCGGGGAAGCAATGAACCCGGCTGGAATGAGGAGCTCGGCCGAGTATGCTTGTGCTCGGTCGAGTAGTTGGTCGGGTATTCGGATAGAATTCCTACTGGAGATCGAATTCTATCCTTAACGAAATTGTTTAATATTTTTTGTAGCTGATTTTCGTAGCGTTTGAACTCAAACCGGACTCGTGGGGTGACACGGCTGGTTTCATGCCTCGAGAAAAATATCTTCGACCGGGTTTCGACTCGATCGCTAAAAGACGGTTTTACCCTTGGTGTCGGATTTGACCCAAATTAGTCTTATTTGACTCGAAATGACCCACTGGGCCTGAATTTGAGGTCGGTTTTATGAGATTTGTACTCCGTAAAAATCTCGTGCCAACTACTATTGATTCCGAGTCCGAAAATCGAGTGTATTAAGTCAATGTTTGCGTCCGATCATCATCGGGTGTTTTTTAGAAACTGTTAGACACCTAACGGCCAAATGTCGATGTCTACAGAGCCCCCACTCTGACTGAGGCTTGCACAAGGCGAAAGTTTGAGCGGCTACCAGGCCAATTGAGGATTAAGACCTGGCAGACTTCCGGTCGGGTCGTTTATAGTCCATTAGACTTGCGTAAAAGGGCCCGCCATCCATAAGATGAAAACCATACCTGAGTTGATGATGATGACTCCGTGGGGAATTGGACTCGTTGTATAAGTCCCGGGTGTATCTGTATGCGGATACATCCCGTCTTGGAGCTGCGCGGGAGCTTGCCTAAGAAGCCCTAGGTGTGTTCGTTTGCAGACACATCCCATCTCAGAACTATGCGGGAGCTCGGACTTGTTGTATAAGTCCTGGGTGCGCCTATATATGGGCCCATCCCGTGTTATTTCGGGAAAATGCCGCCTTGGGCTTTCCGCTGGGGAGATATGTGAGTTGCGCAAGCGCTGGGGAATAAAAACTTGATGTTCCTTTGGGAATACAAGCTGGTACCTGAAATGTTAGATATACAGGCAGAAATAGCAAATATAACAGATAGCAAGATAGCATACAGGAAATGCAGTTAGCATCTATAAACTGACTTGCGCTTGGGAAAATGATTTTTGCTTTATTTTGAAATCGAAGTCCTGAAAGCAACTCACGTGCTAGGAGATAGGTTTTCAAAATTGAAAGGGATAGAAAAGATCTTTGCAGTTTAAATAGACTGAAATTTGACCTTGTCGAAAAGGATTATCTCAAAAGGATATTTCTCAAATTAGGGGCAATAGTACATCGTCGCAGATGGTTATGAATGGATCAGAGTTCATAGATAGAAAGTATGATTGGACAAGTTGGTTGGGAACAGAATGAGTCTTCCCAAACATGGCTTTATTGCCTGGCTCATCTGTCAGACTCGCCTCCTCACTAGAGACGGATTGCAGAAGTATTGTGGAGTGATTAACTTGGAATGTTGTATTTTGATGGTAAGGATTCGTCACGTCCCTAGCCGATCAATATAACACCGACTAACCTAGTGAGTATCTAGGGTAAGTCGGGATCGTATCCACGAGGACGGTATATCAAGGTTTAGACTAGGCTGGCCTACGACGAGACTAGATTACCAACAAACACGAAGAAGCGATAAATGGAAAACTATTAAGGAGGAGGAATAAGAACTAGACTAACAATGCTAAACAATGCTAATGATCGATCTAACAAATAAACTAGAGTAAACGATGTCTAACTAAGAAGATGAACTCAAATATGGAAAGAAGTGGGGTAGGTCGGGTTCATAGGAGTAGAAGGGTAATTGGGGTGATCAAGGGTATAGGCGTCTCCTAATCGCTAGAGTCGGTCCGGGCTCTCTCAACTTAGATCGATGCCAAGGTGGGTCCGGGCTCTTGCAACTTAGACCCTAGTCCGCGCTCTCGCGACTAAACTATTCTCGATATTTCCACAAAATAAACAATCAATGAGAAGATGAACACAAGTATGGGAAGCATGGCCACTACAACTCACACAAGCATATCAACAAACACATAGAGTGCCTACAAAGTGACTAACAACAAAGATATAACCTTTTCCCCCTAATCAACCCTAATCATCCATAATCTACCCCTAATCCCCCTACTAACCCCACAAGAAGACTACTCACTCATTATCAATGAGAAACTAACATTCGCAAGAGAAAATAAACTCACAAACCAAACATCCATTATGATTAACAAGAACACTATCAATAGCAATATAACAAGATGCAAACAAGATTAAATAAACAAGATTAAGAGTAGGAAAGATTATACCAACACTAAGAGGATGAAAAGATGCAATCTTGTATAAATAAGAACCCAAATAAAACCCAAGGTTGTCAATCTTGGAGAATTCTTCAAGTATCCTCTTAATACAAGAACTAATTACAAGGATTAACTAAAGATTAACTAAGATTAATGGAGGATTAAAACTAATGAGTGAGAGTAAATCTAGGGTTTTGGAGGCTTAAACTAATCTAGGGTAAGATAAGATGTCTTAAAATTACAAGAAGGGAGTATATATATGGGTACAAGAGTGAAGGAGAAGAAAGAAAAAGAGTCGTGCAGCAGCATCACGGTCCCGACCGGGACGGATCATCCCGATCGGGACGGCTCTGTCATCCCGATCGGGACGGCTCTGTCATCCCGATCGGGACGGGTTGATCCCGACCGGGATGGGCTCACAGCAGCCATCCTAATGTAGCACCCCATCCCGAACGGGATGAGGCCATCCCGAACGGGATGGGCCTTGTATGCCTTCCTTAAACGCTCTTTGGTCCTTCCTTGCCTCTCATGGGCTTCCCATCGATTCTCGGGACTCGGGATCGGGTCTCGGAGGCTCGGGATTGGGTCCCAAGGTCTCGGGGTCGATTCCAAGGCCTCGAGTCATCGTTCCTTTATCTCGTTGGCTCTAAAATGTGTATGTATTGAGTCGGAATCGCTCCAACTCTTCCAAATTGGTCTCGGGAACCTGAAACGAACTAAAGGAAGCATAAGAAGCCCATGAATCGCTCCAAAGGAGCGATTCCACAAGGAAAAAGGGACCAAAACACAACAAATAGGCACTACAAACTACACTTATCATATTTGCGGCAACGGCATAAAGACTCATGAACACGAACACCTCTTCTCCTCTTGTCAGTATGCTAAAATCTGCTTTCACGTCATCTCAACTTTGCTTACAGTGTCAATCCCTGTCCAAAAAATAGCAGGTTGGTGGAGCAGCTGAGAACTAAATCTTTACTTTCTAAACATTGTTACATACAGTTGGTATTATGGGTGTATGGTATCATATATGGAGGGTAAGAAATCAATGCGGACTCAAGCTGCATTTACAGCGGCTTGAAGTTGTGCTCAGGATGGTGCGAAAGGAACTTTGTTCAAAGGTTCAAAGTTGTAGGGGTAGCCTTGTAGATACAACACCTATGTTGATAGTTTACAACTATGAGAGTCAAGTAGCTTCGTAGGGTATAGTCGAACTAAATCTGTATGTGGTGACTATATTCTGCATTATATACACTTACTTGTTTCTAAATTTGTTGGTTCAGAAGTACCGCGTAAAAAACCCTAAAATAAATTAGCAAGACGCGCGAGTAGACCCGGACCGAAACCAGATCCGTCGGATCTAGGTTTGGGTCTGAAAATTTTGGATCAGCTGGGGTCTGTGTCGGGTCTAGCTCTAGGGTAAATTTCACGGGTCTGGGTCAAGATCCTAGTGGACCCGCCCCATTATTGTCATCCTTAATTATTAGGTGGCTTATTATCACATTTCGACTAAGTAATTTTATCTAAGAAACAATTGGAACTTTAAGTTTCACAATATAATATTGAAGGATTAAATTGAAGTTACTAGTCGATCATTAATTGTTGAACTTGTTATTCTTTGAGTCGATTTTCTTAATCATCTGAATTCCCCATTTATAGTTGTTTTATTCTCGTTGTTTTAGTTTTTAAACAATTCAACCACAAAACCCCATATTCTTGTTACGTTACTCTATATTAATTACACATTACTTATGTAGTCTTTCATGTGGATTCGACAAACGACTTACCTCTACTATAGTATTAAAGTTAATAAGACTAAATTATCTATTTTGGTAGCATACAATTTTTGCTCACCATATGATTTGAATCAGCTGCTCAAATAAGTCATATCATCGAGATGTCTTATTTGAAGGAAATAGATTTAAGAACATTGAGGTGTTTAATTAAGCTTGAACAAATAGGCCAAGACATTAATTATTGTAATATTATTATTTTATTTTATTTATTATTAATGGAGAATTTTATTGATAAATCAAAACACATATTATAAAAAATTGGTGAGTAGTCGAGAGACTATCTGGGTCCCCGCCTCCTTAGCAATAGAAAAGCGAAGTCTAGTAAAAATGAAAGCAGATGCGCGAGCCCCAGCATCTTGATAGAGAAATTTTTTGATCCGCTTGAGAAACGCAATAGCCTCCGCGTCTAGTTCCCCTCAGAGAAGAGAAAAAGAAAAGCAAAAACCCATAACCAATCTGGGTGCACAAATCGCGATACTTGGCGCACTTACGTTGAGCACCCGATCACGTCACTCCATCCCAGCCTCCATCTCCTCACCAGTACACAGGGAAAGAGGCTATGTAAAGGCTACCCCAGCCACATCGACCCTGAGCAGTGTCAAGGGCAAGTCTGGGGGCTGAACAACATCAGCCGAATCGGTCAGCTAAAGGAAAAGCGAACCGTTCAAAATGAAAGCAAACACTAGACCATAGGACAAAACAAGCGATAAAACCAAAACCGACACTTCAATAATCCTAAACCTTGGGGGCTACTAAATAAAACAAACTGTAAGAAAGAAACTTAGATCTACAAGGCGCAACTAGTTCACCAGCACATTCTCCGACGAGTAGTGACTCATCGTGCTCTTAGCTTGAGCCAACCTCCATTCAATCCCCGTCGGAAACCTAACCGGACGAGCACGCACCGTCTTAGATGCCAATCAGGGGAGTTAGGAGTAAATTCAAACCCATAAAGCAAGCCTTAAAACCTCCTCTAGTCGAAATCGACCCCCAGCAATAAACGAACAAAACAAATCTACAATACGATTAATAAGAATACTCGCGCTTGACCGCGTGATAAGGCGAACAAAACAAATCGATCAACAATCCCAAAGCACTCGAAGCAATCTGTTAGTCTAAAACAGGACCCAAAGCACTCGAAGCAATCTGTTATCCTAGCAAGTCTAAAGCACACTCAATTCACATCCCAGGAGAATTATTATTTTAGCACATTCCCAGAAAAATTCACTAGGCAAATGCAAGCCCAGAACTAATGCAAAAAGCTTACACATCAACACTAGTATTTCAAAGGCAAAACAATCACTAAATCTAACGCAGCCACCCGAGAGGGATAAATCTAGCGAAGCCACCCGAGAGGGATAAATCTAACGCAGCCACCCGAGAGGGATAAATCTAGCGAAGCCACCCGAGAGGGATAAATCTAGCGGAGCCACCCGAGAGGGATAAATCTAACGGAGCCACCCGAGAGGGATAAATCTAACGGAGCCACCCAAGAGGGATAAATCTAACGGAGCCACCCGAAAGGGATAAATCTAGCGCAACCACCCGAGAGGGATAACTCTAGCGCAGCCACCCGAGAGGGATAAATCTAGCGTAGCCACCTGAGAGGGATAAATCTAACATAGCCACCCGAGAGGGCTAAATCTAACGCAGCCAGGAGGGATAAATCTAACTTAATGCAACCACCCACTAGGGATTAAATCAAAAAATAAGACACCAATAAATACTTAAACAAGAAGTCTGAAACTACTAAAACAACAAACCCGAGACGAGACGACAAGCACGGGCCCGGGCCCCGAAAGGCAACCACAAGCGAAGACGTCAGGTATGATTTCTAGGCTTTGGCTGGCGACCCTCACCACGTAGTCCAACGGACTTAAAACGACCCGACCGGACAGACACCAGGTCGTAATCCTCGATTGACCTGGGTGGCTATACTTTGACTTTCGCCTTGTCCAAGCCTCAGTCAAAGTGGGGCTTTTGTAGACACCCAAATTTGGACCTGTTGGCTGCAGAAGTGCCCAACAAACACCCGATGACGATAGGACTGCAACGCGAAGCGGGTTCGCGATGTTTTAGGTAGTTTTTCTATAGAACGGATCAAATAAATTACTTGGGAAAATTAAACTAACATGATGGCAGCTTTAGTCGTGTCGTTACGGTCGCATAGACACTAATTAGAGTCAGTTCTGACACCGGGACCCCGAGTCGGTCCCGAAACTCGAACCGAGTCAACACCGCGCCAAGCGAACCTCGGGATGAACACCCGAGTCCCACTAAACCCACGACGCTAGGTCAAGCCGCGGGAAGCCTTAAGCTCTAAGCTAAGTATCACACTCCCGTCTCTCGGTTTTGGAAAGTATCAAAATCGTATCTTCAAAACTCCAACCGCCCCGCCTTACGCGCCTAGGACTCCCCTCACCACAACCCTGGCACCTGTATCTTGGTGCACACCAGCTCAGGCGCCCATATGGGTGACGAGGGTCGAAAACACCTATAAATACCCCTCTTCACCTCATTCATTGGACACATCTCAACCTTCTCTTCTCCCTCTAAACTCTCGCTAAGGGCTCGCACTCCGACACCCGAGGCAAACGATCCACTCGATTGTAGTTCCTATTAAAACAGCGACATCGACGCTACTCCTCACCTTCGAGCACCCCACTCGATACCGAGGTGCCTGTGTTCGACTAGCCCAAGTCTAGTAACGAAGTTCTGCCGGATTAGCCGCAAAAACGGTCCATAGTAACAAAGCTCTGCCGGAGTAGCCGCAGGAAGGGTCAAACGGTAACGAAGTCCTGCCGAAGTCACTGGTCAAGCTAGGAGGATCCGCCTGTTGATCGAGTCGTCACTAGGTTGTCATCTAAACAAAACTTTCCATATTCGCACTTTCCATTATTATGCACTACGATAATATTAGACGTGGACACTAGGTCCACAAACATCTACTAAAATACGTAACGTCCCAACTTCAACCACAAACACCAAAATACACTAAATAGACCCAAGTAATTCCGAGATCCGTTCTCAAAGCTATATATGCATCGAGTCCCGTTTAGTGTATACTCCGAGGGTGCAACTCGTCACTATGTGATTTACTTACATTCGCATTTACAGTTTTTCGTATGATTTATTGCTTTTATGACCTATAATCACATGCTAAATCACCTAACACGGAATTCAAAATGTAAAACAACTAAAATTGAACAAAGTGATGGTCGGGTTCTGTATTAGTCTCGGTGCTCGCCTCATTAGGTTCGACGCATCCCTACTAATATCGAGCCGACGCATCTTAAGCAGAATACCAGGTAAGGTATACCACGAGAATGACTAACATCCGTATTATCGCGTTAAAACTGATGTGCTAATACCTATAATGTGAGTACTCTCTACTCTCCTACGTGCATCTTTTCATGACCTACTTGTCACGTGAAATCGCATGCAAAGAATGTAAACACAACTACATTGACGACAAAACTTACCCGTCCTTAAACAACCGACGTAGCAAAAGGCATAGAGTTAAAACAACGGATGTTACAGTATTTCCACCACAACAAAAGAACTAGGATATCAGCCCACCGATTGATTAGTAGAGGCCGCTATAGTGCGGGCGGGATTGGGTGTTGACATCTATCGTATGTTGGCTTCCCAATACGTACCCTCACCCCTTACTCAGAATCGACGATTTCCGGATGTCCGAAACCATTGGCAATGAGAGTCTCCAGGCATGGAGTGCTTAAGGGTACAAGTCTTTATCTTTAGGTCTCGTGCCACTCGACTTTGAGCCGGTAAGGGATCAAAGTTGACTTGAACGGTTTCCGACTCCCAATAATTGACTCGATGGCTACTCCACAAATCGGCAAAACCTTCAGTTCACTAAAAAGGTCGCCTTACCAAACAAAATGGCCTTTAAACATTTATAACCACAACACGATCGATTCCCAAACGGAAACAAGGGTGCCCCCACCTGTCTAGTACAAGTCCGGATCGTCATCCAAATCGAGGTCCGACACTTCGCCCCGTACGCGAGATCAGACTGGCCCCCGGCAGGGAGGGGGCCGCGTGGGTGGCCGCCGCCACATGTTAAAAAACCGGGTCGGTCCCGCGCGGGGCGCGGGGCGGTGCGGACGGACGTCCACACTAAGTCACAAGGAAACAAAGGAGAAGAATTATCGAGAATTGATTAACTACAACGATAACTAGGCTAAAGAACGAGGCTAAACAAACTAATACAATGAAAGGGAAGAAAACTATGACTACGAAAATGAAGAATTCAATAACGGAAAGAGTAGGGTTAAGTCGGGTTCATAGATGCAAAGAGCTAGTAAGGAAATTGAGGGTCTAGGTTTCATCTAGTTGCTAAGGTAGGCTCGCGCTCTCACGACATTAACGAACCCGAAAACTCATGCAAGGAGCTACCCAAAACAAGAGGACTCAATCACCAATCATGCATTCAACAGGAAGGAAGAAACAAGCAAGAGTGGTATTGGCCACTACCACCCTAACAAACATTTCATCAAACATATGGCATGCATGAGAAGAGATTAGCAACAAAGATTCAACATTTACCCACAATCAACCCTAATCACCCATATTTAACATCTAATCCCCCTACTAACCCCACAAGAATCTACTCACACATGTTTAAACTAAAACTAACATAAACTAGAGAAACCAACACAAGAACAAAAACATTCATTATGAAGAACAAACAAGGATGAACCACAAACAATAAATAAAGATTGAAACTTTACTAACAATGAAGATTAGAGGAAAATAGAGAAGAAGGATTATACCAACTAGAAGATGAATGGAAAAGATTGAAACTTGCATAAAAGGAAACCCAAAAACCATCCACCAAGGTTGTCAATCTCGATAGATTCTTCAAGAAATCCCAATAATACAAGAGTAACTTGCTAAGATTATGCTAAGATTAAAGAAAGATTAAGAAAAGATTAAGGAGAAATTAAGCTAAGGATGAGGGTTTTCTATCTAGGGTTTCATCCTTATAACATTACAACGGGGGGGTAATTATAAGGTTGCATGAATAAGGGAAGTGAACCGACTAAGCGCGAGGGAGAGCTGAGTCGTCTCGGCCGAGTTTGGTTGCTCCCGGCCGTGAGCCAGGCCCGTCCCGGCCGTGACAGGTGGGCCTCACGGTCGTGATGTGGTGCTGTAACTCTCTTCTCTCGTCTTTATTACTTCACGGCTTGCTAGTTTGTATTCCCGATCGGGAATTTGGGTGACATGGTCGTCTAGCTTCACGAATCGACTCCTTCTTTCTTTTCCTTGGCCCTAAGGATATTTCTTTACTCGGAATAGGTCCTTACGACGTAGAATTGGGCTCCAAAAGCCGTGTTCTTGCCACACGAACCTAGAAACACAAAATATCTCTAGAGAAGACATTAGTAGCAGAAAAACCGCTTCTAAAAGTGATTAAACTAAGGGAAAAAATAAGTAAAGTAGGAAGGAAAGACGATATAAATCAAGCATATCAGCATATCATTTAACCGTCTTACTAACGCAACACAAAAACCGAACGATATCCTAGTAGAGGCCGCTAAGTGCCGGCGGGGTCAGGCGTCCTTCGTGGGCTTCCCAACACATACCCTCACCCCTTAATCAGAACCTTTGGTTTATGGATGCCCGAAACCGTTGGCGAACGAGAGTCATTCGATACACGATATCCGATAACTCGGCATCGGTATCGTTATGCAAAGGGACGAACCCCACAAGCTCTAATACTAAAGTGGGTCGTGCTTTGTGCATGATACACCCAAGTATAGAGTGGGATCGAACGGGCCCGAACTCTCACAAAGTTTGATGGCGACTCCAACTTCGATTTACATTTCAACCCGAGAACAATCTCACCACGAGATTCATTTGCCTACCCAAACCTTCGCGTGGCCGTGTCGGGGTGGACCTATATTATGTCGACACATTCATATGCATCTGCAATGTTGTGGTTCTTAGGCCCCTGCATAGGTAACTGATTACTATCATACCCAGGTTGTAACATGTCTCTTGATTGGCAGATTTTCCTCCACGCCAAGCTTATGTCTGCAGAAGGTTGGTACTCCTCCCATCTCTTACTTTCTAAGTACACATGATGAACCCATTGAGCCCAAAGTTTGTTCTGATTGGTAGAAATTCACCAGGCAAGCTTGCCTATTGCTGCTTTGTTCCACAAAGCATTCTGCCTAAGATTTATTCCTCCTTCATTGTACGGTTTGCAGATTTTATCCCAAGAGATAAGAGGTGTTCTGTGATAATCTGCTCCCTTATCCCAAAGATAATTCCTATAGATAGAATCTGTCTGTTTCATGACTGCTGTAGGAATGATGAAGATTGAGGCCCAATAGCTATGTAAAGTAGATAGCACACTCTTATTGAGAACTACTCTACCCGCATATGAGAGTTTCCTTGCACACAGTCTGCTGATTCTCTCCACCATTTTGTTGACAAGAGGTTGGCATTCCATTATAGAAATATTTGATGGCTTGATAGGTACTCCCAGATATTTAAAAGGGAGTGTGCTCTCAGTGCATCCAAAAGTCTGCATGATATCTACCCTTAGAATAGTGGAAACTCCGATCCATTGAAATAATCATTGGATTTTTCTATGCTCATTTTGTAGCCTGTCGCTGCAGAAAAGGTTCTCAATAGGATCATCATTGATTGAACATCTCCTTTAGAAAATAAAAGCAGGTAATCTTCAAATATAAGGCTTGAGGGCTTCATAGGTTTGCATAGGGGATGATACTCGAACGTTATAGTGCTTGTAGTGTAATTCAGTAGCCTGGTTAAGTACTCCATACACAATGTGAAGAGAAGAGGAGAGAGGGGGTCTCCCAGCCTCAACCCACTTTTGCCTGGAAAAAAACCAACGCTTTCTCCATTTATGCTCAAGGAATAGGTAGCAGTGGTAACACATTGCATAATCATGTTTCTGAATTGTGCAGACATCTTCAGAAATTGAATCATTTGATCTAGAAACCCCCATTCAACTATGTCATATGCTTTCTGGAAGTCAAGTTTAAAGAGGCACCTAGGAGATGCACTCTTCCTATTATACATCCTTATGGTATATATCCTGATAGATAAGAATATTTTCAATAATGCTTCTACCTTTGATGAATCCCCCTTGCACAGGAGAGACAACATCAGGAAGGATTGTGGCTAATCTTGAGTAAAGGATTTTGGAGATAGCCTTGTACACTACATTACAGCAAGCTATAGGTCTAAATTGTAGAAGTGTAGTGGGCCTCTCAGTCTTTGGAATCACAGTAATAGCAGTAGTGTTGACCTGTTTGAGCATCTGACTAGAAAAAAATCTATGATAGTCCTAATGATCTCATCTTCTATTATATCCCAAGGGTCTTTGAAGAATTTGCTAGACTAGCCATCAGGACCTGGTGACTTGTCATTAGGAATGTTAAAGATGGCCTTCTTAATCTCCTTTGATGTCACAGGTTGCCCAAGGATTAGGTGATGTTGTGGTGTGCAGACTGACCCCTATTCAATAATCCTCTTGCTTATAGGTTTAGTTGTTGTACTGTCCCCCATAAGCCTTTTATAATAGCTTAGAGAAGCAGCCTGAATCGCCTCCTGTTCAGTGTGGAGAGTACCTTGGGTGTTAGTAATCTGATTTACAGCATTTTCTTCCCTTCTAGCTCTTAGGGATTCGTGAATGTAGCTAGTGTTTTGATCTCCTTCCTTCAGCCAAAGGCTCTTGGATTTCTGATGAAGAAAATACAGCTGAGCGTCATAGAGATGAGTATAAGTCTCATTGGCTTCCTTTCGCCCTGAGGTTATAATTTCCAAGCTACATGATCAGCTCCTTCTGAAGTGTGATAAGCTTTAGATAAGCAATGTCAACAGCCTTCTCAATTTCAGAAAAATGAGCTCTAGCTATTCAGATCTTTAAGAGGCTTTTTTAACCTTTGCAACTTCTTAACCGCATAATACATCTTGGTACCTGAGATATCCTACTGCCAGCTACCTGTTACTAGTTCCACAAAACTGGGAGCCTTACTCCACATATTAAAATATTTGAAAGGTCGTTTCCTGGAGTGATGATCTCCCCCCTTCATGATCACACAAGGGCAGTGGTCAAACAGTTCTTCTGGTAAGAAGTGAGCTTTGTATCCCTCCTTTGCATTCATCCATTCCTGATTGACCAAACACCTATCCAACCTACTATCGACCCTATCTTATGGCTTTTGCTTATTATTTCAAGTAAAGGAAGATCCAGGTGAAGGACTATCCATGAGCTCATAGTCAGTAATACACTCTTGGAAATGTAAAGCCTTAGCAAGCATGAAACCTCCCCCAGCCTTTCTTCTGGTTTCGGGACACAGTTAAATCAACCCCTAACCATCCAGGGTTCATTAATATTGCCTGCAATGCATCTGAGATCATCCCATTGTGAAATTCTCTCTTGAATTTCATTGAAAGCATAGATCATGGTCACATAACAAACCTGTCATGTGCTATATTCCTTAACTCTGCTGTGAATTAATTGAGAAGTATATAATATTGGGTGCACTTCACATTGATGACGATCTCATACTATTCATACCCTTCCTCTAAGATGCATATGAGAATTAGTCACAATACTCCAATTATTAAACACATTCGTACTAGTCTTATTTTGGTTGTTGACCTTTGTTTTAGTTTCTGGAATACCAAACAATACCTTATGTTGAAGAAGAAACTTATTTGTTTCCAGCTATTTCTTCATCTTATTCATACCCCTAACATTCCAAAACCCTATATTCATAATGGTAAGGATTTAGAAGAAAGGTCACCTATATTCCCATCCGTCCTCTTGACTGGTATACCTGTCAACACTTGCTTGAAAGAGATTTTATCAGTCTCTAGTTGTTAGGGATGTCAATTTCACCCGAACCCGCATAATTCGATCCACTCGAAAAAAATTAATGGACGAAAACCCGAACTAAATAGATTTAAAGCGGATGACGGATGAATCGGGTGATGGATCGGATCGGGTCAGATTCGGGTGGAGATTTTTCACCCATCATCCAATCCGTCCACCCGTCTACAGATTAAAAAAAAATTGAATGAATTAAACAAATAATTAATTTCACTCTATTTATATACTCATTATCCATTTTTTTTCTAAATCCCAAAGAAAATATATTTCGTAATCACTTTACCGGCCACCATCTTAGATTTTCTTTCTTCCTCTTAATTTCGACCACCAAAAAATCCCAAAAACTTTACGCTTCTTATAATTTGTATATTTTTTATTGCATTTTTTTAAATACTTTTTTTCATCCGTTAAGCACCCGATCCACCTAAATCACCCGCGGATGACGGATGGATTGGATTTGGGTTGAGGGTTAATCGGGTGACGGATGGATCGGGTGGAGTATGCGATTCGGGTGAGGCTCCACCCGATCCGAAATCGACCCGTTGACATCCCTACTAGTTGTGGTTGAGCTTCTACCTTCAGTATGCTTACCTCCTCAGAGGTCCCTACTGATTCGGTTGCCTGAAAAACATAATTAAAATTTTTTGCAGGTGGCTCAATACCATTATCCTCATTCATTTTCTGCCTTTGAGATTGAGCAACAAGTTTCCATTTTTGTTTAATTTGGACTTTTTTTCCTTGGGTTGAGTAACGGTTTTTTTTTTCTGTTACTCTACATTCCGCTTTTTCATGTCCCATTCTCCTACACCCAGTGCATAACATTGGTTTCCAATCATACTCAACTTGAATTGAGATTAAACCTCCTTTTTCATCCATGAACTGGACAGTTGATGGCAAATCATGCCCTATTGTGACTTCTACCAAGACCCTAGCAAAACCAAGTCGAGTTTTCTGAGTAGTAGCTTCATCTAGCTGTACAAAAGGACCTATCAAGCCTGCTATTTTCTTAAGACTATTCACCCAAAATTTCAATGGTAGATTATGAATACGAATCCAAGTAGGAAGCACCTTCACATCTTATTTCTTTAGATCAATGTCTGGTTCCCAAGCTAAGCCTTAAGTATTATTGGTTTATTATCAAATAGAAAGAAAGTATCCCGCGTTTAACACTGCATTTTTCATCTCCTCTGTTTGAAATCTGACCAGAAAAACACCATTAGGCATGAAAGATACCTTGTCAACTGTATAATGTTTCCAAATCCTCCTCAAGTATCCCTCGAGGACCGGCCAAGGAGGGTTTGATCCAACAATGAATCCATATAATGCATTCTTCCAATATTCTAACTCAGGTTGCACGTCCTCATCAGTGAGTTGCAACAATGGTACATCCTTAGAACAAGGGACAGACTTCCTTCCTCGTCGAGTCAACCATTGTATTTCTTCCATACTATCCTCCTCTCCTTCAATACTATCCCCACCCACGTCCTCTAGCCCTGGAATTTCTTCCATAGAGCCAAACCCAAGTTGCCAAACTTTGATGTAAATAATGGCCGAAAACACTCCAATATTCCAAAGTTAACCAGAAAATATAGGACACCAACAAAATACAAATACAATTATGCATCTCGTAGAAGTTGACCTTCTTTAAACATATAACCAAGGATGGAGTACTTGACATAAGTCATTTATATTCGGAGGCCTAAATGTCGTTTATTTGGATATTCTCGTATTGCTGTAAATTAAAATACTTTTTAATTAAGTCGCAAGTATTCTTTGAAAATTGTGTTATTCTATAAAGTAAGAATATGTACATATGTTAATCATCCTTATGTATTATGAGAAAATGTGAAAAAAAAAAAATTAATCTCACTTGCACCCCTCTACTTTTTCATTTTCTCACTTGTACCCTTCATTTTTGAAGAAAATACTTTGACTGACAATAAATCTTAGATACGAATTCGGAAAACGGTAAATCTTTTTTCCATATTTTAAGTCTTTACGAAGTCTTCAGTTTGAAACAAAAATCGTTATTTTCTGAATTCGTAATCGGGATTTATGATCGGTCAAAGTGTTTTGACGAAATAAACTTTGATCGGCTAAAACTTCCGGGTAAAAGTTCAAAAAACGACAACTTTTTTTTTTCAAACTGAAGATTTTGTAAAGACATACAATATGGAAAAAAGATTTACCATTTTCCGAAACCGTAGTTGAAAGTTATTGTCAGTCAAAGTTTTTTCTACAAAAAAAGAGGGTACAAATGAGAAAATAAAAAAGTATAGGGGTATAAGTGGGAATTTCCCAAAAAAAATTGAACATTTAATATCCTTATATCCCAATATTATAAAAAAAGGAGTAATAACTAGATGATAGTTGCTATCTCAAATCATTTACGAAGTACTCCCTCCGTCCCAGTCAATAATTCACAATTTTCTTTTTAGGTAAATTTTACCTTCTACTTTTACTTTTTCCTCGTAATAAACAAACATTAAATCTTATATCACTGCCTTAAATTTTGTCTATAAAGCAAATGTGGACTATCTATTGAGACTAAGGGAATAATAAAGTTACTTCAACCGTATTTTTCCCCAATTATTTTTTGGTGGTTATCTACCTTAATCTTCCCACAAGATTCGCTTCTCTAATTAAATTAATTCCAGGTGGACACATCGTTTTCCGCCTTGTAATTATTTACTTACATTTTGTATTCACGACCTACACAAAATTAGTTGACGAATTAGTTGTCGTTGAGTACTTTTAATTTTTACCCGTTAATATACTCACCATAAAATTTCTCGATATAAAGATGTAGAGTGCACAATTTTTTATCTGCACTACCAAAAGTGTATCTACCGGTTATTTTGTGTATCTTTTTTTGGCGAATAAATCATTTTATTAATAAAAAATCATACGACATCTGCAACTTATATCGAAATTGAACGGATACAATGCTATAAATTATGGGGTTATTTAATGAGAATAATACCAAATATAAGGGCATCTTCTCAAAATAATACTTTATACCAATTTCATTTAATCTGAGAAAAATATTTATTATTGGTTTACTTAACCCAGAACAGTATTGGTGACTTGTTATTTGGTGAACTTGCCCAACATCCATTTTTGTTTTTATTTAATTTAATTTAATTTTGCTTTTATTTAATTTCATATTCCATCATTATTTTCATCATTGTCGGTGTACAGTGCACTTAATCTTCATCCACCATTAATGTCTTCCTCCTCTTTCTTTATCTTCATCTTCAACTAGTCCCTCTCAGACTGTTATTCATCGAATCAGTTAAAAATGAGTTAGGTTACCTAATGTAACCGGTTAAAAAGTCACTAATACTGTTCTGGGTTAACTAGTACAATTTTTTTTAGATTAAATAAAATTGGTACTCGTATTATTTTTGAGAAAACACCCTATCGTTGGTATTATTCTCGTTAAATAATACTCGTACTAAAACTTGAGTAAAATAAATTCTCATTAAAACAAAGATCTCTAACTATGATCTGCTCTACTTCTGCACATCCTCTTTTCAACATATCGTTGTTTAATGATATAACTTTTCACAAGAGTGAAGAGGGTATTCGGATCTTCCAAAATTTCGAAGAGAACCGATTTCACTTAACCTAATAGATTGTAGCCGACAGTTTGATATAAAATGAAATACCACATAACTAACAGTTGCGGTACTAATCTTCTGCGTCCTCTCCACTATTGTAGATCTAGCGTATCTCCTAAAAGAGAGGGCAAAACTCATCTACTGATGATGACGAAACTCTAAAAAAGGAGAGGACAATTATTATAGGTAGAATACTAATATTCATACTATAACAATCAGGTATCCCCAAGTTTTTTATGGATGGTAGGGCGGGTTTTTTTTTTTTTGGAGAAGCGAGAAGGGTTTTAATTTATTTCAACATGATATTTCCGTTACTCTGTGTATCTAATAAAATAGTTGTTGTCAAGTAATTTATTATCCGTTAATATATACACAAAAAATGTTAATCTACCCGCACTTAAAAGAACTACTAACAGCTAACGCAACAAAAATCACTAGCACCATAATTAATTACCAATCCATTTGATTTGGCATTAAGATATACAAAGTAATACTTTATGAGTAGGCTTTGATCACCATCTCAACGACTAATGATTCATTCATTTATGCAATACGAAGTAATTTATAATTAATTAGTTAATTATAATGGGAGGTTGTGTTAAGGTTGAAATGATAAATGTGATAGGAGTGAAATAATATGTCGAATATATTCTGGAATATTATTTTATATTATTACCTTTATTGTGAAGATATTGATTTGATTATATAGAGAATAATATAATTATTTAAGATAGAATATACCGAGATATTGTAGAGGTAGTATATAAGTTATTGTGTATTGTGGTTGGAATGAATGATAAAATCAAAGAGAATTATTTCTTCTCACAATTACTAGAATTTGTCATGGTATCAGAGTTTAATTAAGCGATCCGGACAATTAACAAAAAAAAATCTCTCGAAACCAAAACAAATTCACCATGGCCGGTGAAGACAAACAAAACAAGCGCGGAAATGGTCCCAAGACCATTCCGACAAAGTCGCCTTTCACGGAGGAAGAAATGGATCGACTTCGAAGCCTATTAAGTGCAAGCCCAGATGGTAACGATAAGTTACAAAGTACGAAATCAATTATGAATGTCGAATGGTTGATAGATAGTGGAGCATCACATCACATGACGGGAAGGCGTTAAATATTAGAAAATTCTCGGTTCGAGAAAACTTCCGCCGTTGGATTGCCGGATGGGAGAGAGGTAGAAGCGTCGATCCATGGAGAAGTTAAACTAGCCGACAATTTTGTCCTAAAAGGCGTCCTCTTTGTGCCTACTCTTTCTTGTAATCTTATTTCCATTCAACAATTAATTCATGAGAACAATTGTGTGATAACATTTTCTTCTGATTATTGTGCAATGCTGGACTGAACTACGAGGAAAGAGATTGGACGGGGTGAGCATCGTCAAGGGGTTTATTATTACAAGCCAAAGCAAAATGAAGTGACAAGACATGTTACCGTTTCAAAGGAAAGTCGCCTTTGGCATAAAAGACTTGGACATCCATCTAAGGGTATATTTTCTCGTTTTACTACTTGTGGACATGACATAGGTCCACTCCGACGCGGCCACGCGTGGGTTTGGGGAGGCGAATGAATCTCCATATGAGATGGTCAAATTGAAATTTAAATCGAAGTAGGAGTCGCTACCGAACTTTGTGGGAGTTCGGGCCCGTTCGAACCCACTCTATGTCGTAGTGGGCCGTGTACAAAATACGGCCCATTTCCGATGTCAGAGTTTATTGGGTTCGTCCCTTTGCATTATGATACCGATACCGATATTATCAGATATCATGTATTGAATGACTCTCGGTGCCAATGGATTCGGACATCCGGAAACCATGGTTCTGAGTAAGGGGTGAGGGTACGTGTTGGGAAGTTCACTAAGAACACCCAACCCCGCCCGCACTTAGCGGCCTTTACTAAGATATCGTTCGTTTTTTATGTACACGTGTTAGTTCGACGGTTGAATGATATGCAAAGAGCGCTTTGACTAAACATGTGAATTATGTTTGACTAAGTCGTTTAATGTATCTAAACTAATAACGTCAAAGTTGTTTTAGCATGTGATGTACATTTTAGTACAATAAAACAAACAACAAAAACGATAACAGATTACAATATACGAGCGGCATACCACCCGGAATTACAATGCAACCAACGATACAATACAAACAATCGCGATAATAAAGGAGCAAACGAGTTAGAAGATGTAAATATGATATGATGAAAAAAATTGTATTTGGTTTTAGAAATCGATGATTTGGTTAAGTCGTGTAAAAATATGGTGCAATTTATACTCGACTTAAATATTGATACTCGTAATATTCGACGCTTGATTATAGAATCAATATCGAATATTTAGAGTGGATTTTGAAAAAGTTGCTGAAAGATTGTGTAAAAATTGGGGCGAAAAATTGTGACGAAAAAATTGTGACAAAAAATCGTGACAAAAAATTGTGACAAAAAAAAAAAAAAAAACAAAAAATTGAGAAAGGGAGAAAAAAAGGGATTTGATTTTACACCCTCAACCTACATGCTTTGTATACTCGGAACGGGGCTCGTCGAAATGTGGCTTCGGCAAGGGAGCGTCGAGAGGATGTGGATGAGTTAAGGTGTGGTGCGTTTTTTTTGACGTGTGAGGTGACGGATTCGGCCGGATGGTGGGGTCGGGTTCGTCGGGTTATTTTTTGGTATTTAGATGCTTCTTTGACTTGAGATCGTAGATGGAATTATTTTTTGAATGTCGGGTTGAATATGGATGACTAATAACTCTCTCTTCAATGTTGAATGGAGGGTCCTATTTATAGGCGTAGAGGTTTAGGAGAAGTATCTTGCTTGGACAACAAGAAATATCGGTTTGGATAGGAAACGCGAGAGTTCGAAAGGGATTGAAATTCTCGTTTCTTGGTGGGGAAGCCGAGTATCTCGGATGAAAGGGAGAGTTGGCCGAGTATTTCGGCTGTTTTGGATACCTCGGCCGAGTGTTTGAGCTCGGTTGGTGAATTGTTTTGGTTTTCGGATAAAATTCCTACTCGAGATCGAATTCTATCCTTAAACAGATTTGTTTAATATTTTCTGAAGCTGATTTTTCATGGTATTGGAGACCAAATCAGCCACTTGAGGTGTCACGGCTGACTCGCGTGTCTCGAGAATATTTTTGACCGGGTTTTGACTCGGTCGCTAAAAGACGGTTTTACCCCTGGTGTCGGAATCGACCCAAATTAATCTTATTTGACTCGAAACGACCCACTGGGCCTGGATTTGAGGTTGATTTTGTAAGATTTGTACTCCGTAAAATTGGGGCGAAAAATTGTGAAGAAAAAAATTGTGACGAAAAAACTGTGACCAAAAATTGTGACAAAAAAAAATCGTGATAAAAAAAATTGTGACAAAAAATCGTGACAAAAAATTGTGACAAAAAAAAAATGAGAAAGGGAGAAAAAAAGGGATTTGATTTTACACCCTCAACCTACATGCTTTGTATACTCGGAACGGGGCTCGTCGGAATGTGGCTTGGGTATGGGAGCGTCGAGAGGATGTGGATGAGTTAAGGTGTGGTGCGTTTTTTTTGACGTGTGAGGTGACGGATTCGGCCGGATGGTGGGGTCAGGTTCGTCGGGTTATTTTTTGGTATTTCGATGCTTCTTTGGCTTATGATCGTAGATGGAATTATTTTTTGAATGTCGGGTTGAATATGGATGACTAATAACTGTCTCTTCAATGTTGAATGGAGGGTCCTATTTATAGGCGCAGAGGTTTAGGAGAGGTATCTTGCTTGGACAACAAGAAATACTGGTTTGGATAGGAAACGCGAGAGGTCGAAAGGGAATGAAAGTCTCGTTTCTTGGTGGGGAAGCCGTGTATCTCGGCTGAAAGGGAGAGTTGGCCGAGTATTTCGGCTGTTTTGGATTCCTCGGTCGAGTGTTTGAGCTCGGTTGGTGAATTGTTTTGGTTTTCGGATAGAATTCCTACTTGAGATCGAATTCTATCCTAACGGATTTGTTTAATATTTTCTGAAGCTGATTTTTCGTGGTATTGGAGACCGAATCAACCACGTGAGGGGTCACGGCTGACTCGCGTGTCTCGAGAATATTTTTGACCGGGTTTTGACTCGATCGCTAAAAGACGGTTTTACCCCCTGGTGTCGGAATCGACCCAAATTAGTCTTATTTGACTCGAAACGACCCACTGGGCCTGGATTTGAGGTTGGTTTTGTAAGATTTGTACTCCGTAATAAGCCCAAGCCAAATGTCCATGATTTCGAGCCCATATCCGAGTTCGTCAAAGCACGTTTGCGTCTGATCATCATCGGGTGTTTGGCGGAAACTACTATAGACACCTGGCGGTCAAAATGTGGGTGTCTACACTACTTTAGTTGGTTGCAATTTAAATTGGGTCCGAAGAAGTTTGTGATTCTTGCAGTGGAGCTAAACAAACCCGTACTCCTTTTCAACCTAATAATAAAAGATTAGATACTTTGTTTGGAATTATTCATTGCGATATATGGGGTCCATACCGTGTGGCTAGCCTAACTCGTGCATACTTTTTTTTACCATTGTTGATGACTGATGCGCGCTGTCGTCGACACGCATGCAAACAATATTTTTAACTCCGACTAACCTAACTAGTGTAGTAGTGGTAGGTCGGGATCGATCCACAGGGAGAGGGTTAAGCGATATTGGTCAAGTCTAGAGTTTAATCGTGAATGGGATTGAGATGGGGGTTTTGGGTCGAGAGAGGTCGAACTAATGCTAATGAGCTACGCTACTAAGGCTGGGGTCAATAATAGGAAAGGTGTTGGGGAAGAGTCGGGATTCGGAAATGGGGTCTAAGAGTCTCGGGATCGAGTTTTAGTTACAACGTTAAAAATGGAGAATGTCACCTTTCGGTTTCTTCACCCAACCTACCTTAACCTGCTTTCGCGACGAAAGGGTAAGTCTTATATTAAAGTAATTTCTACCCCGAGTTTCCCCATATTGGTAGAAATGAGTCAAGGTCGATCTAGCCGCGGTTCTAGGTCAACAAAGACACAAAAACCTTAAAATTGATAATCAACAAGTAAACAACCCACCAACATCCCTCGAATCAAATAATCCAAATCCTCCTCCCTAATTCCCCAACAAGAAAATCTACTCACTAGTCATGATAAATAACAATAAAACACTAACTAAAGAGAAATTAACTAAAGCATCCATAATAACTTCACTAACAAATTATACTAAGGAGAGAAAAACATAAGTCAACTAATGGAGAAGAGGGAGAGGAAAGAATTTACCAACTATGGAGAAGATTAAAGAGGAAGATGAAAATTAATATAAAGATTGAATCTTGGAAGAAATATACAAGAATTTGTCACTAATCCATGCATAAATCTTCAATCTTCAATACAAGAAATATGAATCTTCAAGAATATAAACAAGAGCCTTTGTCACATAAACCCTTGCAAAACCCTTGAATCTTCAACATAAAACACAATCTTCAATAAAGATGGATGCTTTTACTACTAATTATAGGAGAATTATACTAATACTAAGTAGATCTACTAATTGTTTGTAGAGAATTTTTCTAGGAAGCTTACTACAATCTACTACTACTCCTACTCCTAAGGACTAATCCCAAGGCACACTCAAGGCTCAATGAGGCACAAAACCCTAGGAGGGGTATATATAGTAATCTTAATGGGTTGCACAAACTTCAAGGCCCATAATCCAATTCCTCTTCATTTAGCTAGACCTTCACCCTTTGCATCTTCATGGGGCGAAATTTCGCCCCGCGGCTTGACATAATAATCCCAACGGGTAAAATTTCACCCGGTGGGCGAAATTTCGCCCGATCGGGAGTGCCGTGAAAATCTTCGGGGGTGGAAAAATGTCGTCGGGCGAAACTTCGCTCGGTGGTGACTCACCGGGCGAAACTTCACCCGAAGGTCTTCCATCTCTTTTCCGGTCTCTTTCTTCGTCGATCAATTGGATTACTTGAACCTTCAGTTGTGTGCTTTGCTGTTGGACCGTATCTCTCTCTTGCTCGTAGAAGCTCAAACACGTTTTCGGTCGAAAATCCTATCAAAATAGACAGAAAACTACCAAAAACACGTAGAATGCAAAAGAGAGACACTAATGTGAGAATTACGCAAAATACGGCAATAATCGCACTCAAGTCTCGCAAAACGGAGGTAAAACGGGTCTAAATGGGAGGAAAACGATTCAAATTTGGCACACAACAATTCCCCCACACTAAACCGTTGCTCGTCCTCGAGCAATGACCCAAAAAGAAATTACAAACTACTACTACTAGCTAGACTATGCTAAGCCGATACGAGGCAATTAACGGGCCCGCTCCGTCCCTTCAACTCACATCGAGATACCCATGAGGTAGAGTACCTCCATGCAAGACAAGTTGGGTCTTGCTCAAAATTGGGGTGGCGACTAACACACACACACAAACACATAACAAAGAAGACGCACATAAAAAGATAGTCGCAACCAAGGAGAAAATAAATCACCGAATCCCTCATCGAAACGGCGGAGAAAGCACCGATTCGAGCTTAAGACAAGCGAGAACACTACCAAGTTAGTAACACAAATTGACATGGACAAGCTCCTAATAGGATGACAATCAAACAATAAAAACATTGAAAATTTATCAAGGTCCTTGTAATTCCACTAAAGTTGCCTACAACGGGACGATAGATGGAGTGGATAAGTGAGAACCATGGAGTTAGTAAGCACTGTAGGTAAGTGTTACGCCGTCTCCTAAGCTAAGCCTAGAGGGTCGTTCCAAACTCGAGAAAGCCAATTAGACCAAAAAGATGGATAAGTGTTTGCAAAATGGTAAGGATTGCCAAATTACCGCTATTTTCCTTCCTCGGGACTCGGTCCTCTAGTAGGCATTTCATGGCAATAAGACAACCAAGGGATTATTTGGGTTTGGGAACGATTTTTGAGATTTTGATTTTATTTTCGTTTTTTCTTTCCCCATTATTTCGATAGAGGGTTTTTTTTTTTTTTTTTACATTGATTTGCCCTTCTTCTTCATTTTTCCCTTTTTTCTTTCTTTGAATAGCCCATTTTTGGGTAGATGATTCATTTGAGGAACAAGGTAAAGCACATTCTTGCAAACTTATTTGTGGAAATGGGTGGATGGTAGAGAAATAGGCTAGTCGGGTGTGCACCCCCTTCGAGCCCATAAAAGGATGAAAATTTTGGACTAAAAGTGGCTTCTCAAGTAAGGTCACCTAAGAGAACGGGGAACGGTAACCAAGGCCTTATCACTCCATGGGTGGTCAAGGTGGTCAAATGCAAATCCCGCTGTAGACTCCTAGTAGAAAAGATGGACTCAAGGTAAAAATTCAATGCAAAAATTGGTTCAAAGTCATTCTACTAGAATTATGTCTAAAAATCAAAAAGGGTCACTAACAAGGGAGTATAAACACTCGGCCTAATCTCAAAATCGGGTTTTCGAAAACTTTACCTAGACAAGCTATACACAAAAATGAAAAAGAACACAAAAATGACAAAAACACGAAAAGAGCAAAACAAAATAAAATGCACAAGTATAGCCAAGCACTCCATACTCCATTAAGTCAACACAATCCACAACCACCAATTCCAAAATGTTCACCAAGTGAACCTCCAAATAGCATATATGCCCAAACTCCATGCATAAGAGAAAGGAGTAAAACGAAGGTAGAAAGTATTATCATTTCATTTCCGCTACCTTACGTATCCATGCTAAATGGTTGGTAGTGTACCTACAAAAAGGAGAATGAAAGACAATACAAGTGACCCAAAAACAAAAATAAAAGAAAAGAAAACTAAAAAGAGAAAAAAATGAAAAAAAAATTGGATTTTTGGTTTTTGAAGGAAAAATGAAAAAGAAAACGAAGAAAAGGATAGTAGATTCCTCTCCCACACTAAAACTATGCATTGTCCTCAATGCACGAATAGGAGAAGAATCGAAAAAGAAAAAGAGAAAAGAACGGAAAATCTTTTTGAATTTTTGTGGTTTTTCAAATGTTTTTGGATTTTTGATGGTTTTTCAAATGTTTTTGGATTTTTTTTTTAAAATTAAGGGATAAAAAGAAAAGAAATGAAAAATGAAAAAGAAAGAGGAAAAATAAGAAAAATCGATAAGGGAAGAAAAAGGGCGTAGGTGTAATCACGTCACCTCGCCCGGATTCTGCACAAATCGGAAAAATTAAACAAAGAAGAAAATTTTGGATTTTTCAATTGGCCTTGGTGCGATCAAGTCACCGAAGACCGGGAGCAACAATTTGGTCCTTCTTCTCCAAGGCACCTGCAATAAACCTCACGTGTGTAACGACCCAAGTATGGTCACGGAGGGGCTGACAATTTCTAAAACGAACAAAATAATCAATTACAAATCAACCAACAACATAATTACCAAATGCCAAAAATTGGCGCTGCAAGGACAGACAAAGATTACTGAGAAAACTGAGACAAGAGAACAGACGACTGACAACCGACAACTAACACCCCCACACTAACACTAACAACACTCGACCACTCACATAGAACCTGGGGGACGATGTGGTGGGTAGTAAGACCCTGGCGGAGGCATACCGAAAAATTGATCAAAATAGTGTTGCTGCTGTTGCAACATCTTTTGGTTCTCCTCTGCCGCCAACCTCGCTGCTTGGGCATCCCTAGCAGCCTCCCTAGCCATCTCAAAACTGGTCCGGGCATACTCAAAACCTTCCCTAGAGTACGAGTACAAACTATGCGTAGTATCGCGCGCATCCCGGGCCACATTGTGGGAATCCTGGGCCAGGTTTAGTGAGGTTGTCGAGTTCTCCCAAGTCTGACGTGTACGATCATAGACTTCTTCCCATTGGTTATAAAAGTCCTCCGATCCGAAGAACGAGGAGTGTCGTGGAGGACTCATGTTGACGTCCTCTTGAAAACCAGGGGTAGACTGGGTGAACGTGGAGTGTCTGTGTGGTGTGAAGTCTGAAAAGTCGGGAGTGAAAAATTGTGAGGTCTAGGGTTCGGGTTGATGGGAGGAAGAGGGTCCGTGTGATGATGACGGTAAATTTCTACGACCCTCATCCCGAGAGGTTTCAACCTCTCGTTCCTTCTCCGACACGTCTACGACCTCTATATCATCGTCGCCAAAATCTAAAGGTCCCTCGGGGTATTTAATCTGATAAAAATTACCTCGGGTGCTACCCCGAACGTACTCCCCGGACCTCTTCGGCATGCCGAAGTTCTCCTCAACATCTAGCCTAACCCATTCGGGGCTAGGCATTGCAATGGCGCGCAACTCAGTAATCTTATACAAAAACAAACTGTCATAATCCCCTTTCTGGGGCCACACAAGGAAAGGACAATATACTTCATCTATGTAAATTCCCGCTCCATTAACCGGTGCTAAATCGCTAAAATCGATTTCTAAGGCTCTAGCTAGCATCGTTACAACACCGCCACAAGAAATTCTCTTGCGGCCTCCCTTCGCAATCTGGGCGAAGTGAGTAGATAAGGCCTCGGACATATCGATCGACGGGTCTCTCTCTAAAACCGCATCCTCTAAAAGTTGAACAGCTAAAGCACTACAGTTGTGATGCGTATCGTAGCTCAACAAGAATGAATTAGCTATAATTCGCGCCACATACCGGAGGATGGGGTTTCGGATCGAGAAAGAACGCATCTTTCCTCCCTTGAAAGGCCTTTGGCGGGCTATTTTAAACCAAAATCGATCTCGGCCGAATTTATCGTCCCGAGTCTGTCCCGCCCTAGGCTTTCCAGAGACTGAAGAAGGTAAACCAAGCAGTGCACCAAAGTCCCTCAAGTTGAGGACGTACGAAGTTTCTCGCAACTGAAAAGAGACAGTGGCATTATCATCGCCACTTAGCTCGAAAGTTGCGAAAAACTCGCACGTCAACTTCTGAAAAGTTTCCTCCTTGGAGGCATAAAATTTGATGAGACCAAGACCGTGGCACATTGCTGGTACCTGCTGTTCTATGCTCATACGAACAAGCACATCTCGAGCCGCCCAACGAGTCGGCTCGAGACGACAGACCCATAATTTTTTACATCTATCAACATGGGATTTCTTAGCGAAATAGAGACCAGACAGCGGTTCACGGAAATTACGACGAATTTTCGGGTAACATACCTCAAGCGGAACAGGTTGTTCGCGTGGTATTGAGCTTTGTGTCTGAACAGGCATCGGGACAGATTCGTCCCGAGCCTCGGCCGCTTCCCCTGATCTTGAGGACGATGTTGACCCCGAATTTCGATTAAGCATTGAAGAAATCCGTTTCCTTGCCGTTTGCTTTACCCTCCTCATCCTTGATGCTTGAATTTGATGAATATGTGTTGTGTGCTAAATTTAGACCATTTTTCCCTCCAATTAGACCCGTTTTTCCCTCGTTTTGCGAGTCTTGAGTGCGATTATCGCCGTATTTTGCGTATTTCTCGAATTAGCGTCCCTCTTGTGCGTTTTACGTGTTTTTGGTAGTTTTTCTATCATTTTTATAGGATTTGGCACCGAAATCACGATTGAGCTTCCACTACCATAAGAGAAGGGAAAACCGTCCAAAGAGCAAAGCACACAACTTAAAGTTTAAAGTCATCCAATCAATCGACGAAGAATGAGACAAGAAAGAGGCCAAGAAATGACCGGGTGAAATTTCACCCGGTGAGACACCACCGGGCGAAATTTCACCCGACGGTAAAAATGCCTCCCGAAGATTTTCCGAGACCTCCCCACCGGGCGAAGTTGACCGGGCGAAATTTCGCCCACTGGGTGAAATTTCGCCCGATGGAAAGAAATGCCAAAAACGTCAAAAAAGGAAGAAAATCTGACCGGGTGAAATTTCACCCGGTGTGAATTATCGTCAAGTCCGCGGGGCAAAGTTTCACCCTATGAAGATGCTAAGGGAGATTGTCTCACTAATGGAGCATAAAGTGGATTTGGGCTTTAGGTTAAATATCCATTAAGAGACTACTATATATATATATATATATATATATATATATATATATATATATATATATATATATATATATATACCCTAATTTCTTGCCCAAGGCATCCCATCATTAGTGTAGTTACACCATTCCACCATCTCATTACACCATCTCCTTAGTAGTAGTATTCTAGAAAAATCCTCCAAAATTCTAGTAGTTTACATAGTAATTAATAGTAGATCTACTTAGTTTCTATCAACAATTCTCTAGATTACAAGTTTGTAGAAGATTATTTTGAAGATTTGTTGGGTTTATTGAAGAATTAAGTGACAAGTTCTTCATTTTCTTCATCAAAGATTCAAGATTATTATTCTAGTTTTATTTGAAGATTTGTTGGATTATTTGGAGGATTAGTGACAAGTTCTCCATTTTATTCATCAAAGATTCAATCTTTATTCATGCAACATTATTATTTCTTATAGATCTTCATAGTTGGTATACTTCTCTTCCACTCCCTAATCTCTAATTTAGTTTCAATGTTATTTTCTCATCATTGTCTTGTTTAGATCATATTAGTGTTGTTAGTTTCCTTAGATCTAGTTAATATGCATGTTGTAGTGACTTTCTCTTTAGTTAATGTTTTATTGTTTTCCAACATGATTAGTGAGTAGATTTCTTGTTGGGGGGGGGGGGGGGGGGGGGGAGGGTATAGGGATGAGGACTTGGATTATTTGAATATAGGATGTTGGTGGGTTGCTTGCATGTTGGTTTATCTTGTTTATGGTTGTTATGTCATTGTTGTTTTAGTCCAACCAACTAGACCGACCTTGACTAGTTTCTATCAATATGGGGAAACTCGGGGTAGAAATTACCATGACTAGAAGCTTACCCTTATTTGCCGCGAAAGCGGGTTTTTAGGTGAGTTTACCAACGTTGCGACAAAAACTCGATTCCGATCTTCTTAGACTCCAAGTACCGAATCCCGACTTCCCCCTAACACCTTTCCCTAGATTGATTACCTCTAGCTATCATCATAGACATTCCTCTAGTATAGACTCGACCCTTAGAAGACCCCCATCTAGACATCAAACACGACACTTTAAGCTTTACATCACACTCCGTTCCCTGTGGACCGACCTCGACTTACCACGATTACTCTAGTAGTTTTTGTGTTATTCCGAGTGTATAAATATCGTTTGATCCCCCGTCCATCGTTAACGACCGATCCGATTGGGAGGCGATCAAAATGGCGCCGTTGCCGGGGAACGGCTAGTTGTTGTTGTGTTTTCAGTTGTTGTGTTTAATTCCTTTCCCTTCTCTCTTTTCCCTAGTACCGCGAGGAGCTAGGAGTCTCACCGTTTAATTGATTTTTATGCCCAGGAATACGTCATTGCCCTTGTGGTTCGATCCGGAGCCGGAAAGGACTTTTAGAGCATTGCGTTTTCGAGGAAATAACTCAACCACCATCATTCCACATCCTTCATTATCACCTCCTAACCTTAATCCCATCCTACCACATCCACCTTCTACACCTTCTACATCACACAATCCCATCCCAAATAATCCTTCCATACCTTCCACTTCACAAAATTCACCACCACCACCACCACCACCATCACCATCACCGAAAACACCACCACCAAATCCATCTCCTCCAAATTCACCAAATTCAAATCCACCATCACCACCAATCCAACCAATGGCGACCCTAGGTTCACATTCCCAATTAACACACGAAGAAACACCTTCTCCCGTCGATTTCGGGGAGATACCCGAGAACTATGAATTGAAAGCCTCTTTGACCAACGCGGTCCAACAAGATACTTTTCATGGTTTTTCTCAAGAAGATGCTCAAGAGCACATCGCTTCATTTAAAGAAAAATTAGTAGGAGTCCGTCTCAATGGATTAACTTCATGCCAATTGCATCGTTTATTATTTCCGAAGACCTTGAGAGATGGAGCTCGTAGATGGCTTCAAGGCCATCCCGCTAATACTTTCACAACATGGGCTCAATTATCTAATGCCTTCTTGGAGAAATATTTTCCGCCGTCAAAGACTAATCAATATCGCATGGAGATACAAACATTCAAACAAGATGAATTTGAAAGCCTAAGTGAGGCTTGGGAAAGATTTAGAGATTTGTTGCGCAAATGTCCACACCATGGAATACCCGATTGGCACACCACCCAAACGTTTTATAAAACCCTTTCATTGAGAACCAAGGAAAACCTCAATTCGACCGCCGGAGGAGACTTCTCTTCTCTCACCGATGAGGCATCTAAAAATCTTATTGAGAAGATGGCAAGGAGTGATTCTAGAATGGGTCAATCGAGGGATTCTAGAAAGAAAGTTGAAGTGAACTCATCTACGAGTTCTAACGAATTGAAATTCCAAACGGAACTTGAGGAATTGAAAAAGAGAATGGATGCCATGAGTTCGAAGCCTACTCCTAGAGGTATGTACCAAATTCAAGGGAGTGTTCCACCAAGGCAACCATCACCTCCAAAGCAATTAACATGGGAAGTTCAATGTGATCATTGTGGCAATTGTGGCCACGACTTTAGCTCTTGTATTCCTAATGAAGAAACATATATTGAAGAGCCAAATGAAGTTCAAGCTATACAAGCATATGGGCAAAGACCTTAATTTGATCCTTTTTCTAATACCTACAATGCCGGCACAAGATTTCATCCTAATTTCTCTTATGGAAATCAAAATGTTCAAAGTCCGATGCAACGTGCCTAAGGGAGTCAAATGAGGCCATTCAATCAAAGTCAACAAAGGCCCTTTAACCAAGGTCCTCCAAGGATGCCCCCATATACGCCTCCTCATCAAAGGAGCAACTTCAATCAACAAGGTAGCAACTTCCATGTTCCTAACAATTACAACAATTACCAAAATCAACATGGTAATCATTTCAATCATGGATACAATCAAGGGTTCCAAGGTAACTTTCAAGGAAATCAAGGTTACAATAACCAACCATTTAATCAACCCTCTCAATCTTATGGCCAACCAAACAATTCTCAAATTGGTCAAGGAGGTCCTTCATGGGATAACTATAATGATTTGCAAAGAACCGTTGGCCAACTATGGAATGAACATCAAGATACTAAGGCAAGGCTAAAGGTTTGGGAATCACAAGAAGCAACAAAAGCCTTAGCCGCACCAATTCATCCACCCCATGGTTTGCCCGGTCAACCCCAAAACCTAAGAGACCCTTCTCACCAAGCAAATGCCGTCATTTTGAGAGGTGGCAAAGAACTTGAGGACCCATATAAGAACTTAAACTTGAACACCAAGAGTACCCCATCCAAGGTTAATCAACCAAGTACACCACAAGAATCATCTCCCACTTCCCCCAAACAAAACCGGGGAATACAAGCGGAGTTTGATATCCTGCAAAATGCGGAGAATGAACTAAGAGAACAAAGAAAGAGAAAGAGCAAATGGAAGCCGAAGAAGCAAAAACAAAAGAGACGGAGCGATTAGCCGAAGAAGAAGAAGAATCTAATGTTCCACCGCCTCCCACTTTTGTCCCTCCATTGCCTTTTCCCGAGCGAGCTAAGCCACATAAAGAGAATGCTCAATTTAGCCGTTTTGTGGATATGTTGAAGAAAGTAGAGGTAGCTTTACCTTTCATCGAGGTAATTTCTCAAATGCCCCTCTATTCTAAGTTTTTGAAATATGTCTTGACTAAAAAGAGAACAATAGAGGATAAAGAATGTATCCCTCTCACGGGTCAATGTAGTGCCATTCTTATGAACGAAATGCCAAAGAAACTAGACGATCCCGGTAGTTTTTCCATCCCTTGTCGGGTAGGAAATGTTGTTGTTAACCAAGCTTTATGCGACCTTGGGGCTAGTGTTAATTTGCTACCTTATTCTATTGCTAAGAGGCTTAGTGTGGGGGAGATGAGACCCACTAGTATGTCGATTCAACTTGCGGATAGGTCCGTCAAGTACCCACTTGGGATACTTGAGGATGTACCCGTTCAAGTTGGTAAGTTGTTCATCCCCTCCGACTTTGTTGTCATGGATATGCCCGAAGACACTATTACCCCCATTATCTTAGGTCGACCTTTTATGGCTACCGGCGGTACTATAGTTGATGTTAATAATGGAAATTGTCATTTAACATAGGGAACGAGTCGGTAGAGTTTTCCCTTTCTCAAGCTCTTAAACAACCAATGATTGAACAAATGCATTCCATTGAAGTTATTGATAGTTTGGTTGAGTATAGCTTGATATATGATGATAAGCAAGAAGATGAACCACTTGACTCTCCACCTCTTGAAGAAGAATGTTTGCATGATGAAAAGGTAGAACCACTACCGGTGGGTAAGAGTATGGTATCTTCTCCTCCTAATCTTGAACTTAAACCACTCCCCTCTTCCCTCAAATATGATTTTCTTGAAGGAACTAATTATCCTGTTATCGTCAATGCTACCCTTGATGGTCCTCAACTGGATGAACTTTTAATTGTTTTGAGAAAGCACAAAACGGCCATCGGGTATAGCATTGCCGACCTCCAAGGCATAAGCCCAAATGTTTGTATGCATAGGATCATCCTTGATGATGACCACCGTCCTTCGGTTGAGGGTCAACGTAGGTTGAACCCCACTATGAAAGAGGTTGTCATGAAGGAAGTCCTCAAGTTGTATGAGGCTAACATTATATACCCAATAACCGGAAACAAATGGGTTAGCCCCGTACAAGTTGTGCCGAAAAAGGAGGAATGACGGTTGTTAAAGCAGAAAAGGGTGAGTCGATTTCCATTAGGACTATCACCGGTTGGCGCATGTGTATAGACTATCGTAAATTGAACACGGCCACCATAAAAGATCATTTTCCCCTTCCCTTTATTGATCAAATGCTTGAAAGATTGGCGCATCATTCTTATTTTTGTTTCCTTTATGGTCATTCCGGATTTCTTCAAATTCCCATTCACCCCGATGACCAAGAGAAAACCACTTTTACTTGTCCCTATGACACCTATGCTTATAGAAGGATGCCATTTGGATTGTGTAATGCGCCGGGAACGTTTCAAAGATGTATGATGGCTATTTTTTCCGATTTTATTGAAAAATCCATGGAAGTTTTTATGGATGATTTTAGTGTCCATGGTACATCTTTTGATTCTTGCATTGAAAATCTTGATCAAGTGTTGGCTCGATGTGAAGAGTATAGACTTGTTTTAAATTGGGAAAAGTGTCATTTTATGGTTGAACAAGGTGTTGTCCTAAGTCATATTGTGTCTAATAGAGGAGTTGAAGTCGATAAGGCGAAAGTCTCCGTGATTGAGAACTTGCCACCACCTACAAATGTCAAAGGGGTGAGGAGTTTTCTAGGTCACGCCGGTTTTTATAGACGATTTATTAAAGACTTTTCTAAGATTGCTAAGCCTTTGACTTCTTTGCTTATGAAAGATGCACCTTTTGTTTTCGATGACTCGTGTCTTGAGGCCTTTTGCAGGATAAAGACCGCTCTTACTACCACACCAATTATCAAAGCTCCCGATTGGAATCTTCCATTTGAGATCATGTGCGATGCATCCGATTTTGCCGTTGGTACCGTTCTAGGACAACGGATTGACAAGAAGCTACATGTGAATTATTATGCAAGCAAAACCCTAGATGAAGCCCAATCGAGGTACACCACAACCGAAAAAGAGATGCTTGCCGTTGTCTATGCCATGGAGAAATTTCGAAATTATGTTACCGGTTCCAAAGTCATTATTCACACCGATCATGCGGCCATTCGTTACATCATGTCCAAAAAGGAGACGAAGTCCCGACTCTTTCGGTGGGTCCTCCTTTTACAAGAGTTTGATATTGAGATTAAAGACAAAGCCGGATCGGAGAACTTGGTAGCGGATCATCTTAGTAGAGTAACGGTTAGTAAAGAACGCAATGAAGATGCACTAGTACAAAAACCACATATGGCTTCGGTTAAAAATGACTTATGGCTTCGGTTATATAGGCGTAGTAAATCAAGACGTAGCATTAAGTCTATGAGTTGTCGCTTCGGTTATTAACCGAAGCCAAAAGTTAAGAAAAGGCTTCGGTTGTGAGATTGAACCGAAGCCAAAAGTGAATAAAGGCATTAGTTAGTAGTAACAACCGAAGCCAATACTGAAACAAATGCTTCGGTTGTTTAATTGAACCGAAGCTAAAAGTGAATTAAAGACTTCGGTTGTTTAGAAACAACCGAAGCCTTTTCTAAATTAAAAAAATAAAAAAAATATAATATTAGCCAAATGTTATTTGGATGTACTTCAATGACCAATATTATTTACAAAAATATTAATTCTATAACCCGTAATAGTGTGTTATCAAACCAAAGTAATAGTTAATTATAAACTATTATCATACCATGCATGATATGGATTATCGTCTAACGGGTACAAAAACTAAACTTCAACATAATCTCATATATAACACCATAAGAGGATTTCATACATGAAGTCATTTGCAGCATAAAACACGATAGAACGCAAGCCTGTAGTAAGCCTTGGATGAGGTCAATATGTATTTAGCATTACCAAATCGCAGCAGGCCAGGTAGCCTGATTCAGAAATGAGGTAGCCTAAAATAAGCATTAGACGATCATTGTATCGAGTATCGTTGCAATCGATATGAAAAGAGTCCACCCAGCTTGTAACTTTATGAATGAACTTCGTTACATTTCATTGGACATACTGCAACTTGCATTATAGAACCCACAGAGGCAAGATAAGCCGCCTTTATTTGTATAATTGTATATAAACCCGTAACTTGCAGCACTCATTAGATACTTATACCCTGCTACTCACAAAACGAAATGAATCTTGAATCTTAGTTAAAATTGGAGAAAACAGGTCTACAATAGCTGAGAAATGCGACCTGAAACATGATGCAATATCAGCTTGCATTAGTTTAAAAACCACGACTCAAATCTTGTTAGATGCATCCTTTATTTAGCTATTTAATGCAGCAATGTAGGACCTAGGAAAAAAATCCTCATTTTCTTGGTCACCAATGCGAAAAAAATGAGATCATCACCTTGATCTCCCTGAATGAAATGAAGAAACTTTTATGAAGTTTACTATCCAACCCCAAAAGCTGAGAAGCTATTTTAAAATTTTTGTTAATAACTGCAAGTTCATTCATGGTTTTACTGTCTTCAAAAACCTGAAACAGAGAACAAGATTACTAGTCATCTTCTTAAAGATTCCAAATATCAAAGGAAATCAATATGAAAACCATCTTCTTGAAGAAAAGACCACGAGAGAAGCCAGCAAATACTTAATTATATTGGACCTGTAATTATTTCTAACATCAAAGATAACTATTCTAATGTAGAAAATTCATTATAATAGCCTAAGTCAAGGAAATAACCCACCTATTAGAAACGACTTAGAGACTCGATCATAGTCAATTTGGGCATTTACAAGATGCTAGATATGCAATTTAGGGAATCAAAAGACCAATGTGGAAATTCAATATAGGGAAGTTATTTAGGGAAAATAACTTCCTAACTGTGACGCAATAACCAATGTCGTAGATCCTCAATTACTCTGCTCAAGGCTCGACAAGCGCCTATAACAATGCCAAACATGCAATTTGGTACATTGGTGTGATAATAAGAATGAAGGATCCAATTTGGCAGCTTCCTTCACTACTCATAAATCCAACCCACCATAGAAAACCAAACACTACAGCTATAAGCCGCCTTTAATTAATGAAAGTCTAAACAAATAAATGAGCAAATGATTCGATTCAGCCGTGTAAGCTACAAAACTTGAAAGCAATTAAAGCATCTCCACAATCTAGAGGATACGTTAGCATATATATACGTATATATATGAGCTAAATGAGGCTATATATCATAACCTAATTTTGTATGTGCACTACTAAACAATAGGACAACACTAGTAATACCTTCAAATGCTCTTGAATATATCAAGCCAAACTTGCAGATTTGAGATCGGTTGTATTCTATAGCAACTCATAATCGCACAGGTAATAACAAGAGCAAAATATGGACGGACAATTTTTTTGAATTCTATTAAAATGTAAACATCTCAACACCCATCACAACTAGTGTCGCTTATTACAACTAAACTGCAAGTACCTAGATTTTAAATTAGTAGATATTCCTAGTGCCTTAAGTTGACGAAGTTCTTCAAATTTAACCCTCTACTCATCTAGTACATAAACCTCATTACACACATAATGTCAATTATATCCACAAAGATGGATGAACGAGAAAAGAAGAAAAGATCACAAGAAGTTCTTTCGAGCCTTCATATCATCGGCAAAAGTAGAAATTATGTTTCCATCATTTTCCAATTCTACCCTAATACATAAGGAAAGCTTCGTGCGCTTTATTTTCTTCAAAAATACAACCAATACACTTAACTAGACAACTACACACCTACTTTTTTTTAGTCGAAAAAAAAACATGTAAGAAGTCGGTATCGATTACAGTAAGGAACCAAGAGTGTAAGGGGTAACCAAGTAACCTGTAAGAAGATTCAATCGCATGTCATATAAACGTTTATACATGTAAATGTTCTCTTCACATTTGCCAAAAAAACCTAAATTTGAAATTTTGATACGAAGTTAAAAAAACTAGGTAACTGGAAAAGAAAAAAGACATAAAATGACATAAATTGAAAACCCCTAAATTGAAAAACCTAAATCGAGAACAGTAATAACATCAACGTACTAAATCAAAAACCCCTAAATAAAAAACCCCAAAATCGAATAACCTAGTAGTAAATAATTGTAAAAAAATAAACCTATCGAAAAAGCCCTAATAACGAAAAAAATGAACCCAAAAAAAAAACTAAATCGAAATAGTAGTGGATGGTTTACCTTCGAGGAGAGTAGAGGAGAGGAGAAGAGAGTAATCGCAGAAACCCGACAAGATAGCTAGGATTCGGTCAGAAGTTGAAGAAGTTGAAGAATGTTGAAGAAAAGGTAAGGTTGTGTTCGTGTGTTTTTGTTGAGGTTGTGTATTACAGTAATTGTTTTTTTAAATAAGCCTAAGAGGCATTTTTTTCATAAAGAGATGGCATGCGACCACTATATAATTTCAGTAATTGCAACCTCTTTTACATAATTTTGGCTTCGGTTCTATCCAGAACCATAGCCGTTTATTTTTGGTTTCGGTTGTACAAAGTGACTGAAGCCTTGTATACTTACTTTTTGCTTCACTTCTATCCTAAAACCGTAGCCATATATTTTTGGCTACGGTTCTTTAAAAACAACTGAAGCCATTTTACAAATCCTATTCTCTCCACATAATAGGTTTCGGTTATAAACCACAACCGAAACCTTTTCTATTAGCCAAATATACTTTTTCTACTAGTGATGATGGTATTCCCATCAATGAAGCTATGAGAGATGAGGCCTTGATGGTCGTTGAAACTATTACACCTTGGTATGCCGATATCGTCAATTTCTTAGTGTCTCATTATATTCCTGACGATTATTCCAAACAAGAGAGGAAGAAACTACGTTATGAAGCCCGACGCTATTATTGGGACGAGCCTTATTTATTTCGCCGTTGTATAGATGGAATTTACCGACGATGTGTTAAGGCCGAAGAAGGATATAATATTGTGAAGCACCTTCACACGACATCTTATGGTGGACACTTGGCCAACCAAAAGACAATTGCCAAGGTTCTCCAAAGCGGGTTTTGGTGGCCTTCCATGTTCAAAGACATTCGAGCTTTCATTCTCACATGCGATGCATGTCAATGAAGTGGCAATATAACAAGAAGAAATGAGATGCCCCTTCAACCTATCTTGGAGATTGAATTGTTCGATGTTTGGGGCATTGATTTCATGGGTCCGTTCACATCCTCGTTTGGTAACAAGTACATCCTAGTCGCGGTTGATTATGTCTCAAAATGGATCGAGGTCGTAGCTTCCCCCACCAATGACTCCAAGGTTGTAATCAAGCTTTTCAAGAATGTGATTTTCCCGAGATTCGGTATGCCTAGAGCCATAATTAGTGATGGAGGCTCTCATTTTAAGAAAGATACCTTTGAACACCTTCTTAGGAAGTATGGTATCACTCACAAGATGTCCTTAGCCTACCACCCTCAATCAAATGGGCAAGCCGAGATCTCCAATCGTCAAATCAAGGGAATTTTAGAGAAAGTTGTAAATACACACCGAAAGGATTGGTCATTGAAATTAAATGACGCCCTTTGGGCATTAAGGACGGCTTACAAAGCGCCGATTGGAACCACTCCTTATCGTCTTGTGTATGATAAAGCTTGTCATTTACCGGTGGAATTAGAACACAAAGCCAAATGGGCAATCAAAGAGCTAAACTTCGATGAGAGTGTTGTAGGAGAAAATCGCCTTCTCCAATTACAAGAATTGGAGGAACTAAGACTTGAAGCCTACGAAAATTCGAAGATCTACAAAGAACGAACTCGCCAATGGAACGATTCTCGAATTCTTCGTAAGGACTTCTCCGTTGGTGATAAGGTATTACTCTTCAACTCTCGCTTTAAGCTCTTCCCCGGTAAGTTGAAGTCAAAATGCTCGGGTCCATTCGAAGTGACCGGAGAGCAACCATATGGATCGATAGAGATATCTAGCCCGGAAACCGGGAAGTTTATGGTTAATGGGCAACGTTTGAAGATTTATCATCCCGGTCATATTCGTGAGACCTTTGCTACTATGAAGTTTGGTGAGCTCCCATCGAGGAGCGTTGTTTAACCCCCTCTCACAATTGATGTAGGTTTGGTGGTATCCTCAACAACCACCTTGTATATATGTATCATATTTCTTTGAGTTTATTAGTTTTTTTAGCTTGAGAAGAATGATTGAAATTGGATTTTACAATGGAGCATAAATTTGGATGAAGATCAAGCTTTTGGAGAAGTTATGGAGCTCAAATTGAAGAACACAAGCATGTTTGTGGGAGATATTGTTTATGTAATGTGAGTCGAGTCAATATTTGAATCCCTAGGTGATTATTGGAGAGCCATGAAATGGCAAGGCGGAAAAACGTAGCAAAGAAGACCGCCGGGCGAAACTTCGCCCGGTGAGACTCGACCGGGCGAAACTTCGCCCTACGGAAAAGTTGCAAGAATTGCCGGAATTGAAGAAGATACCACCGGACGAAATTTCGCCCGGTGAGATTTTCACCGGGTGAAATTTCACCCGGTGGAAGAAAGATGGCAAGAACGATTTTCACGACGAAAAATCGTCGGGTGAAATTTCACCCGATGGTGCCCGACCGGGTGAAATTTCACCCGGCGGCGTGACTTGGCCGGATCACCTACACCTTATACTCACTCACTACATTTTCATTTCCCTCTTTCATACTTACCCCAACATAACTTTCCCTCCAATAATTTTTACACCTAATTTTTACCACTAACTTTAAAACTTTTCATTTCCCTCTCATCCACCCTTATTTATATCACCTTTTTCACCTCACTTTTCATTTCACCTTTTCACCCACCATAACATCCTTAAACCACCTTCCATACTACATTTTAACCTCCATCCATAGTTTCATTTCCATACTTGGTGATTATCTATTTGGGTTTTTGAAGAAAGGAGAAGCAAAAGTTTCGGGATTTTTCTTGCAAATTATTATCATGGAGACAAGAGCCCAACGAGCCACGCGTAAACAAGGTATGTCCTCGACTTCTAATCCTTCTAAATGTTCATCTTCTAGTAAGTCTTCTAGGCCTAGACTTTCACCTTGTCCAAATTCGCCCCTTGCTCAAACCTTCTCTGAAAAGAACTTTCAGAGTACTAAGTGGCCCTGTCAATTCACAATGGAAATCCTAGGTATTGAAGACGATATGAGACAGTTATCGTCGAGAACAAAAACTAGTGGACCTTTAAATTTCGTGCATTCTACCTGCAAAGACCTTACATGCGAATTTCTAGGTAGTTTCACAATTGACAACCCGACCACACCTAAGGAGTTCGAATTTAATTTATTCGGTAGAACCCATTGCCTGAATATTTCAGAATTCGGCATAGCTCTAGATCTACCTGTAACAGCCCTAAATTTTTGCGACCAAAAATAAAAGAATAAAATCGGAAAATTTAAAGCCGTTACTCCGCATTTAGCTCACAAGGCCAAATACAAGGCAAAAGAATAGTATAAGAATTAAAAAGAAATATAAATTCGATGAATAATTAAATGAAAACGTTGCAGCGGAAGACTTAAGTCCCACAAAATCCAAAACGGTTTAAAACAACTTCAACCCAAAAATTCAACATAAATATAAATAGTTTGGAGGTAAATGTTAAATAATAAAATCCTTCCTCGCTCAGCATCCCGAACCAAATGCACCCATGCAGCATATTAATTGTACCTATCAACTGTACCCAAAACACAAATAGGTACAGGTTCCAGCGGGGGAACGACCCAAAACAAAAGGACGTCAGCAAAGCTGAGTAAAATATATTATATTGAAAACGTAAAAAAATAATTATAATTTGTAGTAAACTGAAATCAGAGTTAAATATCATTGTCTCAATACCAAACCAAAAGTACTGTGAAAACAGTAGTCAAAACCAAAACCAAAATATATTGTTTCCACCTGTGTGCCAAGGTCCTACCCTTTTGCACGATCTAGAGGTACCACCTATGCTTAGCTAGACTTACTATAGTGCGCACTACTCACATTTGGGCAGTCAGTAGGATGAGGCTGCCAAAGGAGGAAGTCCAACTACCTAGCAAGTGGGGGCTGGAAAACACCACTTAACACAACTCGGGCCAGGAGTTCAGTTTCGGGACGAAATCCCAGGGACGTCTCAGACGCACCTTAACCTCATAGACCAACAGAGCTCCCAGAGTCTGTTATAACTACCAAAAGAATTGTACCAAAATAATACCAATATGTGACTTATGTCACAAAATTCCATTATCCAAAATATCACAAGAGTGTCATACAAATTCATCGTTGACAAAATAATTATAAAACCGTTTCAAAAATATAATTTAAACCGAATATGCTCTTTACTTAAAGGTGAAAAGGTCAAAACGTCCTTACCTCTCGAGACGGTCACAACTCAGCTTGTATTATCCCAAGAATTCTTTCTCCTCGAACCCACAAACTACAAGTAATATAATTGACTTTAATATTCCAGTTAATTAATAAAACGGGTCTAACTCTGACTAGAACCTCTCAACCTCGAGACACTAATAATCTACTCACTCGATAATAAGTAAAAAAACAATAGGTTGATCCCAAACCCAACCGAAATATCGCTCGAAATATCACTCGATTTAATTACTACGTACCCAATCAAAGTCATGGACAGTCTTGTCTTTTAGATTAGAACTCAAGTAGCACTAACTAATGTATGTCGGCAATTTGTAATAAGTAGCAACACTCCCTTAATATAGTTCATGCCTAATTTCACACCAACACCTGCAACTTACAAATAAACCACACCATATTTGCACACTATTTTCTTCCAGAAACCCAAATTCAATATTACGACATACTTGCACACTAATCTAGTAAGGGTCTACCCCACAGCCCAACAATTACGACAAGAAAATACGGAGACCATGATTTTAGTAAATAAGAATCAGATTTAAGATATTCAGACATGAAATATGTTTATTTCACAAATTATAAGGAGTAAAGAGATTAGTTAAATTAAGGAACTTACGATTTGACAAAGACGGATAAAAGCACGATGGTGTAAGAAGGATCAAAATTGATTAACTGAGGAGAGGCGGCAGAAGACTTTAAGAAACTTGGAAATTGGGGAAGGAAGGAAAAGGGGACTACGGTGGGGAGGGGTTAAATAGGTTTGTTTTTTTTTTTTCTTCTTTCCTTTCCTTATTGTGTTTGACGTGGAATTGAATCTGATATAAAGTCGATTTTATAAAATAACGTTCCACTTTAAGAAAATCAAAACCGATTTATATAAGACGACCCAAAATACTTTAATATTTATAACGACATTAAAATATATTTTTCCAACTTAAAAACCCGATTTTAATTAAAAGTAGAAAAGTCACACTTTATAATTGACCCGGAAATAACGGGGTGTTACAGACTTCCCTTCTTAAAACAAAACTTCGTCCTCGAAGTTTAAACTCATCCTCGAAAAACGCCTCACATTACTCATGAATGTCCAAAATGATCTGCTCACTCCATATATCCAGAATCCACCAAAATTCTTCTTATATCCCCAAAACAGATCATTTACTCCATATATCCAAAATCCGTCAAATTAAACACAACCTTAGAAGATATCTCACATTTCTAAATCCTCAAAAATCCATAACCACCTAATTCCTCAAATTTCAAAGTATACAATCATCACCACCTAAATCCACAAGATAAGATCACCTAATTCCATAAGATAATACCAAAGTTCGAAACCAGCAAAATTCTCATACGGTAAAAGTATCACTTGCCAAGTTAAGAGCATGTCAGACAAAATATTTAAATTATTTCAAAATTTCACAAGTTCAACCATTTTACAAGTGCGTAATGCACAAAATCAATCAATCAATCAAATAAGTGCGGTTAGCTGATCTAGCGAGTTTTACATGTGTTTACGACGGAGATTCGAGGTAGATTTGGTGATTTAAGGTGTGGATTTAGAGTGGAAATCGTCTATTTAATTTTATCTATGAAATTGTGTTTTATTGAAGAAAAGACGGTTTTTAGAGCTCTTAATTCCATGATGTGTGATTTGGGCTCGAGACGAAGAATGTGAAGAACAAGCCCAGCCAAACCGAGTGAAAAATCAAAGCGCAGCTCGGGGATTGAAGACGGGATTGCTTTGAGTCCGTGTCAACTTATTAGTTATTATTATTATTATTATTATTATTATAATATTATTATTAGATTTAGGAAATTAGTAGAATTTCCTATTATTATTATTATTATTAGACTACATACTATTAGTTTGGTATTATTCATATCATATTCATTACTAACATTACGTTCAATTAGAGAATAAAGGGAGAAAAACCCTAAACATGTGTAACTAATCTTTTTTCTCGAATCAAAGATCTGAAGCTACTAGTTAATTGATTGTGAGGCTTTCTTAATCCTTGATTTAATTACTTGAGTATTGTTTATTCTTTGTGCCTAATTTATGATTGTTGTTTGTTTAATCTTTTTGGCCAATTGATTATTTCAATCTTCAATCTATTGCAATTCTTTGTGTTTGAATCCGTAATTGTTCAATTCACTAGATAAAGTTGCAACCTTTAGACCTGATTATTTGTATGCGTTTCATCGTAATTGGGTAAAAGGAGGAATAAACATATAATTCGAACTAATAACCGCGTGTGTTAAAGGTCGTTATTTCTATTGATTTGTTCATATCGTTCATGCTGTTATTGAATTAAATCTAGATGCATGGATTAGGTTGTTCAATAATTAGGTTGCTTAGGATCGCGTTTCGACCTAAGTAATATTATCTACGGAACAATTGAAACTTTCAGTTTCACAATAGAATACTCAAGGATTAAATAAAGGTTAGTAGTTGATGATCAATCGTTTAACTAGTTAGTGGATTTTCTTTGAGTCGAGTTTCTTAATTATCTGAATTCTCATTATTAGTTATCTTATTTTCGTTATTTTAGTTATTAGTCAATTCAATCACTAAAACCTCCATTATTATTGTTACGTTACTTTATTTTAATTGCACATTAGTTACATCGCCTTCCCTGTGGATTCGATACCTGACTTACCTCTACTATATTGTTAAAGGTAATAGGACTTAATTATTTATCTTTGGGAGCACACGACCTAGGCTCACCAAATTTTGGCGCCGTTGTCGGTTAAGGCAATTTGTTGCTTTTGTGTGATTATTTGTTTTCGTGTCTCTTGTAAATATATATTTTAATTAAGGGTCTTTTTGTTTGTCATCTAGAAATGAGTTTTTCGTGTCCCCAACTTGATAATGAGTTACTACATCACTATTTTGGAAGACTCACGGAGTATGTGCTAGAACGCAAATATTTACCTTTGAGTAACGAACAACTCTTGGTAGCGATTTACCATAACTTTAATCGTGCAACTCAAATCGATTTACAAGTTGAAAGTGATGGTAGATTTCTTGAGTTAGGTCGTAATGAAAAATGGGATGTAATTGATGTTCTGGTTAACAATGCTCGAGAATTAGAGATAACCACTTTATTTCTCGAACTTCCCCAATACTTTGAGTCTCCTAAATATGAATCGATTATTAGTGATGATGTGACCAAGATGGAGTATCCTATTTCTCTTACTCATGTCGAGGGTGCCCCACTAGATGATGAGGGAGAGGAAGGTGACTCGTATTTATTGACTGTGCCATATATGGAACCCGTATCAGACTTACTGTTACCCACATATTTTATTGATCCCTCTTTGGGTGGTGAATCGTGTGGTATATTATGGAATTTGAAAGATACATTCATAAGGAGTACGAACACAGAAAAATTGTTTGAGATGACGTCGTTATCTAGAGAACCATACCATGAATCCAACGTTCTATGTGCCTCTATATTTATGCGGTGTGTATGGTATATTCTCATTATAATCTTTTATACAGTTTTCACAAACTCTTTCGCTAGCTTGTTTGACCGTCTCCTATGAGCATTAACTTGTTCCGATCTTGATAATAAATGGGTTACTTTTTAAAGGGGTAGTGCTGTGTGACCCCTTTGCTTCGTGCGGGACGTTAAATCAGCGCTTACGGGAGGCAACCCGCTTTTTGTTATTTGATGATTTTTTTTTGTTGAATAAGCTAGTTTGTGGATTTCACTTGAAGTTGGACGGAGGAAGTAGTTGAGGAAATCGATCTTTTCGACCCAAGTAATGAAGATCCGCTTTTCACTTCGGGTCAACGACGAGCAAGAAAGACTATTTTCAGATTTTGGGGCGAGTAGCATGCCGCTGGGACGACTAGCACGATGGGTCACTAAAAAATTGAAAGAAATTTTGAAAAAAAACAAAAAAAAAAAACTGAATTGTTTAGGAACCCGCACGAGTCGCACGTAAACTAAGCAAGTCGCCCGTTTCTTTACTCCAACAGGTATGACTTCTTTTTCTAATAAAAAAAAATCCAAAAAAGGAACTGACATACCCGACTCTCTCTCTCTCTCTCTCTCTCTCTCTCTCTCTCTCTCTCTCTCTCTCTCTCTCTCTCTCCCTTCATCTCTTTCCCTAATTCAAAATCCTAATACCCTTTTCCCCCAAATTAAATCTCAATTCCCCAATTTCCAAACCCTAATAATCTTTTCCCCAAATCAATTACTTCACCCAATAATCTCTACTCAACCCTCATCCACTCCCTTTCACTTCAAATCTACTTCACCTCCATTTTCTTGTGTCTACCGTGGTCGTCCGTCGTCAGTGGTCTGTTGTCGGAATCAGTTCGAGCGCCGGTCAGGAGCTCGTCGTCACTGTTCTTTCAATCTGGGTTTGTGCGTCGCCGGTCAGCGTCGCCGAGTCTGCTGCCTCTGTCGTCAGGCGACTCGCGTGCCTCCGGTGGGTCCGGTGAGTCGTCTGTCTCCGTGTTGCTCGAGTTCTATGCGGAGTCGATTGGGTTTATGCTATTTCGTAAGCTTCCTCTTTGCCCTCTCCTTTTTCCCGATTTATGATTCTCTTTCAATTTCTGAAATTGGTTGAGGCGCTATGTTCAGTCATTATCTCGGGTCAGCAGTCAGCTCTGTTGTTGGTCATTTTCCAATTAAATTGTGGTAGATTAGGGCTAGGAGCGGCGTTGTAGTGTTTGTCCGTTTTGGTGAAGTTGGTCGGACTTTATTGAATTGACAGTTGGAATTGGACTTGATGACACTATGAAGAATGTTGTCCTACTTCAGAATTGATGCTAGCTAAGAATTTGTGTTAGGTTGAAGAAGAGTATTTCAACAATGCATATAAGGTGTTCGAGGGAATGTTAAGTGCGGTTTTGGTTGTTTTTGAGTTGTTGGGTGGAGTACATTGTGAATGTTGAAGTTGGAGTTGAAGTTCTTCATGTGCTATTGTTTGCCAGCTTCATTTTTGTACTCATGTGGGAGTAAGGGTATCCATGATTCATATTGTTATTGTTTGAGATGGTTCATGGTGTTGTTCTAGCTCATGTTTGGGAGACTCTTGTGCTATTTTCGTTATACGAAAGACTAAGTGTGGGGAGGAGCTATGGAACGAGGTTGCTCCATATCCTTTGATGATCCGACAAGGTGCATTCTCCTTTTCCAATTATTGTGTCCTTTGTAACATTGAGGACAATGTTTCATTCAAGTGTGGGGAGGAGAATAGTTCCGATTTGTGATGTAATTGTACATGTGTGGTATATTTTAGTTTCATTATTTCTATCATTCAAAAAAAAAAGGAAAAAAAATTGAAAAAAAGAAAAAAAAAATAATAATCCCGGCTAGGTGAAAACCCGGAAGGGCGCCTAGGCAAGAGTGGGAGATGTGGCCGAGGACGGAGTGAAAACCCGAAAGGGCACTCCGGGTAAAAAGAAAAATCGAGTTGCGTGCCACGAGAGTAGGGTGAGTTTGAAAAAAAAATGAATAGCTAGAGTGAAAATCCGCAAGGGCGGACGCTCTAGGCAAAATGAGGGATATAGGAAAAAAAAATCACAATACTTTCTCCATTCTTGGTGTGGTGTCATACGAAGGGTGACTTAGAAGGTCGGTCGGGTAGGATAGTTGGTTAAGGTGAGAAAAATCGCGGTGCGATGTAGTCGTAGCACTAAATTTTATGCGATTGAAGTGTTGTTTTGTGTTGTATTAAGGTGTTAGAGGTGTTTAGGTCGATCACATATGTGGGTTGTGGAGAATAGTGGTATACATCGTTTACCATTGGTGTCAATTGTAGCACATGTGATCTTGTATAGGAATCGGAGAAATAAAGGGCGTAGTGTCATTTTCCAATGGTTTTTGGTGTTGTTTTGTGGTCAAAATATTTGGTTGTAGAGAATTTTCATGTCATTGTGACCTTGTGCTTAAATTTTTGAGGATGATAAAAGGAGGGTGGTTGAGGGGATGAATTTTGTTTGATGTCGAGCTTCCCATGTTTCATTTGTAAGATCTTGTGTTTTATCGTTGATGTTTCCGAGTTTTGCTCGGGACGAGCAAAGGTCTAAGTGTGGGAAAGTTGATCTAGCGAGTTTTACATGTGTTTACGACGGAGATTCGAGGTGAATTTGGTGATTTAAGGTGCGGATTTAGAGTGGAAATCGTCTATTTAATTTTATCTATGAAATTGTGTTTTATTGAAGAAAAGACGGTTTTTTGAGCTCTTAATTCCATGATGTGTGATTTGGGCTCGAGACGAAGAATGTGAAGAACAAGCCCAACCAAACCGAGTGAAAAATCAAAGCGCAGCTCGGGGATTGAAGACGGGATTGCTTTGAGTCCGTGTCAACTTATTAGTTATTATTATTATTATTATTATTATTATTATTATTATTATTATTATTATATTATTATTATTATTATTATTATTATTAGATTTAGGAAATTAGTAGAATCTCCTATTATTATTATTAGACTACATACTATTAGTTTGGTATTATTCATATCATATTCATTACTAACATTACGTTCAATTAGAGAATTGGGAGAAAAACCCTAAACATGTGTAACTAATATTTCTTCTCGAATCAAAGATCTGAAGCTACTAGTTAATTGATTGTGAGACTTTCTTAATCCTTGATTTAATTACTTGAGTATTGTTTATTCTTTGTGCCTAATTTATGATTGTTGTTTGTTTAATCTTTTTGGCCAATTGATTATTTCAATCTTCAATCTATTGCAATTCTTTGTGTTTGAATCCGTAATTGTTCAATTCACTAGATAAAGTTGCAACCTTTAGACCTGATTATTTGTATGCGTTTCATCGTAATTGGGTAAAAGGAGGAATAAACATATAATTCGAACTAATAACCGCGTGTGTTAAAGGTCGTTATTTCTATTGATTTGTTCATATCGTTCATGGTGTTATTGAATTAAATCTAGACGCGTGGATTAGGTTGTTCAATAATTAGGTTGCTTAGGATCGCGTTTCGACCTAAGTAATATTATCTACGGAACAATTGAAACTTTTAGTTTCACAATAGAATACTCAAGGATTAAATAAAGGTTAGTAGTAGATGATCAATCGTTTAAATAGTTAGTGGATTTTCTTTGAGTCGAGTTTCTTAATTATCTGAATTCTCATTATTAGTTATCTTATTTTCGTTATTTTAGTTATTACTCAATTCAATCACAAAAACCCCCATTATTATTGTTACGTTACTTTATTTTAATTGCACATTAGTTACATCGCCTTCTCTGTGGATTCGATACCCGACTTACCTCTACTATATTGTTAAAGGTAATAGGACTTAATTATTTATCTTTGGGAGCATACGACCTAGGCTCACCATTAGCACTACCAAACCAACAAACTGCGTTGAGTACAAATCACCAATATGTGCGTTGAGCACAAATAAACCACAAATATGGGTAAACAAGTCAATTTCAAGTAATAACCAATAACCAATGATATTGTGCTTATTAAGCATCGACCATAGCCAAAATATTCATATTTGTAGCCAATAAACAGTAAATAGCATGTAATCACAAAAGAACATTCTTAGTTTACCTCAAAAACAAGTAGTCATGCATATTTCTACCCACCTTAAAATGAAGCTTCGTCCTCGAAGCACGAAAAATTTACCTTAGGCAAAAAGATTAGGGTATTTGTCTCTCATGGTTGGCTCAAGTTTCGCCCAAAATATTGGAATACATATGTTCGCTACCTAATATAATATTTTTTGAAACCCCATGATGTCCTACCACATAATGTATATAAGCATCAGCAAATTGTTTCCTCTCTCACATATCCTTCATGGGAATAAAATATGCACTCTTAATTATAACCCAAATCATATTATTACCTTCCTCTGACCTTGACAACCCAACTATAAAATCCATAAAGATTAAACTCCACTCTTACTCGGAAACTCCTAAAGGATCTAAGTCTCCCTGATGTCCCATATTTCACTCATAACTCCTTAATATATCCAGTATTGAGCCACGAGATCTATCATCACGCTTGAACAAAGCAAACTCATTCATCAACTTATCCTTCAAAAATTTATCACCACCTCTCAACTCTTTAACACACTCATCGATTCGCTTTAAACAGAAAACACACTACAAAGGGTTCCTAATTTTGTCATTTTGATACCAAATATCAGAAACTCTTCCCTCAGCTTATCACGGTGTGTCACTAACAGTATTGTATGGGGAAAGGTTCACTCAAGTCATCGGCCACCACATTGGCATTTCCTACCTGATACTGAATATCGATCTTATAGTCCTCAATCAAATCCAACAAGCTCCTTTGTCTCACGATTAGCTCCTAATGGGTAAATATATATCTTAAACCTTTGTGATCATAAAGACCTTAAAGGGTACACCAAACAGATAATGTCTCCAAATTTCAAGGTAACGACTACATCTGCATAGTCCAGATCAAAAGTAGGGTAATTTTCTTCATAAAGGTTCAACTGCCTAAATGCATAAGCAATCACTTTCTTATTCTGCTGCAAAACACTAACTAATCCATTCTTAAAATGCATAGGTATAAACTTCAAAAACTTCATTTCCATTCGGGAAGGCAAATCCTAAAGCAGTGGTCAATTTTCCTTTAAAATTCGAAATGATTCCTCACACCCCTCATCCCAATGAAATTTTATGGCTTTCTACATTAGTGTAGTCATTAAACTATCTATTTTGGAAAAAAATCCTTCAAAAATCTCCTATAGTTACCAACTAAACCCAAAAGCTACGAACTTCAGTTAAAGATTCCGGGTTAGGTCATTCCTTAACAACCTTAACAGGATCTACTAATACTCCATCCTTAGATATAATATTCCCCAAAATTACCCGTACCAACCAAAAATCATACCTCGAAAATCTAGCAAATTCTAATTTCCTCTCAAGATGTCTAAGATAAATCGTAAATGTTCCTTATTCTTCTCTTCATTCTTTGAATAAATACTATGTCATCAATGAATATCACAACAAATTTATCTAGGTAAGTCCTCAAAGTTCGATTCATCTAAGTCCATAAACACATCAGGTGCACTAATCAACCCAAAAGGCATCACAGTAAACTCACAATGAGAATATATATCTAGTAGGAAATGTACTCTTAGATAAATCCTTAAGTGCTATCATTAATTGATGGTACTCAAATTGCAAATCAACATTAGGGAAAATAAAAGCTCCCTCAACTGGTCAAATAAGTCATCAATCCTAGGTAAGGGAATCTTATTCTATATTGTAACTTGATCCAATTCCCGATAATCAATACAAAATCTTAAATTTTCATCCTTCTTTTTCCACAAATAAATCAAGGTCACCCCAACGCGGCACGCTAGGCCTAATTCATCCCCAAAATAACATCAAAGTAAAGTAATGGAAATTCTATCAGGTTTGCCTTAAAATTACGATCACCGATAAAAACTGACACATCCCTATAAACCCTCTTATAGTTTACTATGTCCCCAGATGGCATGACAAAATCATAATCCACAATTTCACTAGATTCAACATTCATTTTATCCACAAATTTAGTCGAAATAAAATAGTGAGATGCACCAGAATCAAATAAAACATGAGCTAAAATAGAATTCACTAGAAAATTACCCGAAACGATGTCTGTGTTTTCGGCTTCCTCTCTATTCATGACATAGAGCTTCCCAGTAGGCTTTTTGCTATTCTGTGCAGCATTTACTTGGCCTGCGGGTTTACTAGCTGCGGTAATGTTGGTCTGAGTCGGAGCTGGATTCCTAAAATTATTGTTAGTTGTGGACCTACCAAAATTCTGTGTGTTCCCCTGACCCTCAAATCGGTTATTCTGATTCACAGTAGCACTAACAGATTGCGTAGCACGAGGTTTCCCTGCCTTCTTGTTCCTACACTCGAATTCTCGATGTCCTAACTTCCCGCACCAGTAGCATGTCACCTTATTTCCCTGACAATCAACGCCTGGGTGATCTCCCTTGCATAACTTACAATAATAATGTGGGGTAAAGTCATTAGTTGTTCCCTGGTTTCTACCTCTCCAGCTATTACCTTCTTCCTTCCCATTCCCTCCAAAAGATCGGGACTTGTGTTGGGTATTATTATTAGAATTGAAATTCCCTCTCTTTGCTGGGTTGTCAGATTGATTCCCCTGAAACTCCCTCTTCTTAGTCCCGGTACTTCCCATCTCAACCTCCATCTTCTGGTTACTCCTCTCAATATTAACAGCCCTAGCATAAACATTTCTTAATGAAGTGAATGTCTCTCCAGCAAACCTACCCTTAATCTTCCAATGTAACTTATCCTCAAACCTAGATGCTTTAATCCCCTCAGTTGGCACTAGCTCCTTAGCAAAACGACTAAGTTCAACAAATTTATTATAAAAGTCTTTCACACTCATCTCATCGGTTTGCTTTGGGTCTCCAAATTCAGCTAATTTTTAATGTTTCACATGTTCTGGGAAAAATTCTACTTCTAATATTTCCTTAAGAGTATCCCAGTCTTTATCATATAGTGTGTGTGTGCCATTAGGGTTTCTTATCCTAATTGGTTTCATAAAGTCCTCTTTAACGGTCTGCCACCAAATGTCCGCCTCTTCTTTCAGATAGAAGACAGCGATCCTAGCCTGAAATTCATGTGGACAACCTACAGCTAGAAAATTTTTCTCCATCTCCCTAACCCAATTATCTAGTTCATTAGGATCCCCTTTCCCAGTAAAAGTCGGCGGTTTCTTCTTCTGTACCGCTTCAGACATTCCAGCAATAGTAGGTGTAGGATCATTCTCATTCTCAACTCTATCATTCATATTCTGGGTAATAGTGGTCATTTGTTGCACAACTTTGAGAAGAGCTGCATTCTGAGCTATCAATTGTGCCATCATAGCGACCATATCATTGTTTTCATTTTCTCTCCGTGGAGGCATTATTACTATAGATATAAACAATATTCTATTAAGTCCAAGTATAAGAAGGTTCAATCACAAATCACAAATATTAATGCAAGTAGCATTCATCTCTATCACAGTTCAATTAGGTTATATATATATATATACATATACATATATATATATACATATATATATATATACATATATATATATATATATACATATATATATATATACATATATATATATATACATATATATATATATATATATATCAGGAGTATGAAATGCACCCAATCCACCCATCACTCTCGGTTTAAAAAGAAAGGTTTTTTTTTTTTTTTTTTTTAATTAGTAAAGTAGTATTTTTATTTTTTTAAATAAAGTAATTTTTTTTTAAACCATTTCAAATTTTGCAAAACTTTTTGGAAAGACCTATTGCTCTGATACCAACTGTAACAGCCCTAAATTTTTGCGACCAAAAATAAAAGAATAAAACCGGAAAATTTAAAGTCGTTACTCCGCATTTAGCTCACAAGGCCAAATGCAAGGCAAAAGAATAGTATAAGAATTAAAAAGAAATATAAATCCGATGAATAATTAAATGAAAACGTTGCAGCGGAAGACTTAAGTCCCACAAAATCCAAAACGGTTTAAAACAACTTCAATCCAAAAATTCAACATAAATATAAATAGTTTGGAGGTAAATGTTAAATAATAAAATCCTTCCTCGCTTAGCATCCCGAACCAAATGCACCCATGCAGCATATTAATTGTACCTATCAACTGTACCCAAAACACAAATAGGTACAGGTTCCAGCGGGGGAACGACCCAAAACAAAAGGACGTCAGCAAAGCAGAGTAAAATATATTATATTGAAAACATAAAACAATAATTATAATTTGTAGTAAACTGAAATCAGAGTTAAATATCATTGTCTCAATACCAAACCAAAAGTATTGTGAAAACAGTAGTCAAAACCATAACCAAAATATATTGTTTCCACCTGTGTGCCAAGGTCCTACCCTTTTGCACGATCTAGAGGTACCACCTATGCTTAGCTAGACTTACTATAGTGCGCACTACTCACATTTGGGCAATCAGTAGGATGAGGCTGCCAAAGGAGGAAGTCTAACTACCTAGCAAGTGGGGGCCGGAAAACCCCACTTAACACAACTCGGGCCAGGAGTTCAGTTTCGGGACGAACCAGGGACGTCTCAGACGCACCTTAACCTCATAGACCAACAGAGCTCCCAGAGTCTGTTATAACTACCAAAAGAATTGTACCAAAATAATACCAATATGCATGTGACTTATGTCACAAAATTCCATTATCCAAAATATCACAAGAGTGTCATAAAAATTCATCGTTGACAAAATAATTTTAAAACTGTTTCAAAAATATAATTTAAACCGAACATGCTCTTTACTTAAAGGTGAAAAGGTCAAAACGTCCTTACCTCTCGAGACGGTCACAACTCAGCTAGTATTATCCCAAGAATTCTTTCTCCTCGAACCCACAAACTACAAGTAATATAATTGACTTTAATATTCCAGTTAATTAATAAAACGGGTCTAACTCTGACTAGAACCTCTCAACCTCGAGACACTAATAATCTACTCACTTGATAATAAGTAAAAAAAACAATAGGTTGATCCCAAACCCAACCGAAATATCACTCGATTTAATTACTACGTACCCAATCAAAGTCATGGACAGTCTTGTCTTTTAGATTAGAACTCAAGTAGCACTAACTAATGTATGTCGGCAATTTGTAATAAGTAGCAACACTCCCTTAATATAGTTCATTCCTAATTTCACACCAACACCTGCAACTTACAAATAAACCACACCATATTTGCACACTATTTTCTTCCAGAAACCCAAATTCAAGATTACGACATACTTGCACACTAATCTAGTAAGGGTCTACCCCACAGCCCAACAATTACGACAAGAAAATACGGAGACCATGATTTTAGTAAATAAGAATCAGATTTAAGATACTCAGACATGAAATATGTTTATTTCACAAATTATAAGGAGTAAAGAGATTAGTTAAATTAAGGAACTTACGATTTGACAAAGACGGATAAAAGCACGATGGTGTAAGAAGGATCAAAATTGATTAACAGAGGAGACGCGGAAATTGGGGGAGGAAGGAAAAGGGGACTACGGTGGGGAGGGGTTAAATAGGTTAGTTAGTTTTTTTTTTTTTTTTCTTCTTCTTTCCTTTCCTTATTGTGTTTGACTCGGAATTGAATCTGATATAAAGTCGATTTTATAAAATAACGTTCCACTTTAAGAAAATCAAAACCGATTTATATAAGACGACCCAAAATACTTTAATATTTATAACGACATTAAAATATATTTTTACAACTTAAAAACCCGATTTTAATTAAAAGTAGAAAAGTCACGCTTTATAATTGACCCGGAAAATAACGGGGTGTTACACTACCCACATCGGGTACCGGAATTCGTGAGCCTTTGAGGGGTGTACAAGCTAGTACGACTAGGAGAGATTTGTGGAGGTGCATAGCGCCTGAACAACAATATTTCGAACCTAATTCAAATTTCACCGCTGAAATCCGTAACCCTTCTATTCGATAGTTTGCTGAAATGCTTTCTCATTGCTTGATACCGTCTGCCGACAATATCATTAACCTCAATGTGTGTCTTACAATTGATTAGTGACTCTTTACTTGGTAACCCTTGCCTCCTTGACCTATCACTCGTTGTGGCGTTACACTTTCATCAAATTATTATTGACCAACGCCCTACCGTAGACTATGGTGGTCTTGTGACTTTAATAGCGAAAAATTTGGGCTATTCGACCAACCACCTTAAACCGATTGACGGTCGTGTTTGGCCAAACGAGGCGTACCTCCCTACTTGGATCTTTAATGTTTCCGACCATCGCCTCGTCTCCATTTGCCATAATCGAGCCTTACCTGTCCCCAACATTTACCGAACCAATATTTAAAATTGTCACAATTGGGACCTACCTTTAGGTCTCGGTGAATTCCGACTGAACGAATCGGGGGATGTAGGAGTATGGGAGTATGCCGGTGATGGAACTCTGACAGCTTCTTTTCCGTCAAATGACTTTTCGACCTAGACACCCCTACATGAGTCGGTAGATTATATGGTTTGTATATGTTGTGGGTATATATGTGTGGATTAGGTGAGTCTTAATCATCTACAACTGTATATCTTTGCATTGATGTTGTTCCTTATACCTTGTTCCATCTTTATAACCATTGTGATTGTTTTATCTTGAACAAAATTGCAAGCTGTCCCACCGTCCCATTGAATGATTTTTTGCGGCTGTCGCGGCCTTGGTATTGCTCCCGGTCTTTAGGCGATGTGAATTGACCCTTTGAAAAATCCAAATTTTTAATCAAATTTCTCAATTTTTCTTAATCCGGGCTAGGTGACGTGACTACACCTACGCCCAATTTTTCACCCTTTCATTTTATTTTCTTTCATTTTCATTTTCTTAGCCACTTGGCTAGGGTCTAGGTGATGTGATTGCATCTAGGCCCGCCACTATTTTACCGCTTTCCATTTTCTTTTCTCAAAAATTTTGAAAAATCCAAAAACATTCAAAAATTTCGAAAAACCTAAAAACATTCGAAAAATCATAAAAATCCAAAAACAAAAAATTCTTATTTTTCTTTTCCGTCTTTTTCGATCTTCCTCTACTTGTCCATTGAGGACAATGTACAGTTTTAGTGTGGGGGAGGAGTCTACTATCTTTTATTTTTTCAAAAATCTTTTCAAAATCCATAAAAATTTGAAAAACTCGAAAAATCAAAAACATTTTCTTTTCTTTTTCTTTTCTTTTCTCTTTTCTCGTTATGTTTCGTGTCCCGTGTACGGTCTTGTTCTCTACTCTTACAGGTAACCACCACCTTAATAGCGCGATTTGAAGAGATTATGAAAGCACCCGCTAGATAACTTCCTTCCTTCTTTCTTCTTTAATTTTGTAGAGGAGTTAGGTTGTTGCTATTTGGAGGCTCTCTAAGTTGAGCATTTTGGTGTTGTGGTTGACTTTGTGTGCTTATATGATGATGGAGTATGGAGTACTTGACCTTACTTGTGTTTTCTTTTATTTGCCTTTTCATTTTCGTGTGTTTCGTTTGCTTTTGTATAGTGTGTCTAGGATTAAAACTTTTCGAAAACCCGATTACAAATCTTTTACAAGAGTTTACATTCCATTGTAGATAACTCATTGTTGATTTTGGACCTTAATCTAGTAGAATGACTCTTAGGCAATAAATTTGTTGATCCTCTAGCTTTGAGTCCACCTTTTCTACTAAAGGTTTACTGCGGGGTTTGCATTTGACCACCTTGACCACCCATGGAGGAGTTAGGCCTTGGTTCCCGCATCCCGTTATCTAGGTGACCTTGCTCGAATGACCATTGCACCTTTAGTCCAAATTTCTTCCATCTTTTGTGGGTTATCCGGAAATGGCGCGCGTTCTCGATTACCCATTTTTCCTCCACCTATACATAATCACAATAAGTTTACACCAAAATAACCTCCAAGCTTGGTTACAAACCACATCAAAAAGCCAAAAAAGAGCAAACCAAAGCAAGACAAAAAGGGCACAAAAATATGAAAAACAAAGAAAAATAAAGGAGAAGAAACGAAGCTTCAAATGAAAATCGTATCATCAAAAACGTCTCCTTAAAAAAAAAAAAAAAAAAAAAAAAAAAAAAAGCCCTTTGATCGATTCGCCGCCGTGAAGTGCCAACTAGAGGACCGAGTCCCGATGTCGGAAGATAGCGGTGACGAGTCGATCCACCCCAATAATTGTAAACACTCCACTTTTTTATTTGGGCTAATTTAGGAAATTCGAGTTTGGAACGACCCTCTTGGCTTAGCCAAAGAGAGCGGGACTGTACCTACCTACAGTGTCGAACGAATCCGTGGTTCACTTTTTCCACTCCGTTATACGCCCCGTAGTACCCCTTTAGAAGATTAGGCGGACCTAGGCTAAGTTATCAACATCTATATTGCTTAATTGTCATAGTATTAGACTTTGGTCCTTGTCTACGTGGGTGATTTATCTTGGAAGTTTATTGTTGTTTTAGGTAAGTAATCGGTGTCTTTCCCCGCCGTCTCGATGAGGGATTCGGTGTTTTATTTTTGCTTTGGATGCGTCTATTCTTTCGTGTTATATGTTTTTGTGTGTTTAGTCGCATCCACCATTTTGAGCAAGCCCCAACTTGCCTTGCGTGGGAGTACTCTACCTCATGAGTATTTCGATGTGAGTTGAAGGGACGGAGCGGGCCCGTTAATTGCCCCGTATCGGCTTAGTATAGTCTAGCTAGTAGTATTAGTTTGTAATTTCTTTTTGGGTCTTTGCTCGAGGACGAGCAACGGTTTAGTGTGGGGGAATTGTTGTGTGCTAAATTTAGACCATTTTTCCCTCCATTTAGGCCCGTTTTTCCCTCGTTTTGCGAGTCTTGAGTGCAATTATCGCCGTATTTTGCGTATTTCTCTCATTAGCGTCCTGCTTGTGCGTATTACGTGTTTTTGGTAGTTTTTCTATCATTTTGATAGGATTTGGCACCGAAATCACGATTGAGCTTCCACTAGCACAAGAGAAGGGAAAACCGTCCAAAGAGCAAAGCACACAACTTAAAGTTTAAAGCCATCCAATCAATCGACAAAGAATGAGACAAGAAAGAGGCCAAGAAATGACCGGGTGAAATTTCACCCGGTGAGACACCACCGGGCGAAATTTCACCCGACGGTAAAAATGTCTCCCGAAGATTTTCCGAGACCTCCCCACCGGGCGAAGTTGACCGGGCGAAATTTCGCCCACTGGGTGAAATTTCGCCCGCTGGAAAGAAATGCCAAAAACGTCAAAAAAGGAAGAAAATCTGACCGGGTGAAATTTCACCCGGTGTGAATTATCGTCAAGTCCGCGGGGCAAAGTTTCACCCTATGAAGATGCTAAGGGAGATTGTCTCACTAATGGAGCATAAAGTAGATTTGGGCTTTAGGTTAAATACCCATTAAGAGACTACTATATATATATCTACCCTAGTTTGTTGCCCAAGGCATCCCATCATTAGTGTAGTTACACCATTCCACCATCTCATTACACCATCTCCTTAGTAGTAGTATTCTAGAAAAATCCTCCAAAATTCTAGTAGTTTACATAGTAATTAATAGTAGATCTACTTAGTTTCTATCAACAATTCTCTAGATTACAAGTTTGTAGAAGATTATTTTGAAGATTTGTTGGGTTTATTGAAGAATTAAGTGACAAGTTCTTCATTTTCTTCATCAAAGATTCAAGATTATTATTCTAGTTTTATTTAAAGATTTGTTGGATTATTTGGAGGATTAGTGACAAGTTCTCCATTTTATTCATCAAAGATTCAATCTTTATTCATGCAACATTATTATTTCTTATAGATCTTCATAGTTGGTATACTTCTCTTCCACTCCCTAATCTCTAATTTAGTTTTAATGTTATTTTCTCATCATTGTCTTGATTAGATCATATTAGTGTTGTTAGTTTCCTTAGATCTAGTTAATATGCATGTTGTAGTGACTTTCTCCTTAGTTAATGTTTTATTGTTTTCCAACATGATTAGTGAGTAGATTTCTTGTTGGGAGGTTTAGGGATGAAGACTTGGATTATTTGAGTATAGGGATGTTGGTGGGTTGCTTGCATGTTGGTTTATCTTGTTTATGGTTGTTATGTCATTGTTGTTTTAGTCCAGTCAACTAGACCGACCTTGACTAGTTTCTATCAATATGGGGAAACTCGGGGTAGAAATTACCATGACTAGAAGCTTACCCTTATTCGCCGCGAAAGCGGGTTTTTAGGTGAGTTTACCAATGTTGCGACAAAAACTCGATTCCGATCTTCTTAGACTCCAAGTACCGAATCCCGACTTCCTCCTAACACCTTTCCCTAGATTGATTACCTCTAGCTATCATCATAGACATTCCTCTAGTATAGACTCGACCCTTAGAAAACCCCTATCTAGACATCAAACACGACACTTTAAGCTTTACATCACACTCCGTTCCCTGTGGACCGACCTCGACTTACCACGATTACTCTAGTAGTTTTGTGTTATTCCAAGTCTATAAATATCGTTTGTTCCCCCATCCTTCGTTAACGGCCGATCCGATTGGGAGGCGATCAATATGTGTTGACGGTCACGGTTTGGGGTTTGTCGGAATCGGAATAATTTCTCGAAACACACTCCGAGGAAGTGTTAAGAATGTGGTAAGGATGGGAAATATATAATTTGATTGATTTTTAATGGAGGAATGGAGGGATTAGAGGTGGTTTAAGATGGAAGATTTGGGGTTTGTTTGGGGTTTTTGGGGTTTGGTTGAGGAGAGAGATAGGAAAGGTGTATAATGAGGATGGGTAAGGGGGCTTTGGTTGGGTAAGGGTGCCGCGGGGTGATTTTTCGCCCGGCCAGATTCCACAGGGCGAAATTTCACCCGACGGTATTCGCACCGGTTTTCGTCGTTTCCGCGCAATTTCACCACCGGGCGAAATTTCGCCCGGTCGGATTTCCGTCAATTCCACATCGCAAAATATTTTTACCGCAGGGCGAAATTTCGCCCGGTGAGATTCCACCGGGTGAAATTCTGCCCGACGGATTCTCCGTCAATTCCTTAAGTTCGAGCAAAGTCGCCACCGGGTGAGATTTCACCCGGCAGAATAATTCACTTCAAAACGGGACCTTGCTACGAAAATTTTCTTTGACTTGGCCCAAAACTTTCCTTAACTTCTTCAAATAAACCAATCTTCTCAATCCGAATCGTTTCATAGTCATTGATAGCGCAACCCCAAAAATTCCGAAAGAAATCTTCACGATTCCTGCAGGTGCCATAAAGAAAACAAACTCCCAAAAGGAAAAATCTAAAATCTATTGTTCGAAGAAGATAAAAAGAGACGAGAATATACAAATATTTACAAAGGTGGTTATTATGGACACCACCAAACCGAATTGAATAGTTTAAGATTAGTTGGGGTTGCTTAAAAAGCAACCCGGAGGGTCTTGATCATTAGCTTCACTTTCCACATTACCGATCTTGAGCTTTTCTCTAAACTCCGGCATATTCATAAGTTGTGCTACCTCGGGAAGCATTGCAATTTCTTTGGGAATATCTTCGTCGGAGGTAGAACCAAGTATGAATAGAGCATCGTCGTCTTCTTCATCATCGTAGTTAAGATCTTCGGTAGAAGGCTCTTCGTTTGATGGGAACTCCACCATTTGGTTCCAAAACTCCAAAATAGGAGGATCTTCGGGAAGGAACGCGGGAAGCACAAATTGAACTATCTCGTTGGCAACATTGAAGGATAAACGTCCTCGCTTCACATCGATAATCACCCCACCGGTAGCTAGGAAAGGCCGTCCCAAGAGGATAGGATTCTGTTCCTCGATTGGCATATCCAAAATGACGAAGTCGGTGGGGATGTACAAATTCCCCACATTAACCATGAGGTTACGGGCCAATCCATAAGGCTCCTTAGTGGTTCCATCGGCCATTTGCACATTCACGGGAAAGTAATCCAAGTCTTTAATATAAATAGTGCGAGCGATGTCCAAGGGCATCAAGCTAATGTCGGCACAAGGTCACATAGAGCTCGATCTATTAAGACATGGTCGATGGAGCATGGAATGGCAAAACTACCCGGATCTCCTAGTTTGATAGGAATTGTGACTCTAGGGTTGGTCCTTGGAGAAACGGGAGCTTTTTCCTTCTCGGCGGGTTTCAAAATTATGTCTCGGATGTAATCGGATGGGGTAGGCATGGATGTGCTTGTGCCAATGTCCTCAATAAGGTCGGTGAAGGTTATCATTCCCAAAGCTTGATCATTGAATAGGTTTGGTGGCATGTCATTCAAAGGAGGCACTTTGATCCTAGAGACTAGATTTGTATCCTCTATTGGAATTTGTTCAATAACAAATGCAAGGTCTCCTACAAGATACTTTGATGGATCTCTTCTTGGTTTTTCGGTTACATCCTTGACCACTTTCTCATCAAATTCATTGATTGAGGGATGAGATGTGAGAGTTTGTGGGTCAAGAGGTTTCGCCGGTTTCTCTTTACTAATCACCTTAACGGCATTCACGGATGCTTGGTTGAAAGAATCGGTCGGCTCTTGAGGAGATCGAGCTCGGGACGCGGCTTGTGCCTCTAAAGCTTCAAGTGTAGCTCTGTTTGACGCATCGTTTGTTGAATGTCATAAAAGGGTTGAGAGTTACCTTGAAAGTTCCTTGGAGGACCTTGGTTAGGTGGTGGATAAGCTCCAAAAGGAGGACCTTGATTAAACGGAGGATGAGTTCCAAAAGGAGGACCTTGATTAAATGGAGGATGAGTTCCAAAAGGAGGACCATAGTTCGGTCTAGGCGGTCTTTGAGGATAAAAATAGCCTTGATTGAATTGATTTGTGAGAGGAGGTCTCGGTCGATAATGAGGTCCATATGAATTAGGATAAACCCTTTGATTGGGGGCTCTTGGAAAAGGATATGATCCTTGAGTCGGCGTGGAATAAAATCCGGTCCCCAAATTAGGATTGTTCGTTTGAGGCTTTTCATATGTTCCTTGAGTGTTGGCTTGATAAACGTTTTCCTTCCTCACACAAAAATTGGAGTCGTGATCATATTCTCCACAATGATCGCAGGGGATATCTACCCTATATGGCTTTGGAGGCGAGATAGATGTTCGCCTAGGTGGTGTGATTCTTCTTGGTGGAGTGACTCTTCTTGGTGGGGTGACTCTTCTTGGTGGAGTGACTCTTCTTGCGGGGGCCTCATTTCGGGTTGGAAGGTGTCTCTAGCAACCATTGCTTCAAATCTCTCAAATAGTTGAGCGATTTCTACTTCAAGAGTGGCCTCCATGTCATTTGACGATTCCGAGTCTCCACTTGATTCACCCTCTTGCAAATCCTTAGCACACATGTCACTTTTGGCTATCTTGTCAAGAAACTCATGGGATTCATTATCGTTGAGTAGGAAAAAGTCGCCCCTTGCGGTTGAGTTAAGAATGTCCCTTTCATCGGTGGATAAGGAATAGAAAAATGTTTGGAGCAAAAGCCAATGAGGGATACCATGATGCGGGTACTTCCTTTGTAGAGTTTGGAATCGATCCCAAGCCTCACTTATGCTTTCATTTTCACCTTGTCAGAAGGTTTGAATCTCCATTCGATAATGATTGGTCTTGGAAGGAGGATAGTATTTTTCTAGAAATGCATTGGCTAATTGATTCCAAGTTTGGAAGGTATCATCGTGGTGGCTTTGTAGCCATCTCCTAGCATCATCACGAAGGGTTTTGGGGAACAAAAGTCTATGGAATTGACATGAAGTAAGTCCATTTAATTTCATTCCAACTAGCTTCTCTTTAAATGTTGCTATGTGTTCTAGAGCATCTTCTTGTGGAAGCCCATGATAAGTGTCTTGTTGGACTATGGCAATTGAAGAAGTCTTGAGCTCAAAGTTATCGGGTATGTTTCCATATGCGACGGGAGAAGAAGTTTGTTCATTGGTGGGTTGGGAGTGAGATCTCAAAGTAGGCATGTTTGTTTGTAGAGGTGATTTTTGAAGGGAGAAGAGGGAAAGGGAATTTTGTGAGAGTTTGGAGAATGTTGGATGGGTGAAAAGTTGATGTAAGATATGGATGAGGGTTCACTTTGGTTGATTTGAAGTCCGAAAAAATAATATCGCCTTGCTTGCACCGGTATGGAATAAGTAATGCCAAATATGGTTGTTCCTGAACACAACTCAATTCAATGATGAGACTCCTAGCACCGAGCGGTACTAGGGTAGAAGGAAAGGAAACAATTATCCAAACACAATAAAACAAAGACTTGATCAATTAACTAATCACCGTCTCCCGACAACGGCGCCATTTTAATGTGCGCTGTCGTCGACACGCATGCAAACAATATTTTTAATTCCGACTAACCTAACTAGTGTAGTAGTGGTAGGTCGGGATCGATCCACAGGGAGAGGGTTAAGCGATATTGGTCAAGTCTAGAGTTTAATCGTGAATGGGATAGAGATGGGGGTTTTGGGTCGAGAGAGGTCGAACTAATGCTAATGAGCTACACTACTAAGGCTAGGGTCAATAATAGGAAAGGTGTTGGGGAAGAGTCGGGATTCGGAAATGGGGTCTAAGAGTCTCGGGATCGAGTTTTAGTTACAACGTTAAAAATGGAGAATGTCACCTTTCGGTTTCTTCACCCAACCTACCTAAACCCGCTTTCGCGACGAAAGGGTAAGTCTCAAATTAAAGTAATTTCTACCCCGAGTTTCCCCATATTGGTAGAAATGAGTCAAGGTCGATCTAGTCGCGGTTCTAGGTCAACAAAGACACAAAAACCTTAAAACTGATAATCAACAAGTAAACAACCCACCAACATCCCTTGAATCAAATAATCCAAATCCTCCTCCCTAATTCCACAACAAGAAAATCTACTCACTAGTCATGATAAATAACAATAAAACACTAACTAAAGAGAAATTAACTAAAGCATGCATAATAACTACACTAACAAATTATACTAAGGGCTCGCTTGGGATGGGGTTAATTATTCCGGGGGTAATAGAGCAAAAATGAACTAGAAAATGATGGAAAGTAGTGATGATATTAAGCGGAAATGGAGAAAATTAAAGAAGTATAGCTTATTTAGGGGGGAATTATTACTCCCCTCTCCCTCAAGTAATGCATTACCCCCCAATGGGGGTAATTATTCCCCCCTCGTATCTCTTTTACACTATAAAATGTTACAATCAAGTAACAAATTCATCCATTTCTAGTTCATTTTTGCTCTATTACCCCCGGAATAATTAATCCCATCCCAAGCGAGCCCTAAGGAGAGAAAAACATAAGTCAACTAATGGAGAAGAGGGAGAGGAAAGAATTTACCAACTATGGAGAAGATTAAAGAGGAAGATGAAGATTAATATAAAGATTGAATCTTGGAAGAAATATACAAGAATTTGTCACTAATCCATGCATAAATCTTCAATCTTCAATACAAGAAATATGAATCTTCAAGAATATAAACAAGAGCCTTTGTCACATAAACCCTTGCAAAACCCTTGAATCTTCAACATAAAACACAATCTTCAATAAAGATGGATGCTTTTACTACTAATTATAGGAGAATTAAGTAGATCTACTAATTGTTTGTAGAGAATTTTTCTAGGAAGCTTACTACAATCTACTACATACTACTCCTACTCCTAAGGGCTAATCCTAAGGCACACTCAAGGCTCAAGGAGGCACAAAACCCTAGGAGGGGTATATATAGTAATCTTAATGGGTTGCACAAACTTGAAGGCCCATAATCCAATTCCTCTTCATTTAGCTAGACCTTCACCCTTTGCATCTTCATGGGGCGAAATTTCGCCCCGCGGCTTGACATAATAATCCCACCAGGTGAAATTTCACCCGGTGAGATTTTCTTCGGTTTTTGCGTTTTCGGCCCGGTTTCTCCGTCGGGCGAAATTTCACCCGGCGGGCGAAATTTCGCCCGGTCATCTCGCTCGGTCGGAAGTGCCGTGAAAATCTTCGGGGGTGGAAAAATGTCGTCGAGCGAAACTTCGCCCGGTGGTGACTCACCGAGCGAAACTTCACCCGGAGGTCTTTCATCTCTTTTCCGGTCTCTTTTTTCGTCGATCAATTGGATTACTTGAACCTTCAGTTGTGTGCTTTGCTCTTGGACCGTATCTCTCTCTTGCTCGTAGAAGCTCAAACACATTTTCGGTCGAAAATCCTATCAAAATAGACAGAAAACTACCAAAAACACGTAGAATGCAAAAGAGGGACACTAATGCGAGAATTACGCAAAATACGGCGATAATCGCACTCAAGTCACGCAAAACGGAGGAAAAACGGGTCTAAATGGGAGTAAAAACGGTCCAAATTCGGCACACAACAATGACCATAGTCGAGGGGTGTGGGTGTATCTCATGAAAGAAAAGATTGAAACGGGAACCCTACTTAAGACGTTTTGTCAAATGACTAAAACACAATTTGAAAAAGGAGTCCAAATTATCCAGAGTGACAATGGCACAGAATTATTAGCTGGGGATATGCGGGATTATTATGTGGAAAATGGAATTTTGTTCCGAATTAGCAACGTTGACACACCCCAACAGAATGGGCGGATCGAAAGAAAATACCGTCACATTTTAGAAAAGACTCCTGCCTTGCGTTTTGAAGGGGAATTACCAGTGCAATTTTGGAGGGAATGCATGTGTTTTGACAGCCGCTTATTTGATAAATCGAACACCTACTCCTTTGTTGAATGGAAAGACCCCGTATGAAATTTTATATCGAAAACCACCAAACCTTAACCATTTGAGGGTTTTGGGTAGCCTATGCTATGCTCATAATAAAGACAAACCTCGGGACAAATTTGGAGAAAGAGGGAAAAGATGTATTTTTATTGGTTATCCGCTGATAAACGTCATTTTAGTCATTATTTTACCCACATTTATTAACTTATTCGGGTCGATTTTGTGTGCTTAATTGATATTATAGCTCATTATAGGTTATTTTACGATAATAAGTATTAATTGGTCGTTTTAGTTATAATTATCGTAATAAATGTTATTTGTCGTAGACTTTGGTACTGCTCCTATCGTTGTATTTTGTAGGTACCGAGTCAAGTGAATTAAGCGAGTTAAGGTGGAACGTAGACGGGTTAACAAGTCAAAACCAAGTCAAGAAGCGGGACGGACTTGAGATAGGTCGAAACCGGAATTGCAAAGAAAGGAATGAAACGCAAGTCAAGGTCAAATTGAAGTTGACCACTTTTCTGATTTCTGGCAATTACAGTAATCAGCCTATTGCACCTCTTAATCCTCAATCCACCATTTCATCAACCTCCATCACCTGTTTCCTCTCCTCCATACTTAAATGTTGGAGCCCTTTGACTTCGGCAAAGCTTCACCCCAACTCCGGCATCCCGCACCAAACTCCGATCTACGCGCCACCAGCAGACGAGCACGACCACCAGCTCCGCGCTTCATCTCCTCCAGGCTCCTCCAATCTGACCACCACCACTACTTCCGGCGACCACGCCCAAACACCACCGCGAGCTCCGGCCAGGTCCGACGTCTCCAACCACCATCGAACTCCCTCCATCTCCACTACCCGACTCTGCCGTGCTCCGGCTTCATTCGCGACCAGCACCTCCGGCGATGCTCTGTCAGACCACCGCCACTGCTGATGTTTGACTCCGGCGCACCTCCGACCTCCAGTGAAGCATCTGACTGAATCTCTATCAATAGAGGAACGGGAATGAATTATACGGATCAATTGATTTCTGATGGAGCTGAAAGGACCAACGTACCCTTCATTTAAACATTTCGTTTTGTGTGAAATGGGGATATCGTTTTATTTAGAATGAGCTAGCAACCCTCAAAAAAAAAAAGAATGAGCTAGCAGAGTGGAGTATAAAATGAGGATGAAACCCTCGTTTGAAGGGGGGTGTGCCGTAGAGTGGAAAGTAGAGTAGCAGTAGCCCTTGTTTTTCCTTTCTTCACTTTATTTTAGGATTTTAATAGTTTGTAGCTAGTTCAATTTAGATAGTATTAGTAGTAATTACTTTGGGTTAATCTTCTACACTTCATTTCACCATCATTTATATAATTCTCCCTCAAGTTTGGTACAATTTCTTCTCCCTTTTCATTATCGTTCATCTTTATGTTTATGAGTTTTAGATTCTTTTATGCTCAATTAGTTCAAAGTTTGCATCTTTATTAGTTTCTCATGTTTAATAGTTTGAGTAGAGTAATGGGTAGTTTAATTAGTTTACTTCTAATCATGTTTGAGTAGTTAATTTTCTAGGGTTCAGGAAAGCTTGGTTTGTCTTGTTTTGTGGGTTTTGTGTGGGTTTACGATCTTGTCTATTATTGTTGGTATTCTCCTTTGATTGCGATTTTTCTATGATTTACTTATCTTGGCCGCGATAGGTGAATTATATTTCTTTGAGCTTTCTTTGGGGTGGGTCGACCTAGCAAGTGCGAGAGCCGGTTAAGACCGTCTCGGGTAGATAGAGACTCGAGAGAGACCCTTTATCTTCCCAATTACCGACCATAATCGACTCGTTTGTGAACTCCGATAATTCCCTTGAGACTACCTCGTTGACCTTGACCCTAGTCCATTTTTATCGTATTTATTTCATTTGTTTGTTTGATTCGTTTAGCTTGCTAGTTTAGAACTCTCTTCAACCCAAAACTTCTTCTCCTTCGACTAATACCTTACTAGATCGAGACCTTTAGTTTAGCAGGACTGTCCCTGTGGAATACCCGACTTACCCTCGGCTACCCAAGTTTAGGATTAGTTGGTTTTTACTTTGATCTATCGGGATTCACGACAAATCCCCGTCATCGTCCGCATAGCAAAAAAGGGTGGAAAGTTTATAATTTGAAGGGAAAATGGGTGTTTGTGTCACGAGATGTGCAATTTTATGAGCACACTTTTCCTTTTCAACAACCCACGGTGACCGTGTCTCACATCAAGGGCCCAATACCGCTCCAGCCATCGACACTAGCCCATATGTAGACACGGAAAATGGACTCCTTGATGCGAGGGGGAGTGCAGTGGTCACGACACAATTACAATTAAAAGAAGTGGACATGGAGAGAGTCGAGGGAGGCAAAGAGCACCCAGCCCAACATGAGGAGGAAATAGAAGTGGGCCTGGATACGGCCCAGAATGGAGAAGAGAAAGAAAGAAAGGAAGAAGATGGATTGGGCTTTGTGAATAATGATGAGCCCAGGCCAGCTACTGAAGTCAATGAGCCCAGAATGGGGAGAGGGGCTCGAAATAAATTTGAGCCCACTTGGAAGAAAGACTATTATTGCAAAGCGACGAGAGTAATAAACCCCGGATCGACTACTTGCCACGTCCATGATCATTCTTCGCAGTCAGGTACTCGTTATCCTTTAATTAACTATGTTAGAACCAATTGTTTCTCACCTTCCCACAGGGCTTTCATGGCACGAAATGATGAGCGTCACGAACCGAGTTATTACCGTGATACTGCGAAAGACGAAAGATGGAGAGAAGCCATGAACAAGGAGGTCGATGCCTTGGAGAAAAACGAGACATGAAAGTGGTGACTTTACCTAAAGGTAAGAAACCGATAGGATGCAAATGGGTCTACAAGATAAAATACCGAGCTGATGGGACAATAGAGCGATACAAGGCCAGAATCATAGCACAAGGATTCACCCAAATGGAAGGTATAGACTATCATGAGACTTATACACCTGTAGCAAAAATGACAAGTGTAAGGTGCACGTTAGTTGTGGCAGTTCAGAAAGGATGGTTCATTGAACAATTGGACGTGAACAACACCTTTTTGCATGGAGACCTCGATGAAGAGGTATACATGAAGATTCCACAAGGGTTCGATAGAGGACAAGGTGACAAGGTATGTAAGTTGCTTAAATCCATCTATGGTTTAAAGCAATCCTCCCGGAATTGGTTTGCAATATTAACTGTTTCATTGAAGAGATATGGATTTGTTCAGTCTCTACCAGATTATTCATTATTCACGTTCAATAGAGATGGGATATTCATAGGAGTATTGGTCTATGTTGATGATATGATTGTGACTAGCAATAATGAAGAAGCATGCCGAAAGTTCAAAAATTTCTTAGATAGAAGCTTTGGAATTAAAGACTGGGAAAAATCAAATATTTCCTAGGAATAGAAGTTGCACATGATAAGAATGGATTATTTCTAAATCAAAGGAAATATGCGATGGGGATAATCGAAGAAACATGCATGCAAGGAGCACTGCCCGCATATACACCTATGGAGCAAGGGCACAAGTTGGCGCTAGCAGACGGGTACGTGTTGAAAGACACGATGAAATACCAAAGGCTAGGGGTCGTCTTTGTCTATTTAACCATAACGAGACCGCATTTGGTCTATGCAGTGCATATACTATCTCAATTTATGAACGAACCTATGAAAGAACATTGGGTTGCGGCTTTGAGAGTAGTGCATTATCTCAAGAGAAATACAAGCAAAGAGATAACATTGAAAAAAAACGGAGATTTGAAGCTCCGAGGATATTGTGATTCGGACCATGCAAGATGTCCAGTGACCCGAAGATCTTTGAGTGGTTATTTTGTTTCGATAGGCAATTCGCCTATATCATGGAGAGCAAAGAAATAAGTAACCGTGTCTAAATCATTAGTAGAACCGAAATATAGAGCCATGAGTTTTGCCACTAGTGAATTAATCTGGTTGAAATCCTTTCTTGCATCTTTGGGGGGGGGGGGGGGGGGTTCATAAGGAACCGATGGACTTGTATTGCAACAATCAAGAAGCTATACATATAGCTCGGAATCCAATTTTTCATGATAGAACGAAGCATATAGAGATTGACTGTCATTTTGTGCCGCAGCATTTGGTCGAGAAAACGATCAGTTTACATCATATCAGGAGCAAAGAACAGATAGCGGATTTATTCACGAAGGCATTGGGTATTGAGTCGTTTGATCATCTGCAGTTCAAGTTGGGACTCGGTTTACCAAGTTCACCAACTTGAGGGGGAGTGAAAGAATATGTCGAATATATTCTGAAATATTATTTTATATTATTACCTATATTGTGAAGATATTGATTTGATTATATAGAGAATAATCTAATTATTTAAGATAGAATATACCCAAATATTGTAAAGGTAATATATAAGTTATTGTGAATTGTGGTTGGAATGAATGAGAAAATTAGAGAGAACTAGTGTGTTACCCGTGAAAATTTTCACGGGTTGTTCGCTTGTATTTATATAGAGATTTGAATGAAGTAAGAACTAAAATTAGATTATTCGTTAAGAGACAATAAGTTACTTTAAGTGTTATTAGGTAAGCGAAAACATGAACAACATTTAGTAAGTATCACGCAATCTCTTCGACATGCTTTGATCTTGCACTTTCTACTCCCTGCTGAAATTGTTTTTACCGATTCATTAGATAAAAGGTCAATATATGAATGCATGGGGAGATGTCAAAACGTCCTACTTCATAACTACTCCGGAGATTATAGAATCAAACATCATCCCAAGCGTTAACAGAGAACATGACATCTGATTAGCTGTACAAAGTTTATCTCGCTCAGATAAATACTGATATCGTTTGAAATTGTTATAATTTCAAGTTCGTCCGGGAGGTTTGTTTGTTGTAACTTATAATTAAATAGAACGACTTTTTACAAAAATACCTTTTATCGTGTTTTTATTTATCTATCTCAATGTTAACCCGATTACACAATTGGAGGTGCGTAACATTCTTCACGCAACGTTATTGAGAGGACAGCGTTAATAGTTGTGTGGGTTGGGTTGTAATGCATACACCTTTGCTGATCCTCTTCTATTTTGGGCTGCATAAAAGAATGAGTCATCCAAATTTGAGTTGGGCCAACTGCCAATGTAAACTCGGTTGACTGTTGCACTTCGAAGGTCGTTTGGGCCAAGGAGAAGCTGGAAGAGAAATATATTTGGATGGCAGAATTTGCAACAGTAGTCCAACATGCGTAATAATCGACATTGAGTAACACATAGTGACATGTAATTGAAGGTACCGTAATTTGTGACGGGAAATTATACCGTTAAAAACGTGTCGTAGTAAAATGAAGGGACAGTGTTAGTAGTATGGTCGACAATCGCAAAACCTTGTCCCGATAGTTGTGTGTGTTAACCTTTACTACGTTATACTCCGAAATTGCGTTACATGTTGATACTCATGATTACACCTACACTTAAAAAAAATTACGGAACTCGGACTGCATATACCTCCGTAATATCTACCCACATTTACCTTCACCTTTAAAATTAGTGTCATCTAACCACATTCAACTCCACCTTTTCATTTACCAAGGGTAAACCACTTAATTTCACTCAACATTTAAATTCTATACATCAAGGAAGGAAAAACCTCACTGCGTCAAGTTGTTGCTAATCAAACAAAAATGTTCAGACAGTTGATGTGGCCGCCGAAGTGCATCCTTCCGAACATGTCGAACGATGTGCAAGACGGTTGGTATATCTGCCAAAACATGCACATTTTGAAGATGAGACTAATATACTTGGGGTATGATGTGGTTCGAGTAGACCCTTGTATATCGCCAAACCTTGATTACGAAAGGGCGGTTGTAGTTGAGTTCGGTCCTAGATTACCGATCTACTTCAAGGCGTTCAAGCTTCAAAGAGCGTTCGAAGATTTCGAGATGACCAAGGAAGCAATGGTCAACCAGTGGGATCGTCAAGTCGGCCCACATTGCTGGGTTGCGTCGTGGGAGGATGAGAAGTACCTCTCGACGGACACGAACTACCGTATGGTGCCCATCTGGTGCCGTTATGTTGGAACGTAGTTGGGGGAGGCTGAGGACTATGCTCACTACGAACATGTTATCGACGCTTTGAACGAAATCTACCCGGACTTCTACGACGATTAAGTGAATAGGAACGGACGTAAGTTAATCTTGATTAAGTTGCTCTGTATATAGATTGTTTGTAATTAGTTATGGAAATGCTCACTACGAACATGTTATTAACCCTTTGAACGAAATCTACCCGCACTTCTACGACAATTAACTGCATACGGACGGGTTGTAAGTTATTTTCGAATCAATTGCTATGTACATTGCTGGTTGGTAAATAGTTTTGGAATGTAACTGGCTTGCATGTTACGAAATTGTTACTCCGTAATCTGCCATTTTGTTTAAGGTGTTGGTAAAAATTCTGCTTGTGAATTTTAGGCTAAGTAGTGCGTTTGTTGGTCAGTATTACAGGTCGATCACGAATATACAATTCAGCGTCATTGCAACTTTGTCATGGTGTCGATAGTCCGAATAGATTGCGACCAAACGTTACGGGTTAAATTAGTAATTGGGAACTTAAACATTGTGTTTTGGGGGTAGTAATAAATAGTATGAAGTTGTACTTAATAAGTAAGACTAACGGAATCTCGAGGTCGTCCGTAAGTGGATTAAATAATTAAAAATGTGGATATATATTTGAACGTATACAAATAAAATTATAGTCTAATAAATTAATTTAACGAACAGAGTATGAGTGGAACTCATCGTGTCACAAGTTGATGGCAAATATGAGTTTATCACAAAGTAGTTTAAATAATCAAGGACAATAATGAGTTCGTAAGTGCTCAACACAAAAGAATTCATAAGGTTCGCTTCAACGTTACGATGCTCATCAGTTGGGATACGACTAAATGGCGTACCATAATACTACACAGTAGCACTGAAAGTGTAATATAACAGCTAATATCGGGAACATTTATTAGACGCACCGTAAGACATAACATAATAGATATACAACGGAATACGGTCTCCAAAAAATGTTACAGTATACGTTTGTACAGATGAAGAGAAAGATATTAGGGTGTACAAATCTTATGCAGTAATAAGTAAGAAAATTGATAGAAACGAAGAGTAATGATGACAACTTAACTCAATTGGCAAGCAAAAGGTTATTTTTTCAGACGGATAACGCAGTAACTTCCCCAATTACTGCTACGGTATTAACCATTTGCAGTAATTATGACATCACACTCAACTTCCACCACTTAATAGTATGGGGCAAAATCTTTAGCATGAAAAGATCAAAAATACCAACACATCTATAAGTGAGTTGTTCTCAAATATTCGATCATTTCCAAATCAAATGCACTGTTCAACTTAAAAATAAATTAGAAGTGAAGAGAAAGAAAAACTGGTATCAATGGCAGAGAAATTAGTGTACCCACCGACCGTCATCGTGCACAATCTACCATACGAAATTGTGGGCGAAGAGGTGATCATTGGCAAGAGTTTCAGCTGTGTGAGGGATGAACTAATAAAACTGGGATACCCTGTTAGGAAAATCTTCCATGTGTGGAAAGGGAAGCCTGGAAATTTCCAGAGGGCTATTGCAATTGAGTTTTTTAGTGGCGAGCATAGGTACAGGAGTGCTTTCAGACTGCAGAAGTGCTTTGAGAGAGTCGGAAGGGGGAGATCTGACTTTGGGAATACTTCAGACGGAATGTCCGGTCCTCACCTGTGGGTCGCAACTACTGCAGACAGAGGACTGGTGAAGGAGGGAAGGCACTGCATTTTTGTTTCAGCTGATTGGAAAAGGCTGGGTTACGGAGACGCGGACATGGACAGTCTATCAACGTACGTGTGCGTGTTCAATCTGCTGAAACAACACTGCCCCGGATTCTATGTTTGAAAGGTAACTCCTCCTAACTCAATGCAATGAACTTTTCTGCATAACCTACTGAAATATCTTACTCAATTAACTGCTGAACTCTTGGTGGCCTGTTATTTTGTTGTTATATATTCAACTGTCTGTAATGGATTATTGGACCTCGGTCCGGTCTGTTGGTATTTTGTTTAAACTGTTTGTAATCCTGAATATTTTATCTTGAATCCTGAACTTCCTACAATTATGTTAATATCTGAACAATTTCAATCTGATAGGCATTCTACAACTGCGTTTGACTCTTGCCATTGGTATGAATTGAACTTTCTGGTACTTGTGAACGGTGAATGTTTGCGAGCGGGATTTATAAGCGGGTACAACACACAGTACATTCTGGGGGTAGGAATTGTAGGCCGAATAAGTGATACGTAAACCGGTTCTACATCTTATCAATCAGCGCACCGGTTTTCCTATCCTTTGCGTAGTTTACAACATAGCTGTCATCTAGTGTTTGAGAAAATCTCTTTATACACGACATTTGTTGTGGAGTCTGTGTCGAAAGCATCTTCGTCTAGGATAAGAACTTTTAGGCCCCTCTTAGTCGTTACCCTTGGTAACTCGACATAAAGCTGCCCATGGGTGAAAACAAGTCGCTGTAAAAACAGACCGACATTAGACAGAGACTGACCCTGGCTTTTGTTTATGGTCATTGTAAAACATACGGCGATTGGAAACTGCCTCCGTTCGAATTGAATGGGGAACTTAGTCTCATCTGAAGGTGACAGTTTAATTCTTGGTATGTATACCATTTCTCCTTTTCTGACCCCTGATATAACCTTGGCCTCGAGTACACGATCAGCGAGTTTCGATATAACTAATCTTGTCCCGTTACATAGACCGTTTGCTTGGCCTGGTCTAGATTTCTCAAGAGCATTACTATTGCTTCAACTTTTAGACATAACCGGTGGTTTGGCAGCCCCAACGATCTTATCGTGTTTAAATATTCAGTAGAGTACAACTCTAGAATGGCACGGCAGGTTTCACCACTGCTTATCTCGCCTGAGCTTAGGTACACAACTTCGTCTCCGGATAATATGGACAGTACACAAGCGTTAACCTTCTCAACGACATCGTGAGTTGGAGCAAGCACAGCTCTTTCCTGCAGGTAATCAGTGTCCTCATATTTTTTTTTAGCAAATCAGGATATGTGCTGCCAACAATTGCTACAACGGAATATGCACTAGGATGGATGAGAAACTCGTCCGATATTTTTATGGTTGCTACACCGTCGTTAGGACCCCCTTCGAGACCATCACCTACATTCAATATCGATTATGAGAACTCCCTAATTTCATCAACTTCGTCTATAGTGCGACCAGACTGAAGCCGCATATTTGTATTCAACCGAAGGACCTGCGAAGGGATATGACAATCGGTGAATATGATATAATGTAATTTCAAGTTGGGTATACGAAAGAGGTAGCTTACACGACTAACAAACAAAGAATGGAGTTGACAGATTTTACCTTCACATCTCTCCAAATAGGAGATGAACAAATTGACGCATAGACAATATCATGTCGACTACCCTTAGGAACAACTGGTAGGATTTGCCTGAAATCTCCACCTAGAACAACGACCTTGCCTCCGAATGGCTTGTCCGCAAGCGACGGGTTGACAAATCTCGTGATATCCCTAAGACTTCTATCAAGGGCTTCAAAATAATATCGACTAATCATTGGGGCTTCGTCCCATATAATTAGCTTCGCTTTGATGAGAAGTTCAGCTAGGTCGGACCCCGGCTTAATTCCAGGACACATTGACTTCTCATTAACATTAATGGGTATACTAAACCTAGAATGGGCAGTGCGGCCCCTAGGCAGAAGGGTGACCGCAATACCGCTTGAAGCAACAGGAAGTACAATCTGTTCCTTGCTTCGCAAATCAGCGCAAAGATTTTTCCAGATAAAAGTCTTCCCCTTACCACCATGGCCGTATAGGAAAAAAAGACTACCACTTCCAGACTCGACTGCACCAATAATTGAGTCGTACACTGATCTCTGTTCCGCGGTAATAGTTAACATATAGGAGACGTGCTCGGATTGCATAGCAGCACGGTCGTACGAAAGTTCATCAGAAATTAACCTATTTGAATCTACACAAAATAGGTCGTGATCAGGTTGTGGCATATTTGGAAATTTTGAAAGGGAGCTGCCGTTACCGAGAAGTATAGACTCAATTTCAGATAAAGCATAATTTTTCAGCGGGTCATCAGTCATTTGCAAATCTGTGATCACAACGCAGGCAATGAGATCCAAACATATATGTAAAAATCAGTGTCTCCTTTCAAAAGTAAAAAAAAAAACAAATAAAAAAATTACTGGAGAACATCAGGATGGAGGATTATTAGGGCCGAGAATAACCAACCAAAATTAAGGAGTTCCTTCCGTCGCCTGGATAGGATGTCATCGCAGAGATGGTGCCAGGTCTTCTCCCAAACCTCCTCTGGTTTAACCAAACTTCCGGAAAAGAGAAGGGTGGCAAACATGTTCCTTAAATACACACCACTGCCCCAATAGCTGGCTTCCTCTATGGCGTCCACATACTCCTTGTCGTCACCGAGTAAGCCTAAAGCATAGCACGCATCCTTGTAGGTTTCATATACAACACCCTTGACAGTACGAATGTCCGAATAACATGTTGGACCACGAACGAAATTGAGTAACAGCTTCATATAGTATCGTTCTCCGCCATTTGGCGACATATGATACATTCTACCTAAACTGAATCCCCTCTTACGGGGGGGGGGGGTCCAACACCTGCCCTCCTTCTGCCAAACATACTTGGTGGGAAACTCGGAGTATGTCAAATCTCTCGATTCCAAATGGTTTGCATTGTACTCCAACCAAGCGGTGAATTTTGTTCTAGCACCGTTGGATCTTGCAACGATTTCTTCCGGAGGATCATCATCATTGTATACGACATTCTGCTCATTCGGCAAATGGTACTCGAGACGAAGGACTGGAGGCGTCATATAATGAATATCAAAGGAGAATATACACCAGGCGGCCTCGCAAGGTGAAACGTACCGACAATCGTAGTACTCCTAAATGTGATCTATTTCGTCGGGGTTTGTCCTAAAGGATGCACCAACAGTTACCCTATCATAACCCTTATTCACATACTTAAATAGATATTTAATGGATCGTGCCTGGTTACACCACTCGACATTAATGTGGGCATGGTATCTTGTGAGCAAATCGGCATTATACGGAACAACAAATCCATTGTGAACGCTTACACCACCCTTGTCAACTCTAATACCGCTGTCCCTCCTATGGTACATTGGGTAACCGTCACCATCAACAGTTGTGCGTTCACAAAACGCCTTCGGAAATCTTTTAGTACATACACCGTCAGCCATGCACGGTGACTTCGGATTGGCGAGGTCGCAGGGTCAATGAATCATTAAATCCTTAACTGCCTCATGTAGGGATGGGTTGTCCAATGGATTAGGTATCTCCGCAGAAATAACGGAGTCGACATCAGTTGCCTCCGGGAACTTATCATCCCTTTCGAGAAATAGCAAGATGTGTGCGTGGGGCAAACCTCGCTTCTGGAACTCAATTGTGTACACAACTGAAAATCAGAAGTGAATATTAATATTGAAAAAAATACATATAAAAACAACTTAAAGGAGGGGCAGTGAAAGAACAGAAGAGTATACCAGCCCTGGTCCGTCCAAAGACGTGATTATCCTTCAAGTCTTTCATTAGAAGTTCCAACTTCTGCTTGAATACACGGGAAACTATATCGGGTCTGTCCTCAGGCTGCAATCCTCTTTTTTTACGAAACGGGTTATTTCTGGCCACTTAGGATTGCACGTAAAAGTAATAAACAAATCGGGATAACCACACCAACGACATATTGTCATCGTATCTTGATAAGTCTCCCTCATATAACCTTTAACTCAAACAAAACTTGACGGAAGAATGTACTTGACACCTTGGGACGATGTGTCTGTTTCTCCATTATCAACTGCATTACTCAACTGCTTATAATTGGCAGATCTAAGTTTAGGCTGATTGAACTTTAGGTAGGTTATTCGTTGAGATTCGGCCATGGTGTATCCATCGACAATCAATTGCTGGAATAACCTACCTCCCTGCAACAAAGTGTCTGGTTCAACGTGAGATGGACGATCCTGCAGACGAAATGCAAACCACTCTCTCAATGTTGTCTTGACATGGGAAGTTTCTGGATTACGACTGGAGTCGATGGAAAGCTGGCAATGCTTGATTCCTAGCCGATAACCGTCCTCTCCATGTGGGAAAAATAATGGGTACTGAAATGCTAGATAGGATGGGTGAAGTTCAGATATGCGTTGCAGACGACCGCTCCTTTCGACAATGACAATGTCTCTGCTCTCAATGGCCTCATTAATGTCACTGATACTTCTGACACTGAGGGAAGGTTGTATGTGCGGCCATCTGTATGACGGCCACCGATAAGTCGTAGCCTAACCTCAACGTTGTCCTGCCGGTTCAATATGGTATCCCTAGCCATTTGATAGGGGTATTCGTATCCCTAATCAAAGATACCCTAAGGTCCACTAACTAATGTAGATAGTGAAGTAGGGGTCGAACCACCAGGAGACGGGACTCAATTACTTGTTCTAAGGTCTAGACTAAAGATTACGGGTCACTATTTTTTTGTTTGTTTAAGTGGACTGACAACTAACTGCTATAAGGTAAATCAATAATAAAAAGGTCTAGGGTCTCAGGTTCACAATGAATGTCAATCGGGTCAGGGAGTCAACTAACAGGTCAATAATCGAATTGTCTAAGGTGTAGGTCCGGTCGGTACTACTCCAAACTTTAGAACTAAACTTAACCTGCGGTCGCTAGAATTAAGCTAGTCTACCCAAAATGTCGTGACTTATATAGTCCTTAACCCTGTCGGCGAAAAGTCCTAATTGCGATACTAACTAATTAATCTTGGCCAATAATTAATCAATCAGAATTAAAACAACATTCAGGCGACAGTTCATATGATCAGAGACAGGTCAATTTTCTATAACCCAATTAACACCCATCGATCCCCTTAAACCCTAGATAGAAATTAGCTACTCATGGTGATTATAATTAAACTAACAAAATATGAATTGCAATTAAACATGATGAATGCGAATTAAATTAAACTACAAGACTGAAATCAGATAACTATGAAAATTAAGAACGAATTAAGACGAAAATTAAACTAGAGAATTAAGACCAGAATTAAACTAGAGAATTGAAATATAAATTGAAATTAGAATTAAAGATTATCAATACCAAACAATTGAGATCTGAAAAGGGAAGAACGGAATTCGATGAACCTAGCGAAGGAAAACGGGAAAAGAACGTGTCTTCTAGCCTAAAAAAATATGTAACGTAATGTGTGTAGGAATAGAATGAAAAAAATGATGTCTGACAATCCTCCTCCAACTGATTTAAAAGAAATCAGTTGGACTTACAAAACAGGCCCATAATTCTAATAAGCTAAAAACTGATCCGCGGCCTGGGTGTAACGCACTCAATCGAGTGCACGCAATGCCACTCGATCGAGTGGATGCGTGAATGCTTCAGATTGAGTTCGGATATGAGGCACTCGATCGAGTGCCTAGCACTACTCGATCGAGTGGGTGATGTTGGACTCGTGGTTGAGTTCTTGATTTGCTTCTCGTCTTTTCGTTTTCTTTCTCGTCCTTCGTCCCCGTCTTGGCTATCTGGGCTATCATTCCTAAATATGCTCAAAATTGCACTTAACCTACAAAATAGCACGAGGACTGACAGTTTGACTTTCTAATAGAAATCGACATTAATCAAATAAATATGGAAGAAGAAAAGCTCAAAAATAGGTATCGGGGGACTACAAAATACGATATAAAATACGTTGATCAAACTCCCCCAAACCAAACCCTTGCTTGTCCTCAAGCAAACAACTAATATATACAAACGAGGACAAGTGATGTGAAACACGACTCAGAGCTGAATTACAATCATTCTCCTAAAATCGACTAAAACCGACGAGAAAACATGTAATGCTCAAGAATGCAACGAGATCAATAATCATGCCATAATCAAACAATTGCCTGCCAAATTTTCAATCTTGCAAGACCAATAATGTCAGACTTCCTTACGGTTGTCGCTCGACACTCATAAGTACGGGTAAGTATAAATGTGAAGATGAGAAGGAGCAAAGACACTCACTCGACTTATGAAATATGCATGCAATCGAATATGAAATCAATCTCCCCAATTAAACACGTGTTCCACCAATCAGGATCATAGTACATGTCAAGGACTTACAAAGGGTGGCTTATATGTGAGGGAATAAAATGGATTGTGCCTAAAGCACGTATGGAAATGTGGGGCTAAGACCAGTAGTCGCAGCTACACAATAAAAACTATCCATCCAAAAACCTCATCTATAGATTCCGGCCACTAACTAGAAATAACAACTCAAAAGAGCATAAGAGGGAATTTTTCCATCCTCTAAATTATAGTTCAATTCTAGTTATAACTTATCGACCGTTCCCCGAAAATTACAAGAAGCAAATATATTTTTCTTTTCTTTTTCTTGGAATTTTTCTCCTTTTTTCAATTCCATTTTCTTTCTTTTCTTTCTTTTTCATGCTTCCATATTTTTTTCCAATTCAGACAAGGGGAAGGCGAATACAAAGTCACATAACAGTATTACTCACTAAGATCCAAAAGATGTAAAAATCCAAATTATGACCGATTAGTGGAATAATTCCCAATTAAGTTCGTACTGCGACTGTCCTGGTAAGGTAGGCTGTTCTGGGTTGTAGCTAATTGATATAAATATGATGAAAACTGACTTACAACAGCTGAAACGGGCTAAACAGAGGAAAAATAACCTAAATCTACAGGGTAGTAAAAATGGGTCATTTTGGCTATGTGGAGCTCGTCAAAAACAAAATTGCCTTTCCTCATGTACCTCCTCCTCAAACCAAACACGTATTCAATATCAAGAGACAGACGTCATATTTATGCAAATTTATGTTACACATCCCATAAGGAGAAATCACTCAATTCCTAAATATAAATGAGACCAGTTATATATGTTACTGGCCTAGGAAGCTCTAAATCCTCAGAATTTTTGTGGTTTGCCGACAAAATGATCAAATTTACTCAATTGGCAATTAACGGTTCAATAGGCAATCATATCAAAATCATCTCATCTCAAGTATTACATGTATTCAGGTACGAATTTAGCTGTCAAATAGAATAGGTCATTTAAAATGCAATGTCATCATCACAACAGACACAAGACAGACACAAAACACACAAAAATAAAATCTTTTTGGATTTTTCTGATTTTTCAATTTTTTTGGATTTTTAAAATTTTTGAAAGCACACAACAGAAAATAAAAGCACACAAAAGCACACAAACTCTTCCCCAAACCTAAATGTCACAGTGTCCTCAATGTGACTCTACAGCATATAAGACAGTAAAATTCCACAACCAATCCTAAGGACAACTCGACCTAAGGGGAAGAAAAAATCTAAGAAAGCAGTAAAAACAGAAATAAAAAGGAAAGAAAGTAACGTATGTACAATGGTAGCTCCCCCAAACCAGCTAATCAGCCATCTCATCGTCTCCACCGGTCCCAGATGGACCGGCTCCGGTATCGCCTTACCCTGAGCCGCTAGTACCACCCTGCTGACCTGGTCGTCTTAAATCTCTCAACCATTGTGCTCCTAGGCCGCCGTAGGTGTGCCCGTAGTCCGGACCCCAAGCAGCTGGATCAACCCTGTAGTCGTTGAATATAGCACTAGTGTCACCCGAACCTCTCCAGTAGGACGGGTGCTGAGGTGCCGAGATGCCGTGAGTAAGCATGTACTCGTGGATCTCGCGGTTGACGATGCTCTGATTAATCCCCTCGTGTACCCATCTCTGGTGCTCATAAACTGGATCATACATAAACGGGTACGGGTGTGGAAACTCGGCACCCGGAGTCTGGAACGGGAAGGTCAGGGTGTGTGTGTGCGTGGCCCTGGGGGGCTCGGTCTCATCGGGTTCGGTCTCTACACGAACCCTACGTCGAGGGGGTTGGACGCCCTCGCCGAAAATGAAGAGCTCCTCGGGAATGAGGTAGCGCAATGGGTCGGGTGTGTTCTCACCCTCGGGAGTTGGTTGTAATGCAAGTAGTGGGAGTAGGATTATACCTTCGACAACCGGGAGTTTCATCCAAACCTTGTCCCGGATGCGCCACAGAAAATTCGGGGGATTGCCCCGAATCCACTTCAAAGTGGAGAAGAGGTAGCTACGGTCTAGCAAAGGGACGCGGTCGGTGACACTCTCAAAAGTGACTATATCCCCAAAACCCATAACATAGCGCTTTGCTAGCGCAGTGACAATGGCTCCACAACCGAGCGGTCCAGATCCTATGATCTGGCGCTCGATTCCGACACAGATCATACTCGGTGCACTAAACGCCTTCAGGGATCGCCTAAAGGGGTTTAGGTAGTGTCCTAAAATCAACACCTCCAATGAGTGAAGTTTACTCATGTCGGAGCGTGGAAAAACCACATGACTCAAAATCCGCAAGAAGAGGCGGATAGTAGGGTGTGGGATGGCGTTGAGTGCCATAGCGGTGACACTTGCACTACGACCCGAAAATAACTTAAAGTAGGGAGGTGCTTTCGAACTCTCGGGTATGTCTAGGATGTCTTCAGCCTAGGGATGTCAATTTCATCCGAATCCGTTCAAAATCCATCCACCCGAATAATTAATGGACGAAAACCCGAACTAAATGGATTTTAAGCGGATGACGGATGGATCGGGTCGGATTCGGGTGGAGATTTTTCACCCGTCACCCGATCCGTCCACCCGATCCGTTCACCCTTTTATAGATTTTAAAAAAATAATTCATGAATATATCAAAAAAATAATTAATTTCACTCTATTTGTATACTCATTATCCTTTTTTTTTCTTAAAACTCTAAGAAAATATTTTTCTTAATCACTTTGGCGGCCACCATTTTAGATTTTCTTTCCCCGTATTAATTTTCGACCACCAAAAAATCCCAAAAAACTTTACGCATCTTATAATTTGTATATTTGTTATTGTATTTTAAAAAAATATTTTTCATCCGCTAAGCACCCGATCCACCCGAATCACCCGCGGATGACGGATGGATTGGATCCGGGTGGAGGGTTAATCGGGTGACGGATGGATCGGGTGGAGTATGCGGATTCGGGTGATGGATTCGGGTGAGGCTCCACCCGACCCGAAACCGACCCGTTGACATCCCTACTTCAGCCTGGTCAGAGGTACGCCTTAGACACTCGGACAAGGTACTAAGGTAGATGGATTGCTCCTCATTGTTCAACCGAAAAGATATCATGCTATCTTGTCTATCAAACTCAAATGAACTTAAGAATTCTAAAGTGAGTACTCGGTAAGATAACTCACGTAGTGTCCATAAGCCACCGAATCCGGTCATGGACAAGAGGTGCAATAATTGCTCGTTCAAACCGAGCTCGATTGCGAATTGTGATGAGAAGCACCAGGTAGCCTCCATCGTCCTAGGCATCAAGGTAACTAAACGAGCTCTCTGGGCCTCGTCCCTGCAAACAATTTCTTCATAGCCTGGTACAGGCTGAACAGCCGGCTGCCTTGCATTCCTGTTCCTGTTGTTGTTTTGGGGTGGATTCCTTCTTCCTGCCATGACTATAGCATAATAACAAAACAGAATTACATAAAAATCCCACAAAAAATACAAAATTTCGGCCAAAATCATACCCTATACACAAAAATCGATTTTTGAGCACAAAGTGGTGAAATCAACACAAAATCAAGCATGCAATGGGATTTGTATATAACTAAGGATGAAATTATACCATAAAACCAAGAAAAGAAGTGAGGAAATCAAAAACCCGAAATATACCTTAAGTAGCTCGAAAATTTCGAAACTGGGAAAAGAGGGGACGAAAAATTTCACAAAATAACACCAAGGAACACAAGTAGATACAACGAATTGCAAATTAGAAGCAAAAATCGTAAGTTTTGGTGAAGATTTGATGAATTGGGAGTGATTTGAGTGAATTGGGGGTTAGGGTTCTTAAGACTTGTGAGGGAAGAGGGGGTTTTAATTCACAAACTGATTTGAAAATAAGAATAAGGAACAATTAAAAGAGGGCGAAAAACTGATACTAAACCCGGTTCAGGGGGACTCGACCGAGTGCGACAGGGCACTCGATCGAGTTACCCCCTGAAAATTGGACAGTGGCTGCTCCCTCAGGGCACTTGACCGAGTGCATGGGCCACTCGGTCGAGTGAACACTGTACCTGCTACTTCTCGCTTTTTTTCCTTTTAATTGCTTTAAAATCCTGAAATTAAATCAATTAAACCGTAAAATTCCCTCGTCCTCACTCGATAAATAATACTAACTCCCAATTAGAGCTACCAAGCTAAAAAATAAAAATAAAAAAAATTTGCGGAAAGGGAAATTACAAATATATACAAGTGGTGCCGGGTTGCCTCCCGGTTAGCGCTGAGTTTTACGGTCCCGCTCGACTGGTTTACCTCAATTGGATTAGGTGGAATCGAGAGTGTCGTTGAGGTCCATGGCCTCTACAACACCGACGTACGCACCTTCGTGATAGAGCTTGAGGCGTTGACCGTTCACCTTGAATATTTCGCCTTTGTCGGTAGTGAGTGTAACCGACCCGAATTTATTTACTTCAGTCACCGTGATTGGTCCAGACCATCGGGAGTTCAGTTTCCCGGGAAAGAGTCTAAGTCGGGAATTAAATAAAAGTACCTTATCGCCGACATGGAACTCTCGGGGGATAATGCGCTTATCATGCCATCTTTTGGCCCGCTCCTTATAAATTCTCGCGTTATCATAAGCATGGAGACGGAATTCATCTAGTTCGTTCAATTGCATGGGGCGCTTCTCTCCCGCTAGCTTCGGATCGAGATTGAGCTCCGGCTAGCATGTTTGTGGGAGATATTGTTTATGTAATGTGAGCCGAGTCAATATTTGAATCCCTAGGTGATTATTGGAGAGCCATGAAATGGCAAGGCGGAAAAACGTAGCAAAGAAAGACCGCCGGGCGAAACTTCGCCCGGTGAGACTCGACCGGGCGAAACTTCGCCCTACGGAAAAGTTGCCAGAATTGCCGGAATTGAAGAAGATACCACCGGACGAAATTTCGCCCGGTGAGATTTTCACCGGGTGAAATTTCACCCGGTGGAAGAAAGATGGCAAGAATGATTTTCACGACGAAAAACCGTCGGGTGAAATTTCACCCGATGGTGCCCGACCGGGTGAAATTTCACCCGGCGGCGTGACTTGGCCGGATCACCTACACCTTATACTCACTCACTCACTACATTTCCATTTCCCTCCTTCATACTTACCCCAACATAACTTTCCCTCCAATAATTTTTACACCTAATTTTTACCACCAACTTTAAAACTTTTCATTTCCCTCTCATCCACCCTTATTTATATCACCTTTTTCACCTCACTCTTCATTTCACTTTTTCACCCACCATAACATCCTTAAACCACCTTCCATACTACATTTTAACCTCCATCCATAGTTTCATTTCCATACTTGGTGATTATCTATTTGGGTTTTTGAAGAAAGGAGAAGCAAAAGTTTCGGGATTTTTCTTGCAAATTATTATCATGGAGACAAGAGCCCAACGAGCCGCGCGTAAACAAGGTATGTCCTCGACTTCTAATCCTTCTAATTATAAATGTTCATCTTCTAGTAAGTCTTCTAGGCCTAGACTTTCACCTTGTCGAAATTCGCCCCTTGCTCAAACCTTCTCTGAAAAGAACTTTCAGAGTACTAAGTGGCCCTGTCAATTCACAATGGAAATCCTAGGTATTGAAGACGATATGAGAGAGTTATCGTCGAGAACAAAAACTAGTGGACTTTTAAATTTCGTGCATTCTACCTGCAAAGACCTTACATGCGAATTTCTAGGTAGTTTCACAATTGACAACCCGACCACACCTAAGGAGTTCGAATTTAATTTATTCGGTAGAACCCATTGCCTGAATATTTCAGAATTCGGCCTAGCTCTAGGTCTACCTGTAACAGCCCTAAATTTTTGCGACCAAAAATAAAAGAATGAAACCGGAAAATTTAAAGCCGTTACTCCGCATTTAGCTCACAAGGCCAAATGCAAGGCAAAAGAATAGTATAAGAATTAAAAGAAATATAAATCCGATGAATAATTAAATGAAAACGTTGCAGCGGAAGACTTAAGTCCCACAAAATCCAAAACGGTTTAAAACAACTTCAACCCAAAAATTCAACATAAATATAAATAGTTTGGAGGTAAATGTTAAATAATAAAATCCTTCCTCGCTCAGCATCCCGAACCAAATGCACTCGTGCAGCATATTAATTGTACCTATCAACTGTACCCAAAACACAAATCGGTACAGGTTCCAGCGGGGGAACGACCCAAAACAAAAAGACGTCAGCAAAGCTGAGTAAAATATATTATATTGAAAACGTAAAACAATAATTATAATTTGTAGTAAACTGAAATCAGAGTTAAATATCATTGTCTCAATACCAAACCAAAAGTACTGTGAAAACAGTAGTCAAAACCAAAACCAAAATATATTGTTTCCACCTGTGTGCCAAGGTCCTACCCTTTTGCACGATCTAGAGGTACCACCTATGCTTAGCTAGACGTACTATAGTGCGCACTACTCACATTTGGGCAGTCAGTAGGATGAGGCTGCCAAATGAGGAAGTCTAACTACCTAGCAAGTGGGGGCCGGAAAACCCCACTTAACACAACTCGGGCCAGGAGTTCAGTTTCGGGACGAAATCCCAGGGACGTCTCAGACGCACCTTAACCTCATAGACCAACAGAGCTCCCAGAGTCTGTTATAACTACCAAAAGAATTGTACCAAAATAATACCAATATGTGACTTATGTCACAAAATTCCATTATCCAAAATATCACAAGAGTGTCATAAAAATTCATCGTTGACAAAATAATTATAAAACCGTTTCAAAAATATAATTTAAACCGAATATGCTCTTTACTTAAAGGTGAAAAGGTCAAAACGTCTTTACCTCTCGAGACGGTCACAACTCAGCTAGTATTATCCCAAGAATTCTTTCTCCTCGAACCCACAAACTACAAGTAATATAATTGACTTTAATATTCCAGTTAATTAATAAAACGGGTCTAACTCTGACTAGAACCTCTCAACCTCGAGACACTAATAATCTACTCACTCGATAATAAGTAAAAAAAACAATAGGTTGATCCCAAACCCAACCGAAATATCGCTCGAAATATCACTCGATTTAATTACTACGTACCCAATCAAAGTCATGGACAGTCTTGTCTTTTAGATTAGAACTCAAGTAGCACTAACTAATGTATGTCGGCAATTTGTAATAAGTAGCAACACTCCCTTAATATAGTTCATGCCTAATTTCACACCAACACCTGCAACTTACAAATAAACCACACCATATTTGCACACTATTCTCTTCCAGAAACCCAAATTCAATATTACGACATACTTGCACACTAATCTAGTAAGGGTCTACCCCACAACCCAACAATTACGACAAGAAAATACGGAGACCATGATTTTAGTAACTAAGAATCAGATTTAAGATATTCAGACATGAAATATGTTTATTTCACAAATTATAAGGAGTAAAGAGATTATTTAAATTAAGGAACTTACGATTTGACAAAGACGGATAAAAGCACGATGGTGTAAGAAGGATCAAAATTGATTAACTGAGGAGAGGCGGCAGAAGACTTTAAGAAACTTGGAAACTGGGGGAGGAAGGAAAAGGGGACTACGGTGGGGAGGGGTTAAATAGGTTAGTTTTTTTTTTTCTTCTTTCCTTTCCTTATTGTGTTTGACGTGGAATTGAATCTGATATAAAGTCGATTTTATAAAATAACGTTCCACTTTAAGAAAATCAAAACCGATTTATATAAGATGACCCAAAATACTTTAATATTTATAACGACATTAAAATATATTTTTCCAAATTAAAAACCCGATTTTAATTAAAAGTAGAAAAGTCACGCTTTATAATTGACGCGGAAAATAACGGGGTGTTACAGACTTCCCTCCTTAAAACAAAACTTCGTCCTCGAAGTTTAAACTCATCCTCGAAAAACGCCTCACATTACTCATGAATGTCCAAAATGATCTGCTCACTCCATATATCCAGAATCCACCAAAATTCTTCTTATATCCCCAAAACAAATCATTTACTCCATATTTCCAAAATCCGTCAAATTAAACACAACCTTAGAAGATATCTCACATTTCTAAATCCTCAAAAATCCATAACCACCTAATTCCTCAAATTTCAAAGTATACAATCATCACCACCTAAATCCACAAGATAAGATCACCTAATTCCATAAGATAATACCAAAGTTCGAAACCAGCAAAATTCTCATACGGTAAAAGTATCACTTGCCAAGTTAAGAGCATGTCGGACAAAATATTTAAATTATTTCAAACTTTCACAAGTTCAACCATTTTACAAGTGCGTAATGCACAAAATCAATCAATCAATCAAATAAGTGCGGTTAGCTGATCTAGCGAGTTTTACATGTGTTTACGACGGAGATTCGAGGTAGATTTGGTGATTTAAGGTGCGGATTTAGAGTGGAAATCGTCTATTTAATTTTATCTATGAAATTGTGTTTTATTGAAGAAAAGACGGTTTTTAGAGCTCTTAATTCCATGATGTGTGATTTGGGCTCGAGACGAAGAATGTGAAGAACAAGCCCAGCCAAACCGAGTGAAAAATCAAAGCGCAGCTCGGGGATTGAAGACGGGATTGCTTTGAGTCCGTGTCAACTTATTAGTTATTATTTTTATTATTATTATATTATTATTATTAGATTTAGGAAATTAGTAGAATTTCCTATTATTATTATTAGACTACATACTATTAGTTTGGTATTATTCATATCATATTCATTACTAACATTACCTTCAATTAGAGAATAAAGGGAGAAAAACCCTAAACATTTGTAACTAATCTTTCTTCTCGAATCAAAGATCTGAAGCTACTAGTTAATTGATTGTGAGACTTTCTTAATCCTTGATTTAATTACTTGAGTATTGTTTATTCTTTGTGCCTAATTTATGATTGTTGTTTGTTTAATCTTTTTGGCCAATTGATTATTTCAATCTTCAATCTATTGCAATTCTTTGTGTTTGAATCCGTAATTGTTCAATTCACTAGATAAAGTTGCAACCTTTAGACCTGATTATTTGTATGCGTTTCATCGTAATTGGGTAAAAGGAGGAATAAACATATAATTCGAACTAATAACCGCGTGTGTTAAAGGTCGTTATTTCTATTGATTTGTTCATATCGTTCATGCTGTTATTGAATTAAATCTAGACGCGTGGATTAGGTTGTTCAATAATTAGGTTGCTTAGGATCGCGTTTCGACCTAAGTAATATTATCTACGGAACAATTGAAACTTTCAGTTTCACAATAGAATACTCAAAGATTAAATAAAGGTTAGTAGTCGATGATCAATCGTTTAACTAGTTAGTGGATTTTCTTTGAGTTGAGTTTCTTAATTATCTGAATTCTCATTATTTGTTATCTTATTTTCGTTATTTTAGTTATTAGTCAATTCAATCACAAAAACTCCCATTATTATTGTTACGTTACTTTATTTTAATTGCACATTAGTTACATCGCCTTCCCTGTGGATTCGATACCCGACTTACCTCTACTATATTGTTAAAGGTAATAGGACTTAATTATTTATCTTTGGGAGCATACGACCTAGGCTCACCAAATTTTGGCGCCGTTGTCGGGGAAGGCAATTTGTTGCTTTTGTGTGATTATTTGTTTTCGTGTCTCTTGTAAATATATATTTTAATTAAGGGTCTTTTTGTTTGTCATCTAGAAATGAGTTTTTCGTGTCCCCAACTTGATAATGAGTTACTACATCACTATTTTGGAAGACTCACGGAGTATGTGCTAGAACGCAAATATTTACCTTTGAGTAACGAAAAACTCTTGGTAGCGATTTACCATAACTTTAATCGTGCAACTCAAATCGATTTACAAGTTGAAAGTGATGGTATATTTCTTGAGTTAGGTCGTAATGAAAAATGGGATGTAATTGATGTTCTGGTTAACAATGCTCGAGAATTAGAGATAACCACTTTATTTCTCGAACTTCCCCAATACTTTGAGTCTCCTAAATATGAATCGATTATTAGTGATGATGTGACCAAGATGGAGTATCCTATTTCTCTTACTCATGTCGAGGGTGCCCCACTAGATGATGAGGTAGAGGAAGGTGACTCGTATTTATTGACTGTGCCATATATAGAACCCGTATCAGACTTACCGTTACCCACATATTTTATTGATCCCTCTTTGGGTGGTGAATCGGGTGGTATATTATGGAATTTGAAAGATACATTCATAAGGAGTACGGACACAATAAAATTGTTTGAGATGACGTCGTTATCTAGAGAACCATACCATGAATCCAACGTTCTATGTGCCTCTATATTTATGCGGTGTGTATGGTATATTCTCATTATAATCTTTTATACAGTTTTCACAAACTCTTTTGCTAGCTTGTTTGACCGTCTCCTACGAGCATTAACTTGTTCCGATCTTGATAATAAATGGGTTACTTTTTAAAGGGGTAGTGCTGTGTGACCCCTTTGCTTCGTGCGGGACGTTAAATCAGCGCTTACGGGAGGCAACCCGCTTTTTGTTATTTGATGATTTTTTTTTTGTTGAATAAGCTAGTTTGTGGATTTCACTTGAAGTTGGACGAAGGAAGTAGTTGAGGAAATCGATCTTTTCGACCCAAGTAATGAAGATCCGCTTTTCACTTCGGGTCAACGACGAGCAAGAAAGACTATTTTCAGATTTTGGGGCGAGTATCATGCCGCTGGGACGACTAGCACGATGGGTCACTAAAAAATCGGAAGAAATTTTGAAAAAAAAAAAAAAAATGAATTGTTCAGGAACCCGCACGAGTCGCACATAAACTAAGCAAGTCGCCCGTTTCTTTACTCCAACAGGTATGACTTCTTTTTCTAATAAAAAAAAAATCCAAAAAAGGAACTGACATACCCGACTCTCTCTCTCTCTCTCTCTCTCCCCCTTCATCTCTTTCCCTAATTCAAAATCCTAATACCCTTTTCCCCCAAATTAAATCTCAATTCCCCAATTTCCAAACCCTAATAATCTTTTCCCCAAATCAATTACTTCACCCAATAATCTCTACTCAACCCTCATCCACTCCCTCTCACTTCAAATCTACTTCACCTCCATTCTCTTGTGTCTACCGTGGTCGTCCGTCGTCAGTGGTCTGTTGCCGGAATCAGTTCGAGCGCCGGTCAGGAGCTCGTCGTCACTGTTCTTTTAATCTGGGTTTGTGCGTCGCCGAGTCTGCTGCCTCTGTCGTCAGGCGACTCGCGTGCCTCCGGTGGGTCCGGTGAGTCGTCTGTCTCCGTGTTGCTCGAGTTCTGTGCGGAGTCGATTGGGTTTATGCTAATTCTTAAGCTTCCTCTTTGCCCTCTCCTTTTTCCCGATTTATGATTCTCTTTCAATTTCTGAAATTGGTCGAGGCGCTATGTTCAGTCATTATCTCGGGTCAGCAGTCAGCTCTGTTGTTAGTCATTTTCCAATTAAATTGTGGTAGATTAGGGCTAGGAGCGGCGTTGTAGTGTTTGTCCGTTTTGGTGAAGTTGGTCGGACTTTATTGAATTGACAGTTGGAATTGGACTTGATGACACTATGAAGAATGTTGTTCTACTTCAGCATTGATGCTAGCTAAGAATTTGTGTTAGGTTGAAGAAGAGTATTTCAACAATGCATATAAGGTGTTCGGGGGAATGTTAAGTGAGGTTTTGGTTGTTTTTGAGTTGTTGGGTGGAGTACATTGTGAATGTTGAAGTTGGAGTTGAAGTTCTTCATGTGCTATTGTTTGCCAGCTTCATTTTTGTACTCATGTGGGAGTAAGGGTATCCATGATTCGTATTGTTATTGTTTGCGATGGTTCATGGTGTTGTTCTAGCTCATGTTTGGGAGACTCTTGTGCTATTTTCGTTATACGAAAGACTAAGTGTGGGGAGGAGCTATGGAACGAGGTTGCTCCATATCCTTTGATGATCCGACAAGGTGCATTCTCCTTTTCCAATTATTGTGTCCTTTGTAACATTGAGGAGAATGTTTCATTCAAGTGTGGGGAGAAGAATCATTCCGATTTGTGATGTAATTGTACATGTGTGGTATATTTTAGTTTCATTATTTCTATCATTCAAAAAAAAAAGGAAAAAAATTGAAAAAAAGAAAAATAATAATAATAATCCCGGCTAGGTGAAAACCAGGAAGGGCGCCTAGGCAAGAGTGGGAGATATGGCCGAGGACGGAGTGAAAACCCGAAAGGGCACTCCGTGTAAAAAGAAAAATCGAGTTGCGTGCCACGAGAGTAGGGTGAGTTTGAAAAAAAATGAATAGCTAGAGTGAAAATCCGCAAGGGCGGACGCTCTAGGCAAAATGAGGGATATAGGGAAAAAAATTCACAATACTTTCTCCATTCTTGGTGTGGTGTCATAAGAAGGGTGACTTAGAAGGTCGGTCGGGTAGGATAGTTGGTTAAGGTGAGAAGAATCATGGTGCGATGTAGTCGTAGCACTAAACTTTTTGCGATTGAAGTGTTGTTTTGTGTTGTATTAAGGTGTTAGAGGTATTTAGGTCGATCACATATGTGGGTTGTGGAGAATAGTGGTATACATCGTTTACCATTGGTGTCAATTGTAGCACATGTGATCTTGTTTAGGAATCTGAGAAATAAGGGGCGTAGTGTCATTTTCCAATGGTTTTTGGTGTTGTTTTGTGGTCACAATATTTGGTTGTAGAGAATTTTCATGTCATTGTGACCTAGTGCTTAAATTTTTGAGGACGATATAAGGAGGGTGGTTGAGGGGATGAATTTTGTTTGATGTCGAGCTTCCCATGTTTCATTTGTAAGATCTTGTGTTTTATCGTTGATGTTTCCGAGTTTTGCTCGGGACGAGCAAAGATCTAAGTGTGGGGAAGTTGATCTAGCGAGTTTTACATGTGTTACGACGGAGATTCGAGGTAGATTTGGTGATTTAAGGTGCGGATTTAGAGTGGAAATCGTCTATTTAATTTTATCTATGAAATTGTGTTTTATTGAAGAAAAGACTGTTTTTAGAGCTCTTAATTCCATGATGTGTGACTTGGGCTCGAGACGAAGAATGTGAAGAACAAGCCCAACCAAACCGAGTGAAAAATAAAAGCGCAGCTCGGGGATTGAAGACGGGATTGCTTTGAGTCCGTGTCAACTTATTAGTTATTATTATTATTATTATTATTATTATTATTATTATTATTATTATTATTATTATTATTATTATTATTATTATTATTATTATTATATTATTATTATTATTATTATTAGATTTAGGAAATTAGTAGAATTTCCTATTATTATTATTATTAGACTACATACTATTAGTTTGGTATTATTCATATCATATTCATTACTAACATTACCTTCAATTAGAGAATAAAGGGAGAAAAACCCTAAACATTTGTAACTAATCTTTCTTCTCGAATCAAAGATCTGAAGCTACTAGTTAATTGATTGTGAGACTTTCTTAATCCTTGATTTAATTACTTGAGTATTGTTTATTCTTTGTGCCTAATTTATGATTGTTGTTTGTTTAATCTTTTTGGCCAATTGATTATTTCAATCTTCAATCTATTGCAATTCTTTGTGTTTGAATCCGTAATTGTTCAATTCACTAGATAAAGTTGCAACCTTTAGACCTGATTATTTGTATGTGTTTCATCGTAATTGGGTAAAAGGAGGAATAAACATATAATTCGAACTAATAACCGCGTGTGTTAAAGGTCGTTATTTCTATTGATTTGTTCATATCGTTCATGCTGTTATTGAATTAAATCTAGACGCGTGGATTAGGTTGTTCAATAATTAGGTTGCTTAGGATCGCGTTTCGACCTAAGTAATATTATCTACGGAACAATTGAAACTTTCAGTTTCACAATAGAATACTCAAAGATTAAATAAAGGTTAGTAGTCGATGATCAATCGTTTAACTAGTTAGTGGATTTTCTTTGAGTCGAGTTTCTTAATTATCTGAATTCTCATTATTTGTTATCTTATTTTCGTTATTTTAGTTATTAGTAAATTCAATCACAAAAACCCCCATTATTATTGTTACGTTACATTATTTTAATTGCACATTAGTTACATCGCCTTCCCTGTGGATTCGATACCCGACTTACCTCTACTATATTGTTAAAGGTAATAGGACTTAATTATTTATCTTTGGGAGCATACGACCTAGGCTCACCATTAGCACTACCAAACCAACAAACTGCGTTGAGTACAAATCACCAATATGTGCGTTGAGCACAAACAAACCACAAATATGGGCAAACAAGTCAATTTCAAGTAATAACCAATAACCAATGATATTGTGCTTATTAAGCATCGACCATAGCCAAAATATTCATATTTGTAGCCAATAAACAGTAAATAGCATGTAATCACAAAAGAACATGCTTAGTTTACCTCAAAAACAAGTAGTCATGCATATTTCTACCCACCTTAAAATGAAGCTTCGTCCTCGAAGCACGAAAAATTTACCTTAGGCAAAAAGATTAGGGTATTTGTCTCTCATGGTTGGCTCAAGTTTCGCACAAAATATTGGAACACATATGTTCGCTACCTAATATAATATTTTTTGAAACCCCATGATGTCCTACCACATAATGTATATAAGCATCAGCAAATTGTTTCCTCTCTCACATATCCTTCATGGGAATAAAATATGCACTCTTAATTATAACCCAAATCATATTATTACCTTCCTCTGACCTTGACAACCCAACTATAAAATCCATAAAGATTAAACTCCACTCTTACTCGGAAACTCCTAAAGGATCTAAGTCTCCCTGATGTCCTATATTTCACTCATAACTCCTTAATATATCCAGTATTGAGCCACGAGATCTATCATCACGCTTGAACAAAGCAAACTCATTCATCAACTTATCCTACAAAAATTTATCACCACCTCTCAACTCTTTAACACACTCATCGATTCGCTTTAAACAGAAAACACACTATAAAGGGTTCCTAATTTTGTCATTTTGATCCCAAATATCAGAAACTCTTCCCTCAGCTTATCACGGTGTGTCACTAACAGTATTGTATGGGGAAAGGTTCACTCAAGTCATCGGCCACCACATTGGCATTTCCTACCTGATACTGAATATCGATCTTATAGTCCTCAATCAAATCCAACAAGCTCCTTTGTCTCACGATTAGCTCCTAATGGGTAAATATATATCTTAAACCTTTGTGATCATAAAGACCTTAAAGGGTACACCAAACAGATAATGTCTCCAAATTTCAAGGTAACGACTACATCTGCATAGTCTAGATCAAAAGTAGGGTAATTTTCTTCATAAAGGTTCAACTGCCTAAATGCATAAGCAATCACTTTCTTATTCTGCTGCAAAACACTAACTAATCCATTCTTAAAATGCATAGGTATAAACTTCAAAAACTTCATTTCCATCCGGTAAGGCAAATCCTAAAGCAGTGGTCAATTTTCCTTTAAAATTCGAAATGATTCCTCACACCCCTCATCCCAATGAAATTTTATGGCTTTCTACATCAGTGTAGTCATTAAACTATCTATTTTGGAAAAAAATCCTTCACAAATCTCCTATAGTTACCAACTAAACCCAAAAGCTACGAACTTTAGTTACAGATTCCGGGTTAGGTCATTCCTTAACAACCTTAACAGGATCGACTAATACTCCATCCTTAGATATAATATTCCCCAAAATTACCCGTACCAACCAAAAATCATACCTCGAAAATCTAGCAAATTCTAATTTCCTCTCAAGATGTCTAAGATAAATCGTAAATGTTCCTTATTCTTCTCTTCATTCTTTGAATAAATACTATGTCATCAATGAATATCACAACAAATTTATCTAGGTAAGTCCTCAAAGTTCGATTCATCTAAGTCCATAAACACATCAGGTGCACTAATCAACCCAAAAGGCATCACAGTAAACTCACAATGAGAATATATATCTTGTAGAAAATGTACTCTTAGATAAATCCTTAAGGGCTATCATTAATTGATGGTACTCAAATTGCAAATCAACATTAGGGAAAATAAAAGCTCCCTCAACTGGTCAAATAAGTCATCAATCCTAGGTAAGGGAATCTTATTCTATATTGTAACTTGATCCAATTCCCGATAATCAATACAAAATCTTAAAGTTTCATCCTTCTTTTTCCACAAATAAATCAAGGTCACCCCAAGGCGGCACGCTAGGACTAATTCATCCCCAAAATAACATCAAATTAGGGTAATGGAAATTCTATCAGGTTTGCCTTAAAATTATGATCACCGATAAAAACTGACACATCCCTATAAACCCTCTTATAGTTTACTAAGTCCCCAGATGGCATGACAAAATCATAATCCACAATTTCACTAGATTCAACATTCATTTTATCCACAAATTTAGTCGAAATAAAATAGTGAGATGCACCAGAATCAAATAAAACATGAGCTAAAATAGAATTCACTAGAAAATTACCCGAAACGATGTCTGTGTTTTCGGCTTCCTCTCTATTCATGACATAGAGCTTCCCAGTAGGCTTTTTGCTATTCTATGCAGCATTTACTTGGCCTGCGGGTTTACTAGCTGCGGTAATGTTGGTCTGAGTCGGAGCTGGATTCCTAAAATTATTGTTAGTTGTGGACCTACCAAAATTCTGCGTGTTCCCCTGACCCTCAAATCGGTTATTCTGATTCACACTAGCACTAACAGATTGCGTAGCACGAGGTTTCCCTGCCTTCTTGTTCCTACACTCGAATTCTCGATGTCCTAACTTCCCGCACCAGTAGCATGTCACCTTATTTCCCTGACAATCAACGCCTGGGTGATCTCCCTTACATAACTTACAGTAATAATGTGGGGTAAAGTCATTAGTTGTTCCCTGGTTTCTACCTCTCCAGCTATTACCTTCTTCCTTCCCATTCCCTCCAAAAGATCGGGACTTGTGTTGGGTATTATTATTAGCATTGAAATTCCCTCTCTTTGCTGGGTTGTCAGATTGATTCCCCTGAAACTCCCTCTTCTTAGTCCCGGTACTTCCCATCTCAACCTCCATCTTCTGGTTACTCCTCTCAATATTAACAGCCCTAGCATAGACATCTCTTAATGAAGTGAATGTCTCTCCAGCAAACCTACCCTTAATCTTCCAATGTAACTTATCCTCAAACCTAGATGCTTTAATCCCCTCAGTTGCTACTAGCTCCTTAGCAAAACGACTAAGTTCAACAAATTTATTATAAAAGTCTTTCACACTCATCTCATTGGTTTGCTTTAGGTCTCCAAATTCAGCTAATTTTTGATGTTTCACATGTTCTGGGAAAAATTCTACTTCTAATATTTCCTTAAGAGTATCCCAGTCTTTATCATATAGTGTTTGTGTGCCATTAGGGTTTCTTATCCTAATTGGTTTCATAAAGTCCTCTTTAACGGTCTGCCACCAAATGTCTGCCTCTTCTTTCAGATAGAAGACAGTGATCCTAGCCTGAAATTCATGTGGACAACCTACAGCTAGAAAAATTTTCTCCATCTCCCTAACCCAATTATCTAGTTCATTAGGATCCCCTTTCCCAGTAAAAGTCGGCGGTTTCTTCTTCTGTACCGCTTCAGACATTCCAGCAACAGTAGGTGTAGGATCATTTTCATTCTCAACTCTATCATTCATATTCTGGGTAACAGTGGTCATTTGTTGCACAACTTGGAGAAGAGCTGCATTCTGAGCTATCAATTGTGCCATCATAGCGACCATATCATTGTTTTCATTTTCTCTCCGTGGAGGCATTATTACTATAGATATAAACAATATTCTATTAAGTCCAAGTATAAGAAGGTTCAATCACAAATCACAAATATTAATGCAAGTAGCATTCATCTCTATCATAGTTCAATTAGGTAAGAATAGTAACAGTACTAAACATGACAAATATATATATATATATATATATATATATATATATATATATATATATATATATATGTAGACACCCAAATTTTGACCGCCAGGTGTCTATAGCAGTTTCCAAAAAAACACCCGATGATGATCGGACGCTAACGTGTTCTAATGCGCTCGGATACGGGCTCGAAATCAGTAATGTCCGGCATGGGCTATTAACGGGATACAAATCTCACAAAACCAACCTCAAAACCAGGCCCAGTGGGTCATTCCGAGTCAAACAAGACTAATTTGGGCCAAAACCGACACCAAAAATAATTCCCGTCTTTTAGCGACCGGGTCAAAACCCGGTCAAGACAAACCCGACACAAAAAACGACCGGGTGCATTCTCGAAACATGCACCAGGTTCGAAAATCAGCCAAAATCATTCCAGATCATTCAAAATCAATCACAATCAATCAAGAGCAAATCAAGGCCAATCCTTCCCGATTTAGCACGGCCTAATTGATCCACTCGGTCGAGTGAATCGCCCACTCGATCGAGTGGAGCCTCAAAAAACACGTCCAGGTGCATTCGCGAGAGCACTCGACCGAGTGCACCCGCGCCACTCGGTCGAGTGACCCAGTGTCGAGGCTCCCCTATAAATACCCGTCAATCCTAAGCACAAAAAACAACTTTCTTCAAAGACAACTTCTCAACCAGAACTTTTCCCAACAACTTTTCTCCCACAACTTTACACAAGAATCAACTCTTACACAACCCCTTTGCATACATTTTTCAGCCATAAACACCGTCATCCTTGCATGCATTTCGAGAGCACAAACTCGTAAAAATCCATAAAACCAAGAGCCATATACACACCATCAACTCCTCCTACATATCTCGACGTTCCCGCGCCATTGCCGCCATTAGACGAACCGTATCCCGAGAAGCAAGAGCATGTAGGTTGAGGGTGTAACAATTCAACACCGATTTCTCCTTCTTCTTCCTTTCTTCTCGTTCCTTTTTATGTACATTCATTTATGCTATAGTATTATATTTAGTCGATAGTAACGACATGATTACTAACGCTAACATTTTACCTTTCGCATTTAATCATCGTTATTACATTTTACTATATTATCGTATGTACCGTGTATATATAATAATATCAAAACTCGGATCCTAATTCGTTTGATTACGATGATCATTTTTTTAAGGTTCGTTTATTAACACGATCCCGATCATTCGTAGTTGAACGCGTATGAATCCATTTCAAAGATTAGTGTGGAACCCGTTGACACGAAAACCGACGTCACATAGTCCGTAAGGATTAATATCGACGTCGTGACGTAGAGGGACGCAATTCCGTCACTAATCAAATTTTTATCAAACAATAACCTTTTCTACAAAATTCCGATGACGGTATTATAATCATATAAGACATGATTATAATACCGACAAACCGAGTTAAATTTAAATCCGTCAATATTTTTATTTGACTCGGCCAATTATCGATTTAAAGCACATTAAAACAAACGAGTCACAACTCGTACAGGTGCCACTCGACCGAGTACATCTGCTACTCGATCGAGTAGCACCCTAAATCATGGGCAGTAGCTACGTTTAATGGTACACTCGACCGAGTCAGGTCACAACTCGGTCGAGTGGGTCCTGCAGCCCAGAAAACCGAGAGCTCTTTTCATATCATTCGAGCCTCGTCTTTTTAAATGCGACTTAGTCGACGCGTGTAAAGTCAATCACGTAGCTTTTCCAAAATTCGTGCATATCACCTCACTTAAAACGATTTGGATCGACGGTCTCACATTATTAATTTTATATCGACGACTCTTTAGTCGTATCCGATGTAAAATTAGTTTAGACTCAATTTCTCGAAGTGATAAGTCGGGACAAGGCATCGAGGTTCGAGATCGGGCTAGCACCACGTCTAGGCCTCGAACCTCCGTCCTTTGATTAATACGCAATATAATGTGTAACTAATTAAAGTTCGTCCACCTACGTAAAATCACGGTCTAGTTTATACACGGGTCCGTTTATAATTATTGCTCGTCATTTCAATTGTATATTTCAATTGTTCTATTTTATTGTACGCCGTATTGGGAATTCCGGGTTGTATTCCGCCCGTGTAACTTGTAACCGATTTATTTCGCTTTGCTTTATTTATTTGCGTTTTACCGTTTATAAATGAACCCTCGCATGCTAAATCACTTCGACAATAAATTAGATGCATTAAATTGACGTAGCTCACATTTAATTCGCATGCTTAGCTAAAACGCTGTTTGCATAACATTTCACCGAATCACTAACGCGCATATTAAAAAGTCAAACGATGTCCTAGTAGAGGCCGCTAAGTGCGGGCGGGGTTGGGTGTCCTTAGTGGACTTCCCAACACGTACCCTCACCCCTTACTCAGAACCGTGGTTTCCGGATGTCCGAATCCATTGGCAACGAGAGTCATTCAATATACGATTAACCGCTCAAGTCGGCATCTATATCGATATGCAAAGGGACGAGCCCAATCAACTCTCAAACCAAAATGGGCCATACTTTGTGTATGGGCCATGGCGATGTAGAGTGGGCTCGAACGGTTCCGAATAACCATAAAATTCGGTGGCAACTCCATTTCGACTTAAATTTCAATTCGATCCTTCTCATATGGAGGTGCATTCGCCTAACCCAAAACCCGCGCGTGGCCGCGTCGGGGTGGACCTACGTCATGTCCATAATTTGGCGACTCCGCTGGGGATCAACCGATGTGTGGCTTACCGTCGGCGTTCTCAGGGTGAGACTCGAATAGAAATCGCTTGATGAGTACAATATGCGTTTTAGTTTTACGGTTCATGCATAACCCCATATTTGCCCGGGCCGGTACTGGTGACCGACGTCCCACTATACCACGACGTATCCATCCTTGGATACGTTAAAGGTGTTCATGGTCGACTCGGATGGACTTTGTGGCATGTTCTAAGCTCCACTCGAGTTAGGAAGACCGTCCCGTTTCTCGACTAGACTATGAACACTGGTATAGACCCTATTCAGACCGACCGAGACTTAGTGTAAAGCATACATGGCGTCGTTATAATGCTTACGTGACTATGTGCTACTTGGTTTCCGTGTCGTTTTCAAAAACCGTCATTTCAAAAAAAAATGCATCTTTCCAAAAATATTCAAATCTTCAAAAACTCGGAAAGCTGCCGAAATTTAGACTTAAGATTTGACTCAAAACAAGCCTATTTTCTAGCCGGCATGCTGCCCATTTCAAAATTCGAATTTCCGATCCACCATTCGATTTTCGAATTTTCAAAATTCAATTTTCAAATCCTCGCGATGCCATTTTCAACTTTCAAATCTTCGAGATGCCGTTTTCGATTTTCAAATCTTCGGGATCTCATCTTCAAATTTTCAAATCGTCGGAAATTCTTTTTTTTCCAACATTCAAATTTTCAAATTTCAAGATATCCAATTTTCAAAACCCGGGACACATACCGAATTTAGGACTTATGATTTTACTCAAAATAGCCTATTTCTAGCCGGTATGCTGCCCAATTCAAAACTCGAAAATATTTTCGAACTTTCAAAACCTAGGCCCGATACACTTTCCGATTTTTCTTGAAAAATCGGGCCTTTCCCCGAGTTTTCTCGGACTTTCCAAAAGTAATCCTTTTCAAAACTTTCCTCTTCTTAAGACTTCCCGTATTTAGCAGTGTCGGGTCATGTCATAAGTCGTCGAAGTTCTTTAGCGTCGAAACTCTGTTGATCTTACATCACGAGTTTCCTCCCTACCCCAGTCCGCCTTATTTGACTAAGGCAAGGCCCACCTACGTAGGACATACTCCTACAAAGGAGAGCCCGTCTACACAATCGAGTCCAAAGATGTCTCACGTAAACCTTTCTTCAAACGGGACTCGGCCCACTCGCCGAATCCTAAGGAAGGCCCACCTTTCACAAGTCACCCGTCTAGATGTCTTTTCCGAGTCAACCTTTTACAAGGCATAGCCCTATAAAAAAGGTTCATGGTCCTTACGTCTAAGGGTCACTCGTCCGACACTCGAGTTTTAACAAAATCTTCAACCCCACTCGGGGGCTACCCTCTAGCAGAGCGATCAATCACGGTTGCTCTAAGGGTCATGTCTTACACGTGTTGTCTCACGTACCCCATTTTTGAGTCACTTAGATGTCACACCATCTGAGTCCTATCAGAGTTTTTAGTCTTACTCGGGGGCTGTCCTCCACCCGAGCATTAGACCACAGTCACCTTAAGGAGTACCTTACATTCATCCGACACCGGCGTCCTTATCATGCCTTCTTCAAGTCGTACATATGCTACGAACACTCGAGTCTCCTGAAGGTTTAGGTCACCGCGGTTGGTCCGAGCACGCGACGCGGTCACACACGGTCGTCCCATTTTCAGACTCACCCTCGTGCAGCTTGAGTCTCATCGTCAAGTCCAAGCCATGGTCGTTACCTCGTCTAGGTCAACGTTCGAGTATCCCAGTCCAAGAATCTTTGTCCACCCGTCACCCCGGGCCATGCCTAGTTTGACTCATCCTCTTTTGCAAAACCGAGCTTAGGCGAGTTCTAACACCTGTCGTTTCTTCCGATCAGGGACCCTATGAATGAGGCGTTATCAAACCACAACAAATCCCGCGCCGTCGAGAAAGGGGATATCCAGGGGAGTATGCTTATGTTGTCTTGCTCCATTAACAATATCTTCTCAAAAATCAATACCGCCCTAGATAACCTAAATGTCAGGGTGACCACCATCGAAGAAGACCTTGTAAGAACCCGATCCCGTCTAACACAGCTAGAGCGGGTAAGGCAGCCGATCACCCAACTGAGCCATTTGAAGGGTGAACATTCTAACGAAACTGTCTGATACCCTCAAGATGGCAAGACCGAGAGAGGTAACCCCCAAGTCACCTCTCCGAAAATCAAGAACCAGTCAGAAGTAAGGACATTTACCCACTTGGATATGTCCTACACCGTCGCTTTCCAGAGGTTGGTTTCGAAGGGCCTAATATTACCAATAGGCCCAACAGTCGACCCATCTTCAGAAAAACGCTCCAAAGCATGGAACGCCGATCATTACTGCAAATTCTATAGAGGGAGGGGACACGATACAGAGCAATGCTGGAAACTGAAACACCTCATCCAAGACTTCCTCGATGCCGGGAAGACTCCCATTTTGGAAACATTGTCACTTGCAAAGCCCCTCATGGACTACACAGGGCCCGATGATCAAAGCATCCAATTTACCTCCCATGCATCCAAGAGCCCAGATTTGATTTGAGTCCGAGTCTGAGTCCGAGTCTAGGATGTTCTATTTCTTTCAATTCCAGAGTCAGAGTCGACTGTATTCTGTCCTCTTTTTTTTTTTTTTCAATTCAATAAAATCAGGTTTTTTAATCTCTCATATATGCTTCCCTTTTGTGTTTCCGAGAACATGATGAATACCATCATACACTGTGAGCACATGCACGTAACTATTATAGGCACATCTACAATGACTGCAGGAACTGAGACCCGTGTTTTCCTTTACCTGTTCCATGTCTGGCATAGACAGCCACATAACTTCCCTTAGCAGGAGCGGTATCGAATCCTATGACAAATCCGGGTAGTCTCCTAGTTTGGGTTCAAGACGGGAGGCAAGCCCACTCCCCACAATAAACACCCCTCCAATAAGACCGACAAATCCCTACCTTAGGTGTTAGTCTGACCAAAAATACCCAACTCAGGACGATACTCCCACCAAGCCTGTTCGGAATTATGATGACAATACCGAGATCCAAACCACCATGTTTACCGTAGAGTACTCCACCATGAGTTGCACTCACATAAACACCAACCTGGCTTACACCTTACAAAAGGTTTAGCTCCACAAGCCTAATCCAACCGATGGGGCCACCCCCATATCCGCCCACAACACCATCGGGGGGTAGCCGTGAAAAAAAAAAAAAAAAAAAGACTGGACAAAAAAAAATCAAAAGTCCAGGAAAGAAGCAAAAGGCCAAAACAAAAAAAAAGGGCCATCGTCAAAAAAAAAAAAGAGGCACCTATCACCGAGGCTAAAGCGGTCAATCCAAATGAAGAATCCCACGACCGGGGCTGAGAGGTCAACCCAAATAAAAAAAAACAACAAAAAAAATCAAAAAAAAAACCATGACCGGGGCTAAAAGGTCAGCCAACAAATATTCAAGAACCCATGACCGTAGTAAAAACGGTCAAATTCAAAGTTATCAATACTCAATCAAGCTGGTCAGCTAACACCACACTCAGCCTTCCCACATTACAACCTTCAAGACCTTCCCGAGACCCAGGACAGAGACAGCCCGGAATTTTGAGGATTCAAGCTCCATAGGATACCCCTAACCATTAGGGCCGGACATGGAAACCAGATCCCGCATTATCGAAACCTATCCCAATCGAAGTTCGAGCTATTTTTCTCGACTTCCCCTTTACATAACAGAATTCACAATCACCATACACAAACCCGAGATCAAAACTCATCAAAGACCCGAGATCAAAACTCATCAAAGACCCGAGATCAAAACTCATCAAAGACCCGAGATCAAAACTCATCAAAGACCCGAGATCAAAACTCACCAAAGACCCGAGATCAAAATTCATCAAAAATCCCGAGAACAGAACTCGTTAAAAATCCCGAGAACAGAACTCGTTAAAAATCCCGAGAACAGAACTCGTTGAAAATCCCCGAGAGCAGAACTCGTCAAATCCCCGAGAGCAGAACTCGTTAAAATCCCATCCCAACTCTTCTCATCCAAACCAAGAACACGGGAACTCAACTTGCAGTCGGCATAGAACATGCCCAAATAGTTCACACCACCTCTGGGGGCTACCCCGGAGAACGCTCACAGTCACAGGATCAAGATCCTAACCATTCTAGCCACTTGATCAAGGCATCATTGGGAATGCACCTAGCCTATACCGTCAATATGGCTATTCACACACAAAGTCCTATTAGACTAGGCATCATAATATATCTTCCGACACTGAACTACGGCATGGTTTGATTACACTACACGTGAATACGTAGGCAGCCTTTCAACACAGGCACAACCACTCACATTGACACACATTCAAAAAGCGCCATCATTCCGGTCACGACACTGTCTTGTTCTCAACAGTCTGCTTTGTTGTCCTGGGGGCTTCTCTTAGACAGAAGTTCTCCATCCACTCACATAATCCAAAAGATATCAAACTAGCCTCCTGTCTATAGTGTGTCCTAGTACTCGGCTCAGTCGAAGACAAGGATCTGTCAGGACTCGAGACCACGCCCACTTCGGGCCTATACCTCGAAACCAAGAATTCAAGAGCGCTAGACAACAACATTGCTAAGCCCTGTTGTGCAGTTGCAGTCTCATTACAGACTACTGCAGTTCCCCTATAACGCATCCTTCCCATTCCGAGGAATCGACCATGTTGCCACTCGCCTAGGCTACGGAATAGCGCAACATAAGAGTCTTGTTAGGTGGCCCACCCCCCTACCGAGTCGCGGTCCAATACCTCGAGAGTTCAGTCGTGTCTGTCAACTCGTCCGGTCACGTCCAGAGTCGAGTCTGTCAGTATACCTCTCTCTTCAAATTCCCATTTTAAAATTTGCAAAACTTAGCCATTTGAGAAAATCCTTTTCCACAAGGTCAAATTTCGGTCTATTTAAATTGCAAATTTCATTTCTACCCCTTTCATTTTGAAAACCTAGCATGTGAGTTGCTTTCAGGATTTCGATTTCAAGGTTCAAAAATTTCAAAACTTTCAAAAATTCAAAAAACGTTATTCCCCAGCGCGAGTCATTTTTACTACCTACGTGTTGCATACATTTTATGTGACTTATACAGGTACGACTCAGACAGGGACATGCAACCCTCTAAATCTCCCCAGCGGAAGCCCAAGGCGGCATATTCCCCGGAATGGTACGGGATGGGCCCACATATAGGCGCACCCAGGACTTATGCTACAAGTCCGATTCCCCAAGGAGTTATTATCATCAGCCCAGGTATGGTTTCTATCCTATGGCTGGCGAGCCCTTTCACGCAAGTCTAATTGACTATAAACGACCCGACCGGAAGTCTGCCAGGTCTTAATCCTCGATTGGCCTGGTAGCTACTCTGACTCTCGCCTTGTCCAAGCCTCAGTCAGAGTGGGGGCTCTGTAGACACCCAAATTTTGACCGCCAGGTGTCTATAGCAGTTTCCAAAAAAACACCCGATGATGATCGGACGCTAACGTGTTCTAATGCGCTCGGATACGGGCTCGAAATCAGTAATGTCCGGCATGGGCTATTAACGGGATACAAATCTCACAAAACCAACCTCAAAACCAGGCCCAGTGGGTTATTCCGAGTCAAACAAGACTAATTTGGGCCAAAACCGACACCAAAAATAATTCCCGTCTTTTAGCGACCGGGTCAAAACCCGGTCAAGACAAACCCGACACAAAAAACGACCGGGTGCATTCTCGAAACATGCACCAGGTTCGAAAATCAGCCAAAATCATTCCAGATCATTCAAAATCAATCACAATCAATCAAGAGCAAATCAAGGCCAATCCTTCCCGATTTAGCACGGCCTAATTGATCCACTCGGTCGAGTGAATCGCCCACTCGATCGAGTGGAGCCTCAAAAAACACGTCCAGGTGCATTCGCGAGAGCACTCGACCGAGTGCACCCGCGCCACTCGGTCGAGTGACCCAGTGTTGAGGCTCCCCTATAAATACCCGTCAATCCTAAGCACAAAAAACAACTTTCTTCAAAGACAACTTCTCAACCAGAACTTTTCCCAACAACTTTTCTTCCACAACTTTACACAAGAATCAACTCTTACACAACCCCTTTACATACATTTTTCAGCCATAAACACCGTCATCCTTGCATGCATTTCGAGAGCACAAACTCGTAAAAATCCATACAAACCAAGAGCCATATACACACCATCAACTCCTCCTACATATCTCGACGTTCCCGCGCCATTGCCGCCATTAGACGAACCGTATCCCGAGAAGCAAGAGCATGTAGGTTGAGGGTGTAACAATTCAACACCGATTTCTCCTTCTTCTTCCTTTCTTCTCGTTCCTTTTTATGTACATTCATTTATGCTATAGTATTATATTTAGTCGATAGTAACGACATGATTACTAACGCTAACATTTTACCTTTCGCATTTAATCATCGTTATTATATTTTACTATAATATCGTATGTACCGTGTATATATAATAATATCAAAACTCGGATCCTAATTCGTTTGATTACGATGATCACTTTTTTAAGGTTCGTTTATTAACACGATCCCGAACATTCGTAGTTGAACGCGTATGAATCCATTTCAAAGATTAGTGTGGAACCCGTTGACACGAAAACCGACGTCACATAGTCCGTAAGGATTAATATTGACGTCGTGACGTAGAGGGGCGCAATTCCGTCACTAATCAAATTTTTATCAAACAATAACCTTTTCTACAAAATTCCGATGACGGTATTATAATCATATAAGACATGATTATAATACCGACAAACCGAGTTAAATTTAAATCCGTCAATATTTTTATTTGACTCGGCCAATTATCGATTTAAAGCACATTAAAACAAACGAGTCACAACTCGTACAGGTGCCACTCGACCAAGTACATCTGCTACTCGATCGAGTAGCACCCTAAATCATGGGCAGTAGCCACGTTTAATGGTACACTCGACCGAGTCAGGTCACAACTCGGTCGAGTGGATCCTGCAGCCCAGAAAACCGAGAGCTCTTTTCATATCATTCGAGCCTCGTCTTTTTAAATGCGACTTAGTCGACGCGTGTAAAGTCAATCACGTAGCTTTTCCAAAATTCGTGCATATCACCTCACTTAAAACGATTTGGATCGACGGTCTCACATTATTAATTTTATATCGACGACTCTTTAGTCGTATCCGATGTAAAATTAGTTTAGACTCAATTTCTCGAAGTGATAAGTCGGGACAAGGCATCGAGGTTCGAGATCGGGCTAGCACCACGTCTAGGCCTCGAACCTCCGTCCTTTGATTAATACGCAATATAATGTGTAACTAATTAAAGTTCGTCCACCTACATAAAATCACGGTCTAGTTTATACACGGGTCCGTTTATAATTATTGCTCGTCATTTCAATTGTATATTTCAATTGTTCTATTTTATTGTACGCCGTATTGTGAATTCCGGGTTGTATTCCGCCCGTGTAACTTGTAACCGATTTATTTCGCTTTGCTTTATTTATTTGCGTTTTACCGTTTGTAAATGAACCCTCGCATGCTAAATCACTTCGACAATAAATTAGATGCATTAAATTGACGTAGCTCACATTTAATTCGCATGCTTAGCTAAAACGCTGTTTGCATAACATTTCACCGAATCACTAACACGCATATTAAAAAGTCAAACGATGTCCTAGTAGAGGCCGCTAAGTGCGGGCGGGGTTGGGTGTCCTTAGTGGGCTTCCCAACACGTACCCTCACCCCTTACTCAGAACCGTGGTTTCCGGATGTCCGAATCCATTGGCAACGAGAGTCATTCAATATACGATTAACCGCTCAAGTCGGCATCTATATCGATATGCAAAGGGACGAGCCCAATCAACTCTCAAACCAAAATGGGTCATACTTTGTGTATGGGCCATGGCGATGTAGAGTGGGCTCGAAGGGTTCCGAATAACCATAAAATTCGGTGGCGACTCCATTTCGACTTAAATTTAAATTCGATCCTTCTCATATGGAGGTGCATTCGCCTAACCCAAAACCCGCGCGTGGCCGCGTCGGGGTGGACCTACGTCATGTCCACAATATATATATATATATAGAGGTGGGTTCCGGTGAGGCAGGGTAACTCCTTACACCCATTGAGGCACAATCTAGACCATTAGATTAAGATGGGACATACATCCAAATAAGTGTTATATACACTAAAAAACTCATTATATACGTTATTAAACTCACTATATACACACACTTAAGAACTCAATATATACAGTAAAAAAAATGTTATATACACTCAAATAGAAAAATGTTATATACACTCAAATAGTTATTATGTACACCAATTAATCAACAATGGAACATACATCAAAATAACTGTTATATACACTAAAAAAACTCATTATATACGCTATTAAACTCACTGCATATATACACTTAAGAACTCAATATATACAGTAAAATAATTGTTATATACACCCAAATAATTAATATGTACATCAGTTAATCAACAATGGAACATACATCAAAATAACTGTTATATACACTAAAAAACTCATTATACATGCTATTAAACTCACTATATACATATATACACTTAAGAACTAAATATATATACAGTAAAATAGTTATTGTTATATACACTCAAATGGTTACTATGTACACCAATTAATCAACATATATACACTTACTTTAAAACAGTTATTATGTACACTGAAATTGTTTTTATATACACCAATTTTATTTGAAATTCTGATTTTATTTTTTTTCGGAAATTTTTTTTTTTCAGAATTTTTTTTTTTTGGAAAAAAAAATTCCGATTTTTTTTTTCGGAAAAAAAAAAAAATTGGAAAAAAAAAATTTCCAAAATTTTTTTGTTTCCGGAAAAAAAAAAAAATTTCCCGAAAAAAATCGATTTTTTTTCCCCGGGAAAAAAATTTGGGGAATTTTTTTTTTATGTATGAGTTTTTGTTTTAATCTTAGCCTTTAATTTGATTTTAATCTAATGGTTGAGATTGTGCCTCAATGGGTGCGGCGAGTTGAACTGCTATATATATATATATATATATATATATATATATATATATATATATATATATATATATATATATATATATATATATATATATATATATATATATATATATATATATATATATATATATATATATATATATATTCATGAGTATGAAATGCACCCAATCCACCCATCACTCTCGGTTTAAAAAGAAAGGGTTTTTTTTTATTTTTTTATTTTTTTTATTAGTAAAGTAGTAATTTTATTTTTTTAAATAAAGTAATTTTTTTTTTAAACCATTTCAAATTTTGCAAAACTTTTTGGAAAGACCTATTGCTCTGATACCAACTGTAACGGCCCTAAATTTTTGCGACCAAAAATAAAAGAATAAAACCGGAAAATTTAAAGTCGTTACTCCGCATTTAGCTCACAAGGCCAAATGCAAGGCAAAAGAATAGTATAAGAATTAAAAAGAAATATAAATACGATGAATAATTAAATGAAAACGTTGCAGCGGAAGGCTTAAGTCCCACAAAATCCAAAACGGTTTAAAACAACTTCAACCCAAAAATTCAACATAAATATAAATAGTTTGGAGGTAAATGTTAAATAATAAATTCCTTCCTCGCTCAGCATCCCGAACCAAATGCACCCATGCAGCATATTAATTGTACATATCAACTGTACCCAAAACACAAATAGGTACAGGTTCCAGCGGGGGAACGACCCAAAACAAAAGGACGTCAGCAAAACTGAGTAAAATATATTATATTGAAAACGTAAAACAATAATTATAATTTGTAGTAAACTGAAATCAGAGTTAAATATCATTGTCTCAATACCAAACCAAAAGTACTGTGAAAACAGTAGTCAAAACCAAAACCAAAATATATTGTTTCCACCTGTGTGCCAAGGTCCTTCCCTTTTGCACGATCTAGAGGTACCACCTATGCTTAGCTAGACTTACTATAGTGCGCACTACTCACATTTGGGCGGTCAGTAGGATGAGGCTGCCAAAGGAGGAAGTCTAACTACCTAGCAAGTGGGGGCCGGAAAACCCCACTTAACACAATTCGGGCCAGGAGTTCAGTTTCGGGACGAAATCCCAGGGACGTCTCAGACGCACCTTAACCTCATAGACCAACAGAGCTCCCAGAGTCTGTTATAACTACCAAAAGAATTGTACCAAAATAATACCAATATGCATGTGACTTATGTCACAAAATTCCATTATCCAAAATATCACAAGAGTGTCATAAAAATTCATCGTTGACAAAATAATTATAAAACCGTTCCAAAAATATAATTTAAACCGAACATGCTCTTTACTTAAAGGTGAAAAGGTCAAAACGTCTTTACCTCTCGAGACGGTCACAACTCAGCTAGTATTATCCCAAGAATTCTTTCTCCTCGAACCCACAAACTACAAGTAATATAATTGACTTTAATATTCCAGTTAATTAATAAAACGGGTCTAACTCTGACTAGAACCTCTCAACATCGAGACACTAATAATCTACTCATTCGATAATAAGTAAAAAAAAACAATAGGTTGATCCCAAACCCAACCGAAATATCGCTCGAAATATCACTCGATTTAATTACTACGTACCCAATCAAAGTCATGGACAGTCTTGTCTTTTAGATTAGAACTCAAGTAGCACTAACTAATGTATGTCGGCAATTTGTAATAAGTAGCAACACTCCCTTAATATAGATCATGTCTAATTTCACACCAACACCTGCAACTTACAAATAAACCACACCATATTTGCACACTATTTTCTTCCAGAAACCCAAATTCAATATTACGACATACTTGCACACTAATCTAGTAAGGGTCTACCCCACAGCCCAACAATTATGACAAGAAAATACGGAGACCATGATTTTAGTAAATAAGAATCAGATTTAAGATATTCAGACATGAAATATGTTTATTTCACAAATTATAAGGAGTAAAGAGATTAGTTAAATTAAGGAACTTACGATTTGACAAAGACGGATAAAAGCACGATGGTGTAAGAAGGATCAAAATTGATTAACAGAGGAGACGCGGCAGAAGACTTTAAGAAACTTGGAAATTGGGGGAGGAAGGAAAAGAGGACTACGGTGGGGAGGGGTTAAATAGGTTAGTTAGTTTTTTTTTTCTTCTTTCCTTTCATTATTGTGTTTGACTCAGAATTGAATCTGATATAAAGTCGATTTTATAAAATAACGTTCCACTTTAAGAAAATCAAAACCGATTTATATAAGACGACCCAAAATACTTTAATATTTATAACGACATTAAAATATATTTTTACAACTTAAAAACCCGATTTTAATTAAAAGTAGAAAAGTCACGCTTTATAATTGACCCGGAAAATAACGGGGTGTTACACTACCCACATCGGGTACCGGAATTCGTGAGCCTTTGAGGGGTGTACAAGCTAGTACGACTAGGAGAGATTTGTGGAGGTGCATAGCGCCTGAACAACGATATTTCGAACCTAATTCAAATTTCACCGCTGAAATCCGTAACCCTTCTATTCGATAGTTTGCTGAAGTGCTTTCTCATTGCTTGATACCGTCAGCCGACAATATCATTAACCTCAATGTGTGTGTCTTACAATTGATTAGTGACTCTTTACTTGGTAACCCTTGCCTCCTTGACCTATCACTCGTTGTGGCGTTACACTTTCATCAAATTATTATTGACCAACGCCCTACCGTAGACTATGGTGGTCTTGTGACTTTAATGGCGAAAAATTTGGGCTATTCGACCGACTACCTTAAACCGATTGACGGTCGTGTTTGGCTAAACGGTGCGTACCTCCCTACTTGGATCTTTAATGTTTCTGACCATCGCCTCGTCTCCATTTGCCATAATCGAGCCTTACTTGTCCCCAACATTTACCGAACCAATATTTACAATTGTCACAATTGGGACCTACCTTTAGGTCCCGGTGAATTCCGACTGAACGAATCGGGGGATGTAGGAGTATGGGAGTATGCCGGTGATGGAACTCCGACAGCTTCTTTTCCGTCAAATGACTTTTCGACCTAGACACCCCTACATGAGTCGGTAGATTATATGGTTTGTATATGTTGTGGGTATATATGTGTGGAGTCGGTTCTTAATCATCTACAACTGTATATCTTTGCATTGATGTTGTTCCTTATACCTTGTTCCATCTTTATAACCATTGTGATTGTTTTATCTTGAACAAAATTGCAAGCTGTCCCACCGTCCCATTGAATGATTTTTTGCGGCTGTCGCGGCCTTGGTATTGCTCCCGGTCTTTAGGCGATGTGAATTGACCCTTTGAAAAATCCAAATTTTTAATCAAATTTCTCAATTTTTCTTAATCCGGGCTAGGTGACGTGACTACACCTACGCCCAATTTTTCACCCTTTCATTTTATTTTCTTTCATTTTCATTTTCTTAGCCACTTGGCTAGGGTCTAGGTGATGTGATTGCATCTAGGCCCGCCACTATTTTACCGCTTTCCATTTTCTTTTCTCAAAATTTTTGAAAAATCCAAAAACATTCAAAAATTTCGAAAAACCTAAAAACATTCGAAAAATCATAAAAATCCAAAAAAAAAAATTCTTATTTTTCTTTTCCGTCTTTTTCGATCTTCCTCTACTTGTCCATTGAGGACAATGTACAGTTTTAGTGTGGGGGAGGAGTCTACTATCTTTTATTTTTTCAAAAATCTTTTCAAAATCCATAAAAATTTGAAAAACTCGAAAAATCAAAAACATTTTCTTTTCTTTTTCTTTTCTTTTCTCTTTTCTCGTTATGTTTCGTGTCCCGTGTACGGTCTTGTTCTCTACTCTTACAGGTAACCACCACCTTAATAGCGCGATTTGAAGAGATTATGAAAGCACCCGCTAGGTAACTTCCTTCCTTCTTCCTTCTTTAATTTTGTAGAGGAGTTAGGTTGTTGTTATTTGGAGGCTCTCGAAGTTGAGCATTTTGGTGTTGTGGTTGACTTTGTGTGCTTATATGATGATGGAGTATGGAGTACTTGACCTTACTTGTGTTTTCTTTTATTTGCCTTTTCATTTTCGTGTGTTTCGTTTGCTTTTGTATAGTGTGTCTAGGATTAAAACTTTTCGAAAACCCGATTACAAATCTTTTACAAGAGTTTACATTCCATTGTAGATAACCCATTGTAGATTTTGGACCTTAATCTAGTAGAATGACTCTTAGGCAATGAATTTGTTGATCCACTAGCTTTGAGTCCACCTTTTCTACTAAAGGTTTACTGCGGGGTTTGCATTTGACCACCTTGACCACCCATGGAGGAGTTAGGCCTTGGTTCCCGCATCCCGTTATCTAGGTGACCTTACTCGAATGACCATTGCACCTTTAGTCCAAATTTCTTTCATCTTTTGTGGGTTATCCGGAAATGGCGCGCGTTCTCGATTACCCATTTTTCCTCCACCTATACATCATAACAATAAGTTTACACCAAAATAACCTCCAAGCTTGGTTACAAACCACATCAAAAAGCCAAAAAAGGGCAAACCAAAGCAAGACAAAAAGGGCACAAAAATATGAAAAACAAAGAAAAATAAAGGAGAAGAAAAGGAGCTTCAAATGAAAATCGTATCATCAAAAACGTCTCCTTAAAAAAAAAAGCCCTTTGATCGATTCGGCGCCGTGAAGTGCCAACTAGAGGACCGAGTCCCGAGGTCGGAAGATAGCGGTGACGAGTCGATCCACCCCAATAATTGTAAACACTCCACTTTTTTATTTGGGCTAATTTAGGAAATTCGAGTTTGGAACGACCCTCTTGGCTTAGCCAAAGAGAGCGGGACTGCACCTACCTACAGTGTCGAACGAATCCATGGTTCACTTTTTCCACTCCGTTATACGCCCCGTAGTACCCCTTTAGAAGATTAGGCGGACCTAGGCTAAGTTATCAACATCTATATTGCTTAATTGTCATAGTATTAGACTTTGGTCCTTGTCTACGTGGGTGATTTATCTTGGAAGTTTATTGTTGTTTTAGGTAAGTAATCAATGTCTTTCCCCGCCGTCTCGATGAGCAATTCGGTGTTTTATTTTTGCTTTGGATGCGTCTATTCTTTCGTGTTATATGTTTTTGTGTGTTTAGTCGCATCCACCATTTTGAGCAAGCCCCAACTTGCCTTGCATGGGAGTACTCTACCTCATGAGTATTTCGATGTGAGTTGAAGGGACGGAGCGGGCCTGTTAATTGCCCCGTATCGGCTTAGCATAGTCTAGCTAGTAGTAGTAGTAGTTTGTAATTTCTTTTTGGGTCTTTGCTCGAGGACGAGCAACGGTTTAGTGTGGGGGAATTGTTGTGTGCTAAATTTAGACCATTTTTCCCTCCATTTAGGCCCGTTTTTCCCTCGTTTTGCGAGTCTTGAGTGCAATTATCGCCGTATTTTGCGTATTTCTCTCATTAGCGTCCCTCTTGTGCGTATTACGTGTTTTTGGTAGTTTTTCTATCATTTTGATAGGATTTGGCACCGAAATCACGATTGAGCTTCCACTAGCACAAGAGAAGGGAAAACCGTCCAAAGAGCAAAGCACACAACTTAAAGTTTAAAGTCATCCAATCAATCGACGAAGAAAGAGGCCAAGAAATGACCGGGTGAAATTTCACCCGGTGAGACACCACCGGGCGAAATTTCACCCGACGGTAAAAATGCCTCCCGAAGATTTTCCGAGACCTCCCCACCGGGAGAAGTTGACCGGGCGAAATTTCGCCCACTGGGTGAAATTTCGCCCGCTGGAAAGAAATGCCAAAAACGTCAAAAAAGGAAGAAAATCTGACCGGGTGAAATTTCACCCGGTGTGAATTATCGTCAAGTCCGCGGGGCAAAGTTTCACCCTATGAAGATGCTAAGGGAGATTGTCTCACTAATGGAGCATAAAGTGGATTTGAGCTTTAGGTTAAATACCCATTAAAAGACTACTATATATATATCTACCCTAGTTTGTTGCCAAAGGCATCCCATCATTAGTGTAGTTACACCATTCCACCATCTCATTTTACCATCTCCTTAGTAGTAGTATTCTAGAAAAATCCTCCAAAATTCTAGTAGTTTACATAGTAATTAATAGTATATCTACTTAGTTTCTATCAACAATTCTCTAGATTACAAGTTTGTAGAAGATTATTTTGAAGATTTGTTGGGTTTATTGAAGAATTAAGTGACAAGTTCTTCATTTTCTTCATCAAAGATTCAAGATTATTATTCTAGTTTTATTTGAAGATTTGTTGGATTATTTGGAGGATTAGTGACAAGTTCTCCATTTTATTCATCAAAGATTCAATCTTTATTCATGCAACATTATTATTTCTTATAGATCTTCATAGTTGGTATACTTCTCTTCCACTCCCTAATCTCTAATTTAGTTTTAATGTTATTTTCTCATCATTGTCTTGTTTAGATCATATTAGTATTGTTAGTTTCCTTAGATCTAGTTAATATGCATGTTGTAGTGACTTTCTCCTTAGTTAATGTTTTATTGTTTTCCAACATGATTAGTGAGTAGATTTCTTGTTGGGAGGTTTAGGGATGAGGACTTGGATTATTTGAATATAGGGAAGTTGGTGGGTTGCTTGCATGTTGGTTTATCTTGTTTATGGTTGTTATGTCATTGTTGTTTTAGTCCAGCCAACTAGACCGACCTTGACTAGTTTCTATCAATATGGGGAAACTCGGGGTAGAAATTACCATGACTAGAAGCTTACCCCTTATTCGCCGCGAAAGCGGGTTTTTAGGTGAGTTTACCAATGTTGCGACAAAAACTCGATTCCGATCTTCTTAGACTCCAAGTACCGAATCCCGACTTCCTCCTAACACCTTTCCCTAGATTGATTACCTCTAGCTATCATCATAGACATTCCTCTAGTATAGACTCGACCCTTAGAAAACCCCCATCTAGACATCAAACACGACACTTTAAGCTTTACATCACACTCCGTTCCCTGTGGACCGACCTCGACTTACCACGATTACTCTAGTAGTTTTTGTGTTATTCCAAGTCTATAAATATCGTTTGATCCCCCATCCTTCGTTAACGACCGATCCGATTGGGAGGCGATCAATATGTGTTGACGGTCACGGTTTGGGGTTTGTCGGAATCAGAATAATTTCTCGAAACACACTCTGAGGAAGTGTTAAGAATGTGGTAAGGATGGAAAATATATAATTTGATTGATTTTTAATAGAGGAATGAAGGGATTAGAGGTGGTTTAAGATGGAGGATTTTGAGTTTGTTTGGGGTTTTTGGGTTTGGTTGAGGAGAGAGATAGGAAAGGTGTATAATGAGGATGGGTAAGGGGGCTTTGGTTGGGTAAGGGTGCCGCGGGGTGATTTTTCGCCCGGCCAGATTCCACCGGGCGAAATTTCACCCGACGGTATTCGGACCGGTTTTCGTCGTTTCCGCGCAATTTCACCACCGGGCGAAATTTCGCCCGGTCAGATTCCACCGTGCGAAATTTCGCCCGGTCGGATTTCCGTCAATTCCACGTCGCAAAATATTTTTACCGCAGGGCGAAATTTCGCCCGGTGAGATTCCACCGGGTGAAATTCTGCCCGACGGATTCTCCGTCAATTCCTTAAGTTCGAGCAAAGTCGCCACCGGGTGAGATTTCACCCGGCAGAATAATTCACTTCAAAACGGGACCTTGCTACGAAAATTTTCTTTGACTTGGCCCAAAACTTTCCTTAACTTCTTCAAATAAACCAATCTTCTCAATCCGGATCGTTTCATAGTCGTTGATAGCGCAACCCCAAAAATTCCGAAAGAAATCTTCACGATTCCTGCAGGTGCCATAAAGAAAACAAACTCCCAAAAGGAAAAATCTAAAATCTATTGTTCGAAGAAGATAAAAAGAGACGAGAATATACAAATATTTACAAAGGTGGTTATTATGGACACCACCAAACCGAATTGAATAGTTTGAGATTAGTTGGGGTTGCTTAAAAAGCAACCCGGAGGGTCTTGATCATTAGCTTCACTTTCCACATTACCGATCTTGAGCTTTTCTCTAAACTCCGGCATATTCATAAGTTGTGCTACCTCGGGAAGCATTGCAATTTCTTTGGGAATATCTTCGTCGGAGGTAGAACCAAGTATGAATAGAGCACCGTCGTCTTCTTCATCATCGTAGTTAAGATCTTCGGTAGAAGGCTCTTCGTTTGATGGGAACTCCACCATTTGGTTCCAAAACTCCAAAATAGGAGGATCTTCGGGAAGGAACGCGGGAAGCACAAATTGAACTATCTCGTTGGCAACATTGAAGGATAAACGTCCTCGCTTCACATCGATAATCACCCCACCGGTAGCTAGGAAAGGCCGTCCCAAGAGGATAGGATTCTGTTCCTCGATTGACATATCCAAAATGACGAAGTCGGTGGGGATGTACAAATTCCCCACATTAACCATGAGGTTACGGGCCAATCCATAAGGCTCCTTAGTGGTTCCATCGGCCATTTGCACATTCACGGGAAAGTAATCCAAGTCTTTAATATAAATAGTGCGAGCGATGTCCAAGGGCATCAAGCTAATGTCGGCACAAGGTCACATAGAGCTCGATCTATTAAGACATGGTCGATGGAGCATGGAATGGCAAAACTACCCGGATCTCCTAGTTTGATAGGAATTGTGACTCTAGGGTTGGTACTTGGAGAAACGGGAGCTTTTTCCTTCCCGGCGGGTTTCAAAATTATGTCTCGGATGTAATCGGATGGGGTAGGCATGGATGTGCTTGTGCCAATGTCCTCAATAAGGTCAGTGAAGGTTATCATTCCCAAAGCTTGATCATTGAATAGGTTTGGTGGCATGTCATTCAAAGGAGGCACTTCGATCCTAGAGACTAGATTTGTATCCTCTATTGGAATTTGTTCAATAACAAACGCAAGGTCTCCTACAAGATACTTTGATGGATCTCTTCTTGGTTTTTCGGTTACATCCTTGACCACTTTCTCATCAAATTCATTGATTGAGGGATGAGATGTGAGAGTTTGTGGGTCAAGAGGTTTCGCCGGTTTCTCTTTACTAATCACCTTAACGGCATTCACGGATGCTTGGTTGAAAGAATCGGTCGGCTCTTGAGGAGATCGGGCTTGGGACGCGGCTCGTGCCTCTAAAGCTTCAAGTCTAGCTCTGTTTGACGCATTTTCTTTCAATAAGAACTTGATCGTTTGTTGAATGTCATAAAAGGGTTGAGAGTTACCTTGAAAGTTCCTTGGAGGACCTTGGTTAGGTGGTGGATAAGCTCCAAAAGGAGGACCTTGATTAAACGGAGGATGAGTTCCAAAAGGAGGACCTTGATTAAATGGAGGATGAGTTCCAAAAGGAGGACCATAGTTCGGTCTAGGCGGTCTTTAAGGATAAAAATAGCCTTGATTGAATTGATTTGTGGGAGGATGTCTCGATTGATAATGAGGTCCATATGAATTAGGATAAACCCTTTGATTGGAGGCTCTTGGAAAAGGATATGATCCTTGAGTCGGCGTGGAATAAAATCCGGTCCCCAAATTAGGATTGTTCGTTTGAGGCTTTTCATATGTTCCTTGAGTGTTGGCTTGATAAACGTTTTCCTTCCGCACACAAAAATTGGAGTCGTGATCATATTCTCCACAATGATCGCAGGGGATATCTACCCTATATGGCTTTGGAGGCGAGATAGATGTTCGCCTAGGTGGTGTGATTCTTCTTGGTGGAGTGACTCTTCTTGGTGGGGTGACTCTTCTTGGTGGAGTGACTCTTCTTGGCGGGGGCCTCATTTCGGGTTGGAAGGTGTCTCTAGCAACCATTGCTTCAAATCTCTCAAATAGTTAAGCGATTTCTACTTCAAGAGTGGCCTCCATGTCATTTGACGATTCCGAGTCTCCACTTGATTCACCCTCTTGCAAATCCTTAGCACACATGTCACTTTTGGCTATCTTGTCAAGAAACTCATGGGATTCATTATCGTTGAGTAGGAAAAAGTCGCCCCTTGCGGTTGAGTTAAGAATGTCCCTTGCATCGGTGGATAAGGAATAGAAAAATGTTTGGAGCAAAAGCCAATGAGGGATACCATGATGCGGGCACTTCCTTTGTAGAGTTTGGAATCGATCCCAAGCCTCACTTATGCTTTCATTTTCACCTTGTCAGAAGGTTTGAATCTCCATTCGATAATGATTGGTCTTGGAAGGAGGATAGTATTTTTCTAGAAATGCATTGGCTAATTGATTCCAAGTTTGGAAGGTATCATCGTGGTGGCTTTGTAGCCATCTCCTAGCATCATCACGAAGGGTTTTGGGGAACAAAAGTCTATGGAATTGACATGAAGTAAGTCCATTTAATTTCATTCCAACTAGCTTCTCTTTAAATGTTGCTATGTGTTCTAGAGCATCTTCTTGTGGAAGCCCATGATAAGTGTCTTGTTGGACTATGGCAATTGAAGAAGTCTTGAGCTCAAAGTTATCGGGTATGTTTCCATATGCGACGGGAGAAGAAGTTTGTTCATTGGTGGGTTGGGAGTGAGATCTCAAAGTAGGCATGTTTGTTTGTAGAGGTGATTTTTGAAGGGAGAAGAGGGAAAGGGAATTTTGTGAGAGTTTGGAGAATGTTGGATGGGTGAAAAGTTGATGTAAGATATGGATGAGGGTTCACTTTGGTTGATTTGAAGTCCGAAAAAATAATATCGCCTTGCTTGCACCGGTATGGAATAAGTAATGCCAAATATGATTGTTCCTGAACACAACTCAATTCAATGATGAGACTCCTAGCACCGAGCGGTACTAGGGTAGAAGGAAAGGAAACAATTAACCAAACACAATAAAACAAAGACTTGATCAATTAACTAATCACCGTCTCCCGACAACGGCGCCATTTTAATGTGCGCTGTCGTCGACACGCATGCAAACAATATTTTTAACTCCGACTAACCTAACTAGTGTAGTAGTGGTAGGTCGGGATCGATCCACAGGGAGAGGGTTAAGCGATATTGGTCAAGTCTAGAGTTTAATCGTGAATGGGATAGAGATGGGGGTTTTGGGTCGAGAGAGGTCGAACTAATGCTAATGAGCTACGCTACTAAGGCTAGGGTCAATAATAGGAAAGGTGTTGGGGAAGAGTCGGGATTCGGAAATGGGGTCTAAGAGTCTCGGGATCGAGTTTTAGTTACAACGTTAAAAATGGAGAATGTCACCTTTCGGTTTCTTCACCCAACCTACCTAAACCCGCTTTCGCGACGAAAGGGTAAGTCTCAAATTAAAGTAATTTCTACCCCGAGTTTCCCCATATTGGTAGAAATGAGTCAAGGTCGATCTAGTCGCGGTTCTAGGTCAACAAAGACACAAAAACCTTAAAACTGATAATCAACAAGTAAACAACCCACCAACATCCCTTGAATCAAATAATCCAAATCCTCCTCCCTAATTCCCCAACAAGAAAATCTACTCACTAGTCATGATAAATAACAATAAAACACTAACTAAAGAGAAATTAACTAAAGCATGCATAATAACTACACTAACAAATTATACTAAGGGCTCGCTTGGGATGGGGTTAATTATTCCGGGGGTAATAGAGCAAAAATGAACTAGAAAATGATGGAAAGTAGTGATGATATTAAGCGGAAATGGAGAAAATTAAGGAAGTATAGCTTATTTAGGGGGGAATTATTAATCCCCTCTCCCTCAAGTAATGCATTACCCCCCAATGGGGGTAATTATTCCCCCCTCGTATCTCTTTTACACTATAAAATGTTACAATCAAGTAACAAGTTCATCCATTTCTAGTTCATTTTTGCTCTATTACCCCCGGAATAATTAATCCCATCCCAAGCGAGCCCTAAGGAGAGAAAAACATAAGTCAACTAATGGAGAAGAGGGAGAGGAAAGAATTTACCAACTATGGAGAAGATTAAAGAGGAAGATGAAGATTAATATAAAGATTGAATCTTGGAAGAAATATACAAGAATTTGTCACTAATCCATGCATAAATCTTCAATCTTCAATACAAGAAATATGAATCTTCAAGAATATAAACAAGAGCCTTTGTCACATAAACCCTTGCAAAACCCTTGAATCTTCAACATAAAACACAATCTTCAATAAAGATGGATGCTTTTACTACTAATTATAGGAGAATTATACTAATACTAAGTAGATCTACTAATTGTTTGTAGAGAATTTTTCTAGGAAGCTTACTACAATCTACTACTACTCCTACTCCTAAGGGCTAATCCCAAGGCACACTCAAGGCTCAAGGAGGCACAAAACCCTAGGAGGGGTATATATAGAGTTGCTTAATGGGTTGCACAAACTTCAAGGCCCAAATCCGATTTCTCTTCATTTAGCTAGACCTTCACCCTTTGCATCTTCATGGGGCAAAATTTCGCCCCGCGGCTTGACATAATAATCCCACCAGGTGAAATTTCACCCGGTGAGATTTTCTTCGGTTTTTGCGTTTTCGGCCCGGTTTCTCCGTCGGGCGAAATTTCGCCCGGTCATCTCGCTCGGTCGGAAGTGCCGTGAAAATCTTCGGGGGTGGAAAAATGTCGTCGGGCGAAATTCGCCCGGTGGTGACTCACCAAGCGAAACTTCACCCGGAGGTCTTTCATCTCTTTTCCGGTCTCTTTTTTCGTCGATCAATTGGATTACTTGAACCTTCAGTTGTGTGCTTTGCTCTTGGACCGTATCTCTCTCTTGCTCGTAGAAGCTCAAACACATTTTCGGTCGAAAATCCTATCAAAATAGACAGAAAACTATCAAAAACACGTAGAATGCAAAAGAGGGACACTAATGCGAGAATTACGCAAAATACGGCGATAATCGCACTCAAGTCTCGCAAAACGGAGGAAAAATGGGTCTAAATGGGAGGAAAAACGGTCCAAATTTGGCACACAACAATGACCATAGTCGAGGGGTATGGGTGTATCTCATGAAAGAAAAGATTGAAACGGGAACCCTACTTAAGACGTTTTGTCAAATGACTAAAACACAATTTGAAAAAGGAGTCCAAATTATCCAGAGTGACAATGGCACAGAATTATTAGCTGGGGATATGCGGGATTATTATGTGGAAAATGGAATTTTGTTCCGAATTAGCAACGTTGACACACCCCAACAGAATGGGCGGATCGAAAGAAAATACCGTCACATATTAGAAAAGACTCCTGCCTTGCATTTTGAAGGGGAATTACCAGTGCAATTTTGGAGGGAATGCATGTGTTTTGACTGCCGCTTATTTGATAAATCGAACACCTACTCCTTTGTTGAATGGAAAGACCCCGTATGAAATTTTATATCGAAAACCACCAAACCTTAACCATTTGAGGGTTTTGGGTAGCCTATGCTATGCTCATAATAAAGACAAACCTCGGGACAAATTTGGAGAAAGAGGGAAAAGATATGTATTTTTATTGGTTATCCGCTGATAAACGTCATTTTAGTCATTATTTTACCCACATTTATTTACTTATTCGGGTCGATTTTGTGTGCTTAATTGATATTATAGCTTATTATAGGTTATTTTACGATAATAAGTATTAATTGGTCGTTTTAGTTATAATTATCGTAATAAATGTTATTTGTCGTAGACTTTGGTACTGCTCCTATCGTTGTATTTTGTAGGTACCGAGTCAAGTGAATTAAGCGAGTTAAGGTGGAACGTAGACGGGTTAACAAGTCAAAACCAAGTCAAGAAGCGGGACGGACTTGAGATAGGTCGAAACCGGAATTGCAAAGAAAGGAACGAAACGCAAGTCAAGGTCAAATTGAAGTTGACCACTTCTCTGATTTCTGGCAATTAAAGTAATCAGCCTATTGCACCTCTTAATCCTCAATCCACCATTTCATCAACCTCCATCACCTGTTTCCTCTCCTCCATACTTAAATGTTGGAGCCCTTTGACTTTGGCAAAGCTTCACCCCATCTCCGGCATCCCGCACCAAACTCCGATCTACGCGCCACCAGCAGACGAGCACGACCATCAGCTCCCCGCTTCATCTCCTCCAGGCTCCTCCAATCTGACCACCACCACTACTTCCGGCGACCACGCCCAAACACCACCGCGAGCTCCGGCCAGGTCCGACGTCTCCAGCCACCATCGAACTCCCTCCATCTCCACTACCCGACTCTGCCGTGCTCCGGCTTCATTCGCGACCAGCACCTCCGGCGATGCTCTGTCAGACCACCGCCACTGCTGATGTTTGACTCCGGCGCACCTCCGACCTCCAGTGAAGCATCTGACTGAATCTCTATCAATAGAGGAACGGGAATGAATTATACAGATCAATTGATTTTTGATGGAGCTGAAAGGACCAACGTACCCTTCATTTAAACATTTCGTTTTGTGTGAAATGGGGATATCGTTTTATTTAGAATGAGCTAGCAACCCTCAAAAAATAAATGAATGAGCTAGCAGAGTGGAGTATAAAATGAGGATGAACCCCTCGTTTGAAGGGGGGTGTGCCGTAGAGTGGAAAGTAGAGTAGCAGTAGCCCTTGTTTTTCCTTTCTTCACTTTATTTTAGGATTTTAATGGTTTGTAGCTAGTTCAATTTAGATAGTATTAGTAGTAATTACTTTGGGTTAATCTTCTACACTTCATTTCACCATCATTTATATAATTCTCCCTCAAGTTTGGTACAATTTCTTCTCCCTTTTCATTATTGTTCATCTTTATGTTTATGAGTTTTAGATTCTTTTATGCTCAATTAGTTCAAAGTTTGCATCTTTATTAGTTTCTCATGTTTAATAGTTTGAGTAGAGTAATGGGTAGTTTAATTAGTTTAGTTCTAATCATGTTTGAGTAGTTAATTTTCTAGGGTTCAGGAAAGCTTGGTTTGTCTTGTTTTGTGGGTTTTGTTGTGGGTTTACGATCTTGTCTATTATTGTTGGTATTCTCCTTTGATTGCGATTTTTCTATGATTTACTTATCTTGGCCACGATAGGTGAATTATATTTCGTTGAGCTTTCTTTGGGGTGGGTCGACCTAGCAAGTGCGAGAGCCGGTTAAGACCGTCTCGGGTAGATAGAGACTCGAGAGAGACACTTTATCTTCCCAATTACCGACCATAATCGACTCGTTTGTGAGCTCCGATAATTCCCTTGAGACTACCTTGTTGACCTTGACCCTAGTCCATTTTTATCGTATTTATTTCATTTGTTTGTTTGATTCGTTTAGCTTGCTAGTTTAGAACTCTCTTCAACCCAAAACTTCTTCTCCTTCGACTAATACCTTACTAGATCGAGACCTTTAGTTTAGCTAGACTGTCCCTGTGGAATTCGACCCGACTTACCCTCGGCTACCCAAGTTTAGGATTAGTTGGTTTTTACTTTGATCTATCGGGATTCACGACAAATCCCCGTCATCGTCCGCATAGCAAAAAAGGGTGGAAAGTTTATAATTTGAAGGGAAAATGGGTGTTTGTGTCACGAGATGGGCAATTTTATGAGCACACTTTTCCTTTTTCAACAACCCACGATGACCGTGTCTCACATCAAGGGCCCAATACCGCTCCAGTCATCGACACTAGCCCATATGTAGACACGGAAAATAGACTCCTTGATGCGAGGGGGAGTGCAGTGGACACGACACAATTACAATTAAAAGAAGTGGACATGGAGAGAGTCGAGGGAGGCAAAGAGCACCCAGCCCAACATGAGGAGGAAATAGAAGTGGGCCTGGATACGGCCAGAATGGAGAAGAGAAAGAAAGAAAGGAAGAAGATGGATTGGGCTTTGTGAATAATGATGAGCTCAGGCCAGCTACTGAAGTCAATGAGCCCAGAATGGGGAGAGGGGCTCGAAATAAATTTGAGCCCACTTGGAAGAAAGACTATTATTGCAAAGCGACGAGAGTAATAAACCCCGGATCGACTACTTGCCACGTCCATGATCATTCTTCGCAGTCAGGTACTCGTTATCCTTTAATTAACTATGTTAGAACCAATTGTTTCTCACCTTCCCACAGGGCTTTCATGGCACGAAATGATGAGCGTCACGAACCGAGTTATTACCGTGATACTGCGAAAGACGAAAGATGGAGAGAAGCCATGAACAAGGAGGTCGATGCCTTGGAGAAAAACGAGACATGAAAATGCTGACTTTACCTAAAGGTAAGAAACCGATAGGATGCAAATGGGTCTACAAGATAAAATACCGAGCTGATGGGACAATAGAGCGATACAAGGCCAGAATCGTAGCACAAGGATTCACCCAAGTGGAAGGTATAGACTATCATGAGACTTATACACCTGTAGCAAAAATGACAAGTGTAAGGTGCACGTTAGTTGTGGCAGTTCAGAAAGGATGGTTCATTGAACAATTGGACGTGAACAACACCTTTTTGCATGGAGACAACGATGAAGAGGTATACATGAAGATTCCACAAGGGTTCGATAGAGGACAAGGTGACAAGGTATGTAAGTTGCTTAAGTCCATCTATGGTTTAAAGCAATCCTCCCGGAATTGGTTTGCAATATTAACTATTTCATTGAAGAGATATGGATTTGTTCAGTCTCTACCAGATTATTCATTATTCACGTTCAATAGAGATGGGATATTCATAGGAGTATTGGTCTATGTTGATGATATGATTGTGACTAGCAATAATGAAGAAGCATGCCGAAAGTTCAAAAATTTCTTAGATAGAAGCTTTGGAATTAAAGACTGGGAAAAATCAAATATTTCCTAGGAATAGAAGTCGCACATGATAAGAATGGATTATTTCTAAATCAAAGGAAATATGCGATGGGGATAATCGAAGAAACAGGCATGCAAGGAGCACTGCCCGCATATACACCTATGGAGCAAGGGCACAAGTTGGCGCTAGCAGACGGGTACGTGTTGAAAAACACGATGAAATACCGAAGGCTAGGGGTCGTCTTTGTCTATTTAACCATAACGAGACCGGATTTGGTCTATGCAGTGCATATACTATCTCAATTTATGAACGAACCTATGAAAGAACATTGGGTTGCGGCTTTGAGAGTAGTGCATTATCTCAAGCGAAATACAAGCAAAGAGATAACATTGAAAAAAAATGGAGATTTGAAGCTCCGAGGATATTGTGATTCGGACCATGCAAGATGTCCAGTGACCCGAAGATCTTTGAGTGGTTATTTTGTTTCGATAGGCAATTCGCCTATATCATGGAGAGCAAAGAAATAAGTAACCGTGTCTAAATCATTAGTAGAAGCGAAATATAGAGCCATGAGTTTTGCCACTAGTGAATTAATCTGGTTGAAATCCTTTCTTGCATCTTTGGGGGGGGGGGGGTTTCATAAGGAACCGATGGACTTGTATTGCAACAATCAAGAAGCTATACATATAGCTCGGAATCCAATTTTTCATGATAGAACGAAGCATATAGAGATTGACTGTCATTTTGTGCAGCAGCATTTGGTCGAGAAAACGATCAGTTTACATCATATCAGGAGCAAAGAACAGATAGCAGATTTATTCACTAAGGCATTGGGTATTGAGTCGTTTGATCATCTGCAGTTCAAGTTGGGACTCGGTTTACCAAGTTCACCAACTTGAGGGGGAGTGAAAGAATATGTCGAATATATTCTGAAATATTATTTTATATTACTACCTATATTGTGAAGATATTGATTTGATTATATAGAGAATAATCTAATTATTTAAGATAGAATATACCCAAATATTGTAAAGGTAATATATAAGTTATTGTGAATTGTGGTTAGAATGAATGAGAAAATTAGAGAGAACTAGTGTGTTACCCGTGAAAATTTTCACGGGTTGTTCGCTTGTATTTATATAGAGATTTGAATGAAGTAACAACTAAAATTAGATTATTCGTTAAGAGACTATAAGTTACTTTAAGTGTTATTAGGTAAGCGAAAACATGAACAACATTTAGTAAGTATCACGCAATCTCTTCGACATGCTTTGATCTTGCACTTTCTACTCCCTGCTGAAATTGTTTTTACCGATTCATTAGATAAAAGGTCAATATATGAATGCATGGGGAGATGTCAAAACGTCCTACATCATAACTACTCCGGAGATTATAGAATCAAACATCATCCCAAGCGTTAACAGAGAACATGACATCTGATTAGCTGTACAAAGTTTATCTCGCTCAGGTAAATACTGATATCGTTTGAAATTGTTATAATTTCAAGTTCGTCCGGGAGGTTTGTTTGTTGTAACTTATAATTAAATAGAACGACTTTTTACAAAAATACCTTTTATCGTGTTTTTATTTATCTATCTCAATGTTAACCCGATTACACAGATGGAGGTGCGTAACATTCTTCACGCAACGTTATTGAGAGGACAGCGTTAATAGTTGTGTGGGTTGGGTTGTAATGCATACACCTTTGCTGATCCTCTTATATTTTGGGCTGCAGAAAAGAATGAGTCATCCAAATTTGAGTTGGGCCAACTGCCAATGTAAACTCGGTTGACTGTTGCACTTCGAAGGTCGTTTGGGCCAAGGAGAAGCTGGAAGAGAAATATATTTGGATGGCAGAATTTGCAACAGTAGTCCAACATGCGTAATAATCGACATCGAGTAACGCATAGTGACATGTAATTGAAGGTACCTTAATTTGTGACGGGAAATTATACCGTTAAAAACGTGTCGTAGTAAAATGAAGGGACAGTGTTAGTAGTATGGTCGACAATCGCAAAACCTTGTCCTGATAGTTGTGTGTGTTAACCTATACTACGTTATACTCCGAAATTGCGTTACATGTTGATACTCATGATTACACCTACACTTAAAAAAAATTACGGAACTCGGACTGCATATACCTCCGTAATATCTACCCACATTTACCTTCACCTTTAAAATTAGTGTCATCTAACCACATTCAACTCCACCTTTTCATTTACCAAGGGTAAACCACTTAACTTCACTCAACATTTAAATTCTATACATCAAGGAAGGAAAAACCTCACTGCGTCGAGTTGTTGCTAATCAAACAAAAATGTACAGACAGTTGATGTGGCCGCCGAAGTGCATCCTTGCGAACATGTCGAACGATGTGCAAGACGGTTGGTATATCTGCCAAAACATGCACATTTTGAAGATGGGACTAATATACTTGGGGTATGATGTGGTTAGAATAGACCCTTGTATATCGCCAAACCTTGATTACGAAAGGGCGGTTGTAGTTGAGTTCGGTCCTAGATTACCGAACTACTTCAAGGCGTTCAAGCTTCAAAGAGCGTTCGAAGATTTCGAGATGACCAAGGAAGCAATGGTCAACTAGTGGGATCGTCAAGTCGGCCCACATTGCTGGGTTGCGTCGTGGGAGGATGAGAACTACCTCTCGACGGACACGGACTACCGTATGGTGCCCATCTAGTGCCGTTATGTTGGAACGTAGTTGGGGGAGGCTGAGGACTATGCTCACTACGAACATGTTATCGACGCTTTGAACGAAATCTATCCGGACTTCTACGACGATTAAGTGAATAGGAACAGACGTAAGTTAATCTTGATTAAGTTGCTCTGTATATAGATTGTTTGTAATTAGTTATGGAAATGCTCACTACGAACATGTTATTAACCCTTTGAACGAAATCTACCCGCACTTCTACGACAATTAACTGCATACGGACGGGTTGTAAGTTATTTTCGAATCAATTGCTATGTACATTGCTGGTTGGTAAATAGTTTCGGAATGTAACTGGCTTGCATGTTACGAAATTGGTACTCCGTAATCTGCCATTTTGTTTAAGGTGTTGGTAAAAATTCTGCTTGTGAATTTTAGGCTAAGTAGTGCGTTTGTTGGTCAGTATTTCAGGTCGATCACGAATATACAATTCAACGTCATCGCAACTTTGTCATGGTGTCGATAGTCCGAATAGATTGCGACCAAACGTTACGGGTTAAATTAGTAATTGGGAACTTAAACATTGTGTTTTGGGGGTAGTAATAAATAGTATGAAGTTGTACTTAATAAGTAAGACTAACGGAATCTCGAGGTCGTCCGTAAGTGGATTAAATAATTAAAAATGTGGATATATATTTGAACGTATACGAATAAAATTATAGTCTAATAAATTAATGTAACGAACAGAGTATGAGTGGAACTCATCGTGTCACAAACTGATGGCAAATATGAATTTATCACAAAGTAGTTTAAATAGTCAAGGACAATAATGAGTTCGTAAGTGCTCAACACAAAAGAATTCATAAGGTTCGCTTCAACGTTACGGTGCTCATCAGTTGGGATACGACTAAATGGCGTACCATAATACTACACAGTAGCACTGAAAGTGTAATATAACAGCTAATATCGGGAACATTTATTAGACGCACCGTAAATTTTTGTTACCGTACGACATAACATAATAGATATACAACGGAATACGGTCTCCAAAAAATGTTACAGTATACGTTTGTACAGATGAAGAGAAAGATATTAGGGTGTACAAATCTTATGCAGTAATAAGTAAGAAAATTGATAGAAACGAAGAGTAATGATGACAACTTAACTCAATTGGCAAGCAAAAGGTTATTTTTTCAGACGGAAAACGCAGTAACTTCCCCAATTACTGCTACTGTATTAACCATTTGCAGTAATTATGACATCACACTCAACTTCCACCACTTAATAACTGTATGGGGCAAAATCTTTAGCATGCAAAGATCAAAAATACCAACACATCTATAAGTGAGTTGTTCTCAAATATTCGATCATTTCCAAATCAAATTCACTGTTCAACTTAAAAATGAATTAGAAGTGAAGAGAAAGAAAAACTGGTATCAATGGCAGAGAAATTAGTGTACCCACCGACCGTCATCGTGCACAATCTACCATACGAAATTGTGGGTGAAGGGGTGATCATTGGCAAGAGTTTCAGCTGTGTGAGGGATGAACTAATAAAACTGGGATACCCTGTTAGGAAAATCTTCCATGTGTGGAAAGGGAAGCCTGGAAATTTCCAGAGGGCTATTGCAATTGAGTTTTTTAGTGGCGAGCATAGGTACAGGAGTGCTTTCAGACTGTAGAAGTGCTTTGAGAGAGTCGGAAGGGGGAGATCTGACTTTGGGAATACTTCAGACGGAATGTCCGGTCCTCACCTGTGGGTCGCAACTACTGCAGACAGAGGACTGGTGAAGGAGGGAAGGCACTGCATTTTTGTTTCAGCTGATTGGAAAAGGCTGGGTTACGGAGACGCGGACATGGACAGTCTATCAACGTACGTGTGCATGTTCAATCTGCTGAAACAACACTGCCCCGAATTCTACGTTTGAAAGGTAACTCCTCCTAACTCAATGCAATGAACTTTTCTGCATAACCTACTGGACTATCTTACTCAATTAACTGCTGAACTCTTGGTGGCCTGTTATTTTGTTGTTATATATTCAACTGTCTGTAATGGATTATTGGACCTCGGTCCGGTTTGTTGGTATTTTGTTTAAACTGTTTGTAATCCTGAATATTTTATCTTGAATCCTGAACTTTCTACAATTAAGTTAATATCTGAACAATTTCAATCTGATAGGCATTCTACAACTGCGTTTGACTCTTGCCATTGGTATGAATTGAACTTTCTGGTACTTGTGAACGGTGAATGTTTGCGAGCGGGATTTGTAAGCGGGTACAACACACAGTACATTCTGGGGGTAGGAATTGTAGGCCGAATAAGTGATACGTAAATCGGTTCTACATCTTATCAATCAGCGCACCGGTTTTCCTATCCTTTGCGTAGTTTACAACATAGCTGTCATCTAGTGTTTGAGAAAATCTCTTTATACACGACATTTGTTGTGGAGTCTGTGTCGAAAGCATCTTCGTCTAAGATAAGAACTTTTAGACCCCTCTTAGTCGTTACCCTTGGTAACTCGACATAAAGCTGCCCATGGGTGAAAACAGGTCGCTGTAAAAACAGACCGACATTAGACAGAGACTGACCCTGGCTTTTGTTTATGGTCATTGCAAAACATACGGCGATTGGAAACTGCCTCCGTTCGAATTGAATGGGGAACTTAGTCTCATCTGAAGGTGACAGTTTAATTCTTGGTATGTATACCATTTCTCCTTTTCTGACCCCTGATATAACCTTGGCTTCGAGTACACGATCAGCGAGTTTCGATATAACTAATCTTGTCCCGTTACATAGACCGATTGCTTGGCCTGGTCTAGATTTCTCAAGAGCATTACTATTGCTCCAACTTTTAGACATAACCGGTGGTTTGGCAGCCCCAACGATCTTATCGTGTTTAAATATTCAGTAGAGTACAGCTCTAGAATGGCACGGCAGGTTTCACCACTGCTTATCTCGCCTGAGCTTAGGTACACAACTTCGTCTCCGGATAATATGGACAGTACACAAGCGTTAACCTTCTCAACAACATCGTGAGTGTGAGCAAGCACAGCTCTTTCCTGCAGGTAATCAGTGTCCTCATATTTTTTTTAGCAAATCAGGATATGTGCTGCCAACAATTGCTACAACGGAATATGCACCAAGATGGATGAGAAACTCGTCTGATATTTTTATGGTTGCTACACCGTCGTTAGGACCCCCTTCGAGACCATCACCTACATTCAATATCGATTATGAGAACTCCCTAATTTCATCAACTTCGTCTATAGTGTGACCAGACTGAAGCCGCATATTTGTATTCAACCGAAGGACCTGCGAAGGGATATGACAATCGGTGAATATGATATAATGTAATTTCAAGTTGGGTATACGAAAGAGGTAGCTTACACGACTAACAAACAAAGAATGGAGTTGACAGATTTTACTTTCACATCTCTCCAAATAGGAGATGAACAAATTGACGCATAGACAATATCATGTCGACTACCCTTAGGAACAACTGGTAGGATTTGCCTGAAATCTCCACCTAGAACAACGACCTTGCCTCCGAATGGCTTGTCCGCAAACGACGGGTTGACAAATCTCGTGATATCCCTAAGACTTCTATCAAGGGCTTCAAAATAATATCGACTAACCATTGGGGCTTCGTCCCATATAATTAGCTTCGCTTTGATGAGAAGTTCAGCTAGGTCGGACCCCGGCTTAATTCCAGGACAAATTGACTTCTCATTAACATTAATGGGTATACTAAACCTAGAATGGGCAGTGCGGCCCCTAGGCAGAAGGGTGACCGTAATACCGCTTGAAGCAACAGGAAGTACAATCTGTCCCTTGCTTCGCAAATCAGCGCAAAGATTTTTCCAGATAAAAGTCTTCCCCTTACCACCATGGTCGTATAGGAAAAAAAGACCACCACTTCCAGACTCGACTGCACCAATAATTGAGTCGTACACTGATCTCTGTTCCGCGGTAATAGTTAACATATAGGAGACGTGCTCGGATTGCATAGCGGCACGGTCGTACGAAAGTTCATCAGAAATTAACCTATTTGAATCTACACAAAATAGGTCGTGATCAGGTTGTGGCATATTCGGAAATTTTGAAAGGGAGCTGCCGTTACCGAGAAGTATAGACTCAATTTCAGATAAAGCGTAATTTTTCAGCGGGTCATCAGTCATTTGCAAATCTGTGATCACAACGCAGGCAATGAGATCCAAACATATATGTAAAAATCAGTGTCTCCTTTCAAAAGTTAAAAAAAAACAAATAAAAAAATTACTGGAGAACATCAGGATGGAGGATTATTAGGGCCGAGAATAACCAACCAAAATTGAGGAGTTCCTTCCGTCGCTTGGATAGGATGTCATCGCAGAGATGGTGCCAGGTCTTCTCCCAAACCTCCTCTGGTTTAACCAAACTTCCGGAAAAGAGAAGGGTGGCAAACATGTTCCTTAAATACACACCACTGCCCCAATAGCTGGCTTCCTCTATGGCGTCCACATACTCCTTGTCGTCACCGAGTAAGCCTAAAGCATAGCACGCATCCTTGTAGGTTTCATATACAACACCCTTGACAGTACGAATGTCCGAATAACATGTTGGACCACGAACGAAATTGAGTAACAGCTTCATATAGTATCGTTCTCCGCCATTTGGCGACATATGATACATTCTACCTAAACTGAATCCCCTCTTACGGGGGGGGGGGTCCAACACCTGCCCTCCTTCTGCCAAACATACTTGGTGGGAAACTCGGAGTATGTCAAATCTCTCGATTCCAAATGGTTTGCATTGTACTCCAACCAAGCGGTGAATTTTGTTCTAGCACCGTTGGATCTTGCAACGATTTCTTCCGGAGGATCATCATCATTGTATACGACATTCTGCTCATTCGGCAAATGGTACTCGAGACGAAGGACTGGAGGCGTCATATAATGAATATCAAAGGAGAATATACACCAGGCGGCCTCGCAAGGTGAAACGTACCGACAATCGTAGTACTCCTAAATGTGATCTATTTCGTCGGGGTTTGTCCTAAAGGATGCACCAACAGTTACCCTATCATAACCCTTATTCACATACTTAAATAGATATTTAATGGATCGTGCCTGGTTACACCACTCGACATTAATGTGGGCATGGTATCTTGTGAGCAAATCGGCATTATACGGAACAACAAATCCATTGTGAACGCTTACACCACCCTTGTCAACTCTAATACCGCTGTCCCTCCTATGGTACATTGGGTAACCGTCACCATCAACAGTTGTGCGTTCACAAAACGCCTTCGGAAATCTTTTAGTACATACACCGTCAGCCATGCACGGTGACTTCGGATTGGCGAGGTCGCAGGGTCAATGAATCATTAAATCCTTAACTGCCTCATGTAGGGATGGGTTGTCCAATGGATTAGGTATCTCCGCAGAAATAACGGAGTCGACATCAGTTGCCTCCGGGAACTTATCATCCCTTTCGAGAAATAGCAAGATGTGTGCGTGGGGCAAACCTCGCTTCTGGAACTCAATTGTGTACACAACTGAAAATCAGAAGTGAATATTAATATTGAAAAAAATACATATAAAAACAACTTAAAGGAGGGGCAGTGAAAGAACAGAAGAGTATACCAGCCCTGGTCCGTCCAAAGACGTGATTATCCTTCAAGTCTTTCATTAGAAGTTTCAACTTCTGCTTGAATACACGGGAAACTATATCGGGTCTGTCCTCAGGCTGCAATCCTCTATTTTTTACGAAACGGGTTATTTCTGGCCACTTAGGATTGCACGTAAAAGTAATAAACAAATCGGGACAACCACACCAACGACATATTGTCATCGTATCTTGATAAGTCTCCCTCATATAACCTTTAACTCAAACAAAACTTGACGGAAGAATGTACTTGACAGCTTGGGACGATGTGTCTGTTTCTCCATTATCAACTGCATTACTCAACTGCTTATAATTGGCAGATCTAAGTTTAGGCTGATTGAACTTCAGGTAGGTTATTCGTTGAGATTCGGCCATGGTGTATCCATCGACAATCAATTGCTGGAATAACCTACCTCCCTGCAACAAAGTGTCTGGTTCAACGTGAGATGGACGATCCTGCAGACGAAATGCAAACCACTCTCTCAATGTTGTCTTGACATGGGAAGTTTCTGGATTACGACTGGAGCCGATGGAAAGCTGGCAATGCTTGATTAGCCGATAACCGTCCTCTCCATGTGGGAAAAATAATGGGTACTGAAATGCTAGATAGGATGGGTGAAGTTCAGATATGCGTTGTAGACGACCGCTCCTTTCGACAATGACAATGTCTCTGCTCTAAATGGCCTCATTAATGTCACTGATACTTCTGACACTGAGGGAAGGTTGTATGTGCGGCCATCTGTATGACGGCCACCGATAAGTCGTAGCCTAACCTCAACGTTGTCCTGCCGGTTCAATATGGTATCCCTAGCCATTTGATAGGGGTAGTCGTATCCCTAATCAAAGATACCCTAAGGTCCACTAACTAACGTAGATAGTGAAGTAGGGATCGAACCACCAGGAGACGGGACTCAATTACTTGTACTAAGGTCTAGACTAAAGATTACGGGTCAATAATCGAACTGTCTAAGGTGTAGGTCCGGTCAGTACTACTACAAACTTTTGAACTAAACTTAACCTGCGGTCGCTAGAATTAAGCTAGTCTACCCAAAATGTCGTGACCTATATAGTCCTTAACCCGGTCGGCGAAAAGTCCTAATTGCGATACTAACTAATTAATCCTGGCCAATAATTAATCAATCAGAATTAAAACAACATTCAGGCGACAGTTCATATGATCAGAGACAGATCACTTTTCTATAACCCAATTAACACCCATCGATCCCCTTGAACCCCAGATAGAAATTAGCTACTCATGATGATTGTAATTAAACTAACAAAATATGAATTGCAATTAAACATGATGAATGCGAATTAAATTAAACTACAAGACTGAAATCAGATAACTATGAAAATTAAGAACGAATTAAGACGAAAATTAAACTAGAGAATTAAGACAAGAATTAAACTAGAGAATTGAAATAGAAATTAAAATTAGAATTAAAGATTATCAATACCAAACAATTGAGATCTGAAAAGGGAAGAACGGAATTCGATGAACCTAGCGAAGGAAAACGGGAAAAGAACGTGTCTTCTAGCCTAAAAAAATATGTAACGTAATGTGTGTAGGAATAGAATGAAAAAAATGATGTCTGACAATCCTCCTCCAACTGATTTAAAAGAAATCAGTTGGACTTACAAAACAGGCCCATAATTCTAATAAGCTAAAAACTGATCCGCGGCCTGGGTGTAACGCACTCAATCGAGTGCACGCAATGCCACTCGATTAAGTGGATGCGTGAATGCTTCAGATTGAGTTCGGATATGAGGCACTCGATCGAGTGCCTAGCACTACTCGATCGAGTGGGTGCTGTTGGACTCGTGGTTGAGTTCTTCATTTGCTTCTCGTCTTTTCGTTTTCTTTCTCGTCCTTCGTCCTCGTCTTGGCTATCTGGGCTGTCATTCCTAAATATGCTCAAAATTGCACTTAACCTACAAAATAGCACGAGGATCGACAGTTTGACTTTCTAATAGAAATCGACATTAATCAAATAAATATGGAAGAAGAAAAGCTCAAAAATAGGTATCGGGGGACTACAAAATACGATATAAAATACGTTGATCAAACTCCCCCAAACCAAACCCTTGCTTGTCCTCAAGCAAACAACTAATATATACAAACGAGGACAAGTGATGTGAAACACGACTCAGAGCTGAATTACAATCATTCTCCTAAAATCGACTAAAACCGACGAGAAAACATGTAATGCTCAAGAATGCAACGAGATCAATAATCATGCCATAATCAAACAATTGCCTGCCAAATTTTCAATCTTGCAAGACCAATAATGTCAGACTTCTTTACGGTTGTCGCTCGACACTCATAAGTACGGGTAAGTATAAATGTGAAGATGAGAAGGAGCAAAGACACTCACTCGACTTATGAAATATGCATGCAATCTGAAACGGGCTAAACAGAGGAAAAATAACCTAAATCTACAGGGTAGTAAAAATGGGTCATTTTGGCTATGTGGAGCTCGTCAAAAACAGAAATGTCTTTCCTCATGTACCTCCTCCTCAAACCAAACACGTATTCAATATCAAGAGACAGACGTCATATTTATGCAAATTTATGTTACACATCCCATAAGGAGAAATCACTCAATTCCTAAATATAAATGAGACCAGTTATAGATGTTACTGGCCTAGGAAGCTCTAAATCCTCAGAATTTTTGTGGTTTGCCGACAAAATGATCAAATTTACTCAATTGGCAATTAACGGTTCAATAGGCAATCATCTCATCTCAAGTATTACATGCATTCAGGTACGAATTTAGCTGTCAATTAGAAGAGGTCATGTAAAACGCAATGTCATCATCACAACAGACACAAGACAGACACAAAACACACAAAAATAAAATCTTTTTGGATTTTTCTGATTTTTCAATTTTTTTGGATTTTTAAAATTTTTGAAAGCACACAAACTATCCCCCAAACCTAAATGTCACAGTGTCCTCAATGTGACTCTACAGCATATAAGACAGTAAAATTCCACAACCAATCCTAAGGACAACTCGACCTAAGGGGAAGAAAAAATCTAAGAAAGCAGTAAAAAGAGAAATAAAAAGGAAAGAAAGTACCGTATATACAATGACAGCTCCCCCAAACCGGCTAATCAGCCATCTCATCGTCTCCACCGGTCCCAGATGGACCGGCTCCGGTATCGCCTTACCCTGAGCCGCTAGTACCACCCTGCTGACCTGGTCGTCTCAAATCTCTCAACCATTGTGCTCCTAGGCCGCCGTAGGTGTGCCCGTAGTCCGGACCCCAAGCAGCTGGATCAACCCTGTAGTCGTGGAATATACCACTAGTGTCACCCGGACCTCTCCAGTAGGACGGATGCTGAGGTGCCGAGATGCCGTGAGTAAGCATGTACTCGTGGATCTCGCGGTTGACGATGCTCTGATTAATCCCCTCGTGTACCCATCTCTGGTGCTCATAAACTGGATCATACATAATCGGGTACGGGTGTGGAAACTCGGCACCCGGAGTCTGGAACGGGAAGGTCGGGGTGTGTGTGTGCGTGGCCCTGGGGGGCTCGGTCTCATCGGGTTCGGTCTCTACACGAACCCTACGTCGAGGGGGTTGGACGCCCTCGCCGAAAATGAAGAGCTCCTCGGGAATGAGGTAGCGCAGTGGGTCGGGTGTGTTCTCACCCTCGGGAGTTGGTTGTAATGCAAGTAGTGGGAGTAGGATTATACCTTCGACAACCGGGAGTTTCATCCAAACCTTGTCCCGGATGCGCCACAGAAAATTCGGGGGATTGCCCCGAATCCACTTCAACGTGGAGAAGAGGTAGCTACGGTCTAGCAAAGGGACGCGGTCGGTGAGACTCTCAAAAGTGACTGTATCCCCAAAACCCATAACATAGCGCTTTGCTAGCGCGGTGACAATGGCTCCACAACCGAGCGGTCCAGATCCACTGATCTGGCGCTCGATTCCGACACAGATCATACTCGGTGCACTAAACGCCTTCAGGGATCGCCTAAAGGGGTTTAGGTAGTGTCATAAAATCAACACCTCCAATGAGTGAAGTTTAGTCATGTCGGAGCGTGGAAAAACCACATGACTCAAAATCCGCAAGAAGAGGCGGATAGTAGGGTGTGAGATGGCGTTGAGTGCCATAGCGGTGACACTTGCACTATGACCCGAAAATAACTTAAAGTAGGGAGGTGCTTTCGAACTCTCGGGTATGTCTAGGATGTCTTCAGCCTGGTCAGAGGTAAGCCTTAGACACTCGGACAAGGTACTAAGGTAGATGGATTGCTCCTCATTGTTCAACCGAAAAGATATCATGCTATCTTGTCTATCAAACTCAAATGAACTTAAGAATTCTAAAGTGAGTACTCGGTAAGATAACTCACGTAGTGTCCATAAGCCACTGAATCCGGTCATGGACAAGAGGTGCAATGATTGCTCGTTCAAACCGAGCTCGATTGCGAATTGTGACGAGCAGCACCGGGTAGCCTCCATCGTCCTAGGTATCAAGGTAACTAAACGAGCTCTCTAGGCCTCGTCCCTGCAAACAATTTCTTCATAGCCTGGTACAGGCTGAACAGCCGGCTGCCTTGCATTCCTGTTCCTGTTGTTGTTTTGGGGTGGATTCCTTCTTCCTGCCATGACTATAGCATAATAACAAAACAGAATTACATAAAAAACCCACAAAAAATACCAAATTTCGGCCAAAATCAGACCCTATACACAAAAATCGATTTTTGAGCACAAAGTGGTGAAATCAACACAAAATCAAGCATGCAATGGGATTAGTATATAACTAAGGATGAAATTATACCATAAAACCAAGAAAAGAAGTGAGGAAATCAAAAACCCGAAATATACCTTAAGTAGCTCGAAAATTTCGAAACTGGGAGAAGAGGGGACGAAAAATTTCACAAAATAACACCAAGGAACACAAGTAGATACAACGAATTGCAAATTAGAAGCAAAAATCGTAAGTTTTGGTGAAGATTTGATGAATTGGGAGTGATTTGAGTGAATTGGGGGTTAGGGTTCTTAAGACTTGTGAGGGAAGAGGGGGTTTTAATTCACAAACTGATTTGAAAATAAGAATAAGGAACAATTAAAAGAGGGCGAAAAACTGATATTAAACCCGGTTCAGGGGCACTCGACCGAGTGCGACAGGGCACTCGATCGAGTTACCCCCTGAAAATTGGACAGTGGCTGCTCCGTCAGGGCACTTGACCGAGTGCATGGGCCACTCGGTCGAGTGAACACTGCACCTGCTACTTCTCACCTTTTTTCCTTTTAATTGCTTTAAAATCCTGAAATTAAATCAATTCAACCGTAAAATTCCCTCATCCTCACTCGATAAATAATACTAACTCCCAATTAGAGCTACCAACCTAAAAAATAAAAAGAAAAAAAATTGCGGAAAGGGAAATTACAAATATATACAAGTGGTGCCGGGTTGTCTCCAGGTTAGCGCTGAGTTTTACGGTCCCGCTCGACCGGTTTACCTCAATTGGATTAGGTGGAATCGAGTGTGTCGTTGAGGTCCATGGCCTCTACAACACCGACATACGCACCTTCGTGATAGAGCTTGAGGCGTTGACCGTTCACCTTGAATATTTCGCCTTTGTCGGTAGTGAGTGTAACCGACCCGAATTTATTTACTTCAGTCATCGTGAACGGTCCAGACCATCGGGAGTTTAGTTTCCCGGGAAAGAGTCTAAGTCGGGAATTAAATAAAAGTACCTTATCGCCGACATGGAACTCTCGGGGGATAATGCGCTTATCATGCCATCTTTTGGTCCGCTCCTTATAAATTCTCGCGTTAACATAAGCATGGAGACGGAATTCATCTAGTTCGTTCAATTGCATGAGGCGCTTCTCTCCGGCAAGCTTCGGATCGAGATTGAGCTCCTTTAAGGCCCTTATAGCCTTAAACTCGAGCTCTACGGGTAGATGGCATGCCTTGCCATAAACAAGCCTATACGGGGATGTCCCGATAGGAGTCTTGAATGCGGTCCGGTAAGCCCAAAGAGAATCATCGAGCTTCGAACTCCAATCTTTTCTCGAAGTATGGACAACCTTCTCGAGAATAGACTTGATCTCACGGTTCGAGATCTCGACTTGTCCACTAGTTTGTGGATGATAGGCTAGCCCGGTACGGTGGTGAACACCGTATTTCTTCAATAGCTTAGTGAGTTGGCGTTCATGAAAATGTGAACCACCATCACTAATAACACCCCGTGGGACCCCAAAATGCGGGAATATTGTCTTCTTAAAGAGCCGGATCACCACGTTAGCATCATTAGTGGGTGAAGCGATGGCTTCCACCCACTTCGAAACATAATCTACGGCGACCAAAATATACCGATTCCCATAAGAAGAAGGGAACGGTCCTTGATAATCTATACCCCAAACATCAAATAGTTCTACTTCAAGAATCCCAGTTTGAGGCATTTCATGTCGTCGAGAAATATTTCCCGTTCGTTGGCAAGCGTCGCAGGAACGGATAAAAGTGGTGGCATCCTTGAGAATGGTGGGCCAATAAAAGCCCGATTGCATTACCTTCGCGAAGGTCTTCGAAGGACCGTGATGTCCACCATAAGGAGAGGAATGGCATCCAGTGAGGATAGAATGTACCTCACTCTCGGGAATACATCTCCTAAATAAGCCATCTGCACCTTCTCGGAAAAGATATGGGTCGTCCCAGAAATAGCGCTTCACATCATGTAAGAACCGCTTCTTCTGCTGATACTGAAGGTCGGGAGGTAGAGTTCCTCCAGCTAGGAAGTTGGCATAATCAGCAAACCATGGAGTATCCGTGGTAATAGCAAGCAAATGGTCATCTGGGAACGAATCATCAATTGTGGCGAGATCCCCACCATCATATCTAAGCCGGGATAGGTGATCGGCTACGACATTTTCGGCCCCGGACTTATCACGGATCTCCAAGTCAAACTCCTGCAGTAATAGGATCCATCTAATAAGTCTCGGTTTGGCCTCCTTCTTCGCTAGAAGGTACTTCAAGGCTGCATGATCTGTATACACTATCACCTTCGAGCCAATGAGATAAGCCCGAAACTTGTCTAGAGCATAGATGATGGCCAATAACTCCTTCTCCGTGGTAGCATAATTGATCTGCGCCATATCTAACGTCCAACTAGCATAGTAGATCGCATGTAAAGCTTTGTCTTTCCTTTGCCCGAGCACGGCTCCTACAGCATAGTCGCTAGCATCGCACATAACCTCGAAAGGCAAATCCCAATCGGCAGCTCGGATAATAGGTGCGGAAACAATAGCCTGCTTAATCCTGTCAAAAGCTCGAGCACACTCGTCAGTAAAGACGAACGGGGCATGTTTGAGGAGCAGCTGAGTCAGAGGTTTGGCAATCTTGGAGAAATCTTGGATGAAACGGCGGTAAAAACCCGCGTGACCAAGAAAACTCCGCACGCCCTTAACATTAACGGGGTATGGTAATTGCTCAACCACCTAGACTTTCGCTTTATCCACTTGGATGCCACGTTCGGACACTAAATGACCTAAAAAGACTCCCTCGGACCGAGGTTCAAAAATTGATCCGGACCGGCAAACCGGACCGGACCGGACCGTAAGGTCCGGGTCAGTCCAGAACGGGGCACGTACCGGTCCGGTCTCCGGGTCCCAAAAAAGTTGGTAACTGGTCCCCGGTCTGGTCCGGTCCGGTCCACACTTTAAAAAATATTAAATTTAGTGTATTTTTACGGTCCGGTACGGTCCGGTCCGGTCTTAAGAGGGTCCGGTCCGGTTCGGTCCGGGTTTCTTTGTTAACCGGTCCGGTCCGCGGGTTTGGGTTTTTTGGGTTTCCGGTCCGCGGGTCAAACCAGTCCGGTCCGGTCCGGTCCGGGTTTTGACCGGTGAACACCCCTACCCTCGGTCACCATGAAGTGACATTTCTCCCAGTTTAAGACCAAATTGGTCTCCTCACAACATTGTCAGACCCGTGAAAGATTAAGTAGACATGTATCATAATCAGTGCCATATACACTAAAGTCATCCATGAAGACTTCCATGATAGACTCGATAAGGTTCGAAAATATGGACATCATACAACGTTGAAAAGTGGCCGGGGCATTACAAAGGCCAAAAGGCATCCTTCGGTATGCGAAGGTGCCGTAGGGACAGGTGAAAGTTGTTTTCTCCTGGTCGTCTGGGTGAATTGGGATTTGGAAAAATCCCGAGTAGCCATCTAAGTAGCAAAAGTACTCGTGGCAAGCAAGACGCTCTAGCATCTGGTCAATGAAGGGGAGTGGGAAATGGTCTTTCCTAGTAGCTACGTTCAGCTTACGGTAGTCAATACACATTCTCCATCCAGTCACTAATCGAGTAGAAATAAGTTTATTCCTCCCGTTCGTGATAACCGTGGTCCCTCCCTTCTTAGGGACCACTTGGACTGGACTAACCCATTTAGAGTCGGAAATGGGACAGACAATGCCAGCATCTAGGAGTTTCATAACCTCCTTCCTAACCACATCCTGCATGTTCGGGTTCAACCTACGTTGTCCCTGAATGGATGGTCTATGGTCTCCCTCTAAGTGAATGCGATGCATGGAAAAATCGAGACTAATACCGCGTAGGTCATCAATACTGTACCCAATAGCCTTCTTATGTCGTCGTAAGATGACTAACAACTCCAAAAGTTGGCTATCTGTGAGTGCAGCGTTGACAATTACGGGGTTTAGACCCTTATCATCTAGGAATGCATATTTCAGATTAGAGATGAGGGGTTTTAGTTCAGGTTTACTTACCTCGACCTCCTTTTTAGGGGTGCCGAGACTGTATACCTTCTCTATAGTGCTCTCCTTTCCGTTTAACATGCGTTCCAGCTCATCCACTTCCGCGCTCCATGATCTCTTCTCTGCATCAGCATCGCCGGATGTTAGCAATTTCTCCAAAGGGTCCCTGCCAAGATAGTCGTCAATATAATTTTCTATTTCCAAATCAATGACATCTATGCTATAGCAGGACTCTTCTATCATGGGCTTCTTATGAGCGTGATCGAGACTAAAAGTCACGGTGTCATCTCCTACGGAGAGTGTGAGCTTCCCATTTTTGACATTGATGATCGCCCCTGCCGTGTGTAGGAAAGGGCGACCGAGGATAATAGGGATTATGGCGTCCTCAGCCATGTCTAAGACTACAAAGTCAACGGGAATGAAGAATTTCCCTACTTGGACCGGAACATCATCTAAGACACCTAGAGGATACTTGACCGATCTACCAGCCATTTGCAGAGTCATATTGGTATATTTTAAGACACCCATATTCAATTTCTGACAAATGGAATATGGCATGACACTGACGCTAGCTCCTAAGTCACACAGGGTTTTATTGATAGATAATGTCCCTATAGTACAAGGGATAGAAAAACTCCCTGGGTCCTTGAGCTTGGGCGGAGTACGACTCTGTAGTAGCGCGCTGCATTCCTCTGTGAAAGCAACTGTCTCAGTCTCACTAAAAGATCGCTTACGAGTTAGTATTTCCTTCATAAATTTCGCGTAAGCAGGAACTTCAGTGATCAAATCAGTGAAAGGAACACTTACCTGCAGATTCTTAATGACTTCCATAAACTTACCGAACTGTTGATCGAGCTTTGTCTTACGCTGTCGGTGGGGAAATGGAAGTATGATCGGAATCCCGGGCTCCTTGGCTTGAGACGGGGACGCTTGAGAAGAATTAGCATCCTTAATTGGAAAAGAAGATGAGTTAGGCATTACGGTCTCCACTCGATCGAGTCCAGGATGACTCGGTCGAGTATCATCATACTCGATCGAGTCACCTGTAGGCACTCGGTCGAGTGGTATCACTGGGGGGCTACTGACCACTTTTGGAGGGTCTACTCGACCGAGTGGGATGATACTACTCGGTCGAGTGACCTCCAACTTGATCGAGTCAGGTGTAACTCGGTCGAGTTGACTACGTGATTGCTCTCTGCCAGGTTTTTGGGGGTCTACTCGATCGAGTGGGGTGGTGTTACTCGATCGAGTGACCTCCATCCGTGGCCTGCTCGATGCTTCTTCGGTTAGCTCTTGCTTCTCCAACTCGGTCTCATCAACCACAACGTACTCCTCGGGTATCTTCGGACCGTCATAATGGGTTCCCCTTCTCAATGTGATCGCATTGGCTTGCTCGTGTGATTGTTCGCCTTGAGGAGGTAGAGTACCCGGTGGCCTAACTTGCTTTTGGGTGGCAAGTTGTGCTACTTGGGTGTCTAGGATCTTGTTATGGGCAAGTATCTGGTTGACTGGGTTTCTAGCTTATTATGACTTTGGATACCTTGCATCAATAGAGCCTTGATCTCCGCATACTCGGTGTTGGTTGGAGCTTGAGCTTGACCTTGGTTTTGGTGTTGTGGGATCGGATGAAATTGTTGTTGGTTCCCCCATCCTTGTTGGTTACCCCAAGGTTGGTTATTGCCCCATTGTTGGTTCCCCCAATTTTGTTGGTTACCCCAATTTTGTTGCCCTCCCTGAAATTGTTGTCGGTTATTGTTATGGTTTTGGGAAGGTCGATTATGGGGTGCTACATATAGGACGGTTTTGTTATCGTCGGGTGGTGGTGGGTTAAGCACGTTTTGACTCCTATAAGACAACAAGGACTTGTCATAGCCCGGTTGGTTCATGTATGGTTGGTGTGGTCTCATGGATTGAAATGCATTCGCCGTTTCTAAACTCACACACTCTTGGGTATAATGACCCATATTCCCACAATTCTCACAAACAACCTCAGACATTGCATTAACTTGATACATACCGCCTTGTTGTTGTTGGTTTTGGGTTCTAGCAAGCTCCATGGAGTCAATCCGCTTAGTTAAAGCAGCTAGGTGGCTAACTATGGCATTTGATGACTCGGAGTCACCACTATTTCCCCGGGTGTTACCTCGTGGATTTCCCCAACGTGAGTGATGAGTAGCCATATCTTCAATCAATTTCCATGCTTTATCATCATCAACATTGTTTTGGAACCTGCCATTAGCTGCAGAATCGAGCGTAGCTCGGCAATCGTCATATAAACCATTATAGAATTGATTGCACAAAAACCATACCTCGAATCCGTGATGTGGGCACTCCTTGACTAGTTTTTTAAACCTTACCCACGCCTCGTAGATATTCTCATGAGATGTCTGTCGGAAGTTAGTAATCTGACTCCTCAACATGTTGGTCTTCTGTGGCGTGTAGTAGTGCTTATAAAAAGCTAAGGCTAGGGAGTTCCAATTTGTGATTCCCTCAAAAACGCGGTCTAGATCCGTGATCCTGTCTTCTGTGGCGTGTAGTAGTGCTTATAAAAAGCTATGGCTAGGGAGTTCCAATTTGTGATTCCCTCAGAAACGCGGTCTAGATCTGTGATCCTGTCTCTTGCGTTGTCGCGTAGGGAGAACATGAATAGCATCTCCATCACCTCTTCTTGTGTCACTCCCGCGGGGAGTGGAATAGTTGAGCAATAGTCGGTGAAGAGCTTCATGTGCTTCGCCGGGTCTTCATCAGGACCTCCACCGAATTGATTTCGCTCCACCAATGTAATAAAGGCGAGGCGAATCTCGAACGTACCCGTAGTGGCGGTGGGCCACTTCAACGGTTTCGGTAGGGTACTTTGCTCCAGCTCGGAATGGCTAGAAAGTTTGGGAGGCATCTTGACTAGCTATGTCTCGGGGGCGGTAGTGGAATTATCCTCTTCAAAGGACAGTGCTTCGGATATGTGCTCATCGTCCGAATGTTCCACTGATTCTGAACTTTCTGTCTCAGCAATCTCCTTGTAGAATTTCCTAGACCTGCGGAGAGTTCTCTCTGGTTAAGGATCGAATGGTGGTACGTAGCCTGAAATTCGAGAGGACCTGGGCATACGAGGAAACTACAAAAAATATGTGAGAAACGGTCTCAAGGAACTGAAGTTCCTCGAGACGAGCAATCTAAAGACTAAAACACAAAACAAGTAAATAAATAACACCGTCTCCCCGGCAACGGCGCCAAAATTTGATAGGGGTAGTCGTATCCCTAATCAAAGATACCCCAAGGTCCACTAACTAATGTAGATAGTGAAGTAGGGGTCGAACCACCAGGAGACGGGACTCAATTACTTGTTCTAAGGTCTAGACTAAAGATTACGGGTCACTGTTTTTCTGTTTGTTTAAGTGGACTGACAACTAACTGCTATAAGGTAAATCAATAACAAAAAGGTCTAGGGTCTAAGGTTCACAATGAATGTCAATCGGGTCAGGGAGTCAACTAACAGGTCAATAGTCGAACTGTCTAAGGTGTAGGTCCGGTCGGTACTACTACAAACTTTAGAACTAAACTTAACCTGCGGTCGCTAGAATTAAGCTAGTCTACCCAAAATGTCGTGACCTAATTAGTCCTTAACCCGGTCGGCGAAAAGTCCTAATTGCGATACTAACTAATTAATCCTGGCCAGTAATTAATCAATCAGAATTAAAACAACATTCAGGCGACAGTTCATATGATCAGAGACAGGTCAATTTTCTATAACCCAATTAACACCCATCGATCCCCTTAAACCCTAGATAGAAATTAGCTACTCATGATGATTGTAATTAAACTAACAAAATAAGAATTGCAATTAAACATGATGAATGCGAATTAAATTAATCTACAAGACTGAAATCAGATAACTATGAAAATTAAGAAGGAATTAAGACGAAAATTAAACTAGAGAATTAAGACAAGAATTAAACTAGAGAATTGAAACAGAAATTAAAATTAGAATTAAAGATTATCAATACCAAACAATTGAGATCTGAAAAGGGAAGAACGGAATTCGATGAACCTAGCGAAGGAAAACGGGAAAAGAACGTGTCTTCTAGCCTAAAAAAATATGTAACGTATTGTGTGTAGGAATAGAATGAAAAAATGATGTCTGACAATCCTCCTCCAACTGATTTAAAAGAAATCAGTTGGACTTACAAAAAACAGGCCCATAATTCTAATAAGCTAAAAACTGATCCGCGGCCTGGGTGTAACGCACACGATCGAGTGCACACAATGCCACTCAATTGAGTGGATGCGTGAATGCTTCAGATTGAGTTCGGATATGAGGCACTCGATCGAGTGCCTAGTACTACTCGATCGATTGGGTTCTGTTGGACTCGTGGTTGAGTTCTTCATTTGCTTCTCATCTTTTCGTTTTCTTTCTCGTCCGTCGTCCTCGTCTCGGCTATCTGGGCTATCTGGGCTATCATTCCTAAATATGCTCAAAATTGCACTTAACCTACAAAATAGCACGAGGACCGACAGTATCGACTTTCTAATAGAAATCGACATTAATCAAATAAATATGGAAGAAGAAAAGCTCAAAAATAGGTATCGGGGGGACTACAAAATACGATATAAAATACGTTGATCACCATTCGAAATGACTTAGCGAGGGGATTGTATTCATCAATCATGGCCCTTAAATCAAGCATAAGGGCGTCATCAAACCTATCAACTCTTCCAGACTGGCCCCTAGAAGGTGGTACATTTTCAAATTATTTTTTTTGGCAACGACATTTAAAAAAAACCACGGAATTTATCAGAAAGGGATGTTGTGGACTATTACCTAAAAGCTCATTTTCTGTTGTTCACTTCGTCACCAGTATCATAGATGTAAAGCTGAAAAAATTTTGGTGTTTCATCACTGTCCGGCAGTAGGCTACCGATTAAATGCGCATTTTGGCCGCCAATCCTGTAGGTGTATGGTCCCCTCCCTTCATTAACAGAATGGTCTATCTTGCCGCCGCTTGATGTGAACGAATGCGCGGAGTTGTACATCCGAATATTATCCTTAAAATATCGACTCTTGGGATGAACACCATGGAGTAGATCCTGTATTAGCTTAGGGGGCTCCGTAAGATATGGTAATTCAACAACGCCGTCCTTGTAGCACAAGGAGAATGTTGGAATTAGAGGTCTTCGATCCATCCTATCACGCTCCCCGTACCACATTTGAGCAGAACATCTCTGACAGCTGTAAACCGGGTCACCAATGTCCTCGTACCCTTCCCAACCTACGCGTAATTGTGAAAAATGAAACATTTACAGTGACAAAAACTACAATCTATGACGGCGCGGTAGTGTTTTTCGCAAACCTGTAATTTCTAGACCATCGTCAGTGGATGTATGTCACGTGCTAGGCTGTTGATTATCAAATCAGAGTGACTCGATTGGCTGAACCTTTCGTTGGAAACTAAATTCTGTGGCGTTCTAGACTCAGTTAAGCAGAACTCCCTGATATCATCAACTACATGGCCGATCGAAGCTAAAACATTGATGATCAAACACATTGGTCAACTAATTGAAGAAAACAGACCTGCTGAATAAACTGTGTGGACATGACGTAGGTCCACCCCGACGCGGCCACGCGCGGGTTTGGGTAGGCGAATAAATCTCGTGGTAAGATTGTTCTCGGGTTCGAAATTTAAGTCAAAGTTGGAGTCGCCACCGAATTTTGTGGTTATTCGGAACCATTCGAGCCCACTCTATGTCGTCATGGGCTATACACAAAGTAAGCCCACTTCGATTTCAGAGTTTATGGGGCTCGTCCCTTTGCATTGTTACATCGATACCGTTTACACCGACTTTCGTATATAAAATGACTCTCGTGCGCCAATGGTTTCGGACATCCGGAAACCAAGGTTCTGAGTAAGGGGTGAGGGTACGTGTTGGGAAGCCCACTAAGGACACCCAACCCCGGCCGCACAATGGCGGCCTCTACTAAGACATCGTTCGTGTTCGTGTACGCGCGCTAGTAAAATAATTAAATGATATGCAAACAGCGTTTTCGGGCTAAGCATGTGGATAGTATGTGAACTACGTCATTTAATGCATCTAATTATGGTCGAAATGATTTAGCATGCGAGGTTCATTTATAAAGCGTTAAGCAAGTAAATAAATAAAACTCGAAAATAAATAACGTACAAGTTACACGGGCGGAAATACAACCCGGAATTCACAATACAACAATACATAAAAATAATAAATGAAATAAGAAGAGCGATAAATAAATACACGACTCGACAAAGACCCGTATATAATAAATGTACACCAGATCGTGAATTAGTTAGACGGACGAAACTTAATTAATTACGCATTATATTCCATATTAATCAAGGGACGGAGGTTCGGGACCTAGGCGTGGTGCTAACCCGATCTCGAACCTCGATGCCTTGTCCCGACTTATCACCTCGAGAAATGGAGTCTAAATTAATTATGTGTCGGATACGACTAAAGAGTCGTCGACATAAAGTTAATAGTGCGAGACCGTCGATCAAAATCGTTTTAAGTGTCGTGAAATGCATGGGTTTTGAAAAGGGGAGAGTCACGTGATTGTCTTTACACGTGATGACTAAAGTCGTAAAAAGACGAGGCTCGATATGTGTGTCAAGGCTCTCGGTTTTCTGGGCTACAGGACCCACTCGATCGAGTCGTGGCCTGACTCGGTCGAGTGCGTCCTCAAACGTAGCTACTGCCCATATTTTTGGGTGCTACTCGATCGAGTGGCCTACGCACTCGGTCGAGTAGCCCCTGTACGAGTGACGACTCATTTCATTTTATTGTTCAAAATCGATGGTTGGCCAAATTAAATACAAATATTGTTCTATTTGCATTCAATTCGACTTCCGGTGCTATAATCGTGTAGTCATGCGATTATAGGACCGTTATCGGAATTTATGATGTTATGAGATTTTGAAAATGTTTGATTAATGACGAGATTGTGGTCCTCCGCGTCACGACATCGGTACTAATCCTATCGGATTACATGATGTCGATTTTCGCCTCAAAGGATCTCGCATTAATCTTGGAAAGGGAATCAAATACGTCCAACTATGACCGATCACGATCACATCATGTCCTTGAGCACATTGGGGCGGCGCTCCTCGAAAAGGCGCCACCTCCGTCGTTACTCATAAAGGAATTAGATGGACTTTAGGCGACCGTCATAGTCAAACGTATTTAAGACCGAATTTTGATACTAGTATGTATATTTACGCGGTATGATAATGTTAGATGTTAGAATGCGGAATTAAAAGTGTTAGTAAACGATAAGAAAAGGTTAGTGTTAGTGTTAGCGTTACTAGTATAATTACAATACAAAATACGAGAATGTAACGAATGATTAGAGTAAACAAGGATCGAGATGGGGTTTAGGACACCCTCAACATACATGCTTAGTAAGGACCTCGGAAATGGACTCGTAAATAGCGACGGGACGCCGGAGTATCGAGGATGTACGCGAGTTATGGTGTGTGTGTGTGTGTGTGTGGATGATTCGTCGGTTTTCGAGGGACGATGGCTCGGTTTTTTGGCTAGTATTGCTTAGGGTTGAAGTGTAGTGTAATGTAGGGTGTTAGGGTGAAAATGTAGGGTAAAATGCACGTGTCAAAACTTGTGAAATGAGAGGGTGTCGTGGGGTATTTATAGACTTTACCCCACGACCTAGGGTCACTCGATCGAGTGGCCCTAGTGCACTCGATCGAGTGCCCTTGCAAACGGGCCAAACCCGGTTTAAGGCGCTCCACTCGACCGAGTGGGTCAATCCACTCGATCGAGTGGATCAAGAAGATCGAGACAAAATAGGAAGGAGTTGACCTTGATTGCTTTGATTGATTTTTTTGAATTTAGATTTGTGCGCCAGTTTCGAGGGTTGTATTTGGCTGATTTGTGTGACGGGTTCATCTTTGACCGGGTTTTGACCCGGTCGCCAAAAGACGGGATTTATTTTTGATGTCGGTTTTGGCCCAAATTAGTCTTATTTTGCTCGAAACGACCCACTGGGCCTGAATTTGAGATCTGTTTTGTGAGATTCTTACTCCGCTAAAAGTCCATGTCGGATATTATTGAGTCTGAGTCCAAATCTGAGTATACCAAGTCACGTTTGCGTCCGATCATCATCGGAGCCTTTTGGAGACTACCATAGGCACCTGGCAGTCAAAATGCGGGTGTCTACAGAGCCCCCACTCTGACTGAGGCTTGGACAAGGCGAAAGTCAGAGTAGCTACCAAGCCCGTTAAGACCTGGTAGACTTCCGGTCGGGTCGTTTATAGTCCAGTAGACTCGCGTGAAGGGCTCGCCAGCCATAAGCAGAGGGTCAAACCTGTCCTGATGATGATGGCTCCGTGGGGAGTAAAACTTGCCTTTTGGGGTGTAGGTGTACCCGTATGCCGACAAATCACATCTTGGATGTAGCATTCCGGAGGAACATCGACTTATGCTGGGTAATGAAATAGCTGCGCGGAGACTTGCTTATGAAGTCTGGGGTGTACCTGTATGCTGACACATAACGACTTGTATGTAACATGTAGGTGAAACACTGACTCGCGCTGGGGAGAAAAGATATCGAATTTTTGAAAATGCCACAATTTTTTGAAAAGAATTTTATCACAATTTTTTTTATCACAGAATTTTTTTTAGAAATTCTTAGGAAAGCTCGGGATGGCTTGATTCCTATTCCGGGTTCTTTGTTTGAAGTCAGGCCTGCGCGCGCATAGGGCCCAGTTTGCTGAGCAGACAAGGTAGTTAAGGTTGCAGTTAGGTTTTCGCATTATAAATATTGGAATCCCTGCTTCAGCTTTTGACTCCCAACTCAAATTCTCCTTCTCCTTCTCAAAATCTTTTAGACTTTCAAGAAAGTTAGAAATTTCTGTCATGGGTATCGATCACTTGACCGCCATGCTGCTCGCCTGGTCCCAGTACTTTCGGGACGAGGAAAAGGTTCGGCTGACCCAGATGGGGATCGTCAGTCTATTTCCTCTCCAACGTTTGATAATTGACTCACACTTCTTGGACGCCTGTCTGACGTTTTGGGATGCTACCCATCACGTCTTTGCGTTCCCGCGGGGAGAGATATGCCCTCTTCCTGAGGAAATCGCAGCCATAGGCGGTTGGAGCCCTGCTGTTCAGCCTGCTACTCCCTTGTTCTACCCAGATCCAAGGAGGAGGCTGAGGGAGTTCTTGGGTCTGTCTCATGCTGAGACAAATCGGATGGTGCGGGGAAATACTGTTTCCTTATTTGGCCTGGCCGACAAGTTCATGAACAGTCGGGATGTGAGGGCCACCCCAACTTTCAGGCGTAGGGCATTCGCCTTTTGCATGCTGCACTGCTACGTTTTTGAAGGGTTGATGGAGCTTGATTCGTGCATGGGTCAAATCAGGCTGATTGGAGTGTTTGACCAGATGGAGACTGGTCATAGCCCTGCTTGGCTAGCCACTGGGGAAATCATCATGGGTCTGGATGCTAGGCGGCTCGACCCAAACCGACGGCTGACGGGAAGTACCCGTCTCTTGTAGGTATACATCTCGCGTTTTTTTTTTTCCACGCGAAATCCCTGAAGTCCGTAAGTCACTCGATCGAGTGGACCTGTCACTCGATCGAGTGACATCTTTGTCGAGCTACTGCTGGTTTTTGGAGGGCTTACTCGATCGAGTCAGCTACTGTACTCGATCGAGTGGGCTGTAGCGGACCACTCCGTTGCTTACGACGCTTGTGTATACTTTTCAGATATGGTTGTCGGAGCGGCTATCGATTATAGAGCCCCTTCCAAGCGTCCTCAATTACCGGAGCAGTCAGATCAGCTCCAGAAGGCGACGGATAAGCTCAAGTCACCAAATAAACGGAGCTTACTGGGATGAAGAGCTGGTGTTCCATGGAGGTCCTTTGATTAGGTGGACCGTCGCCTGGTGGTTCCTTTCGAAATTGACTGGATTGGCCAAGAGAGACCAAGCTCGCTACCTGGTGATTCTGTCCCTAGACTGGACAGTTCATATTTACCCGGACCGTCTCCTGAGGCAGTTCGGTTTGTCTCAGCGCATCCCTGAGACTGAAGCCATTATTAGCGTCTCGCTCCAATTGACGGACGCTATGTGTGACACCTGGTTGCAAAGATGGTTCACTCGTCCTACATGGACCATACCCAGCCCTTGCCAATCCGCTTGGGTTTCACGGGCTTACCAGAAATGGACTTCGGAGGAGTTCGAGGAAGCTCGCAAGGCCTTGAAGCTTGATGAGGCCTTTGAACTGGTTCGCCGAGAGACAGCGAAGCATAACAGGGATTTCTTCGACGGAGGGGATATCCCTGAAGCTGCAGTCCGGGAAAAATCGGGTCTTAAGTCACAAACTAAGACTCGATCTAAGGAGGTCGGTTCTAGCAGCACTCGGGGGCAGCCAAGCCCCCAGACAGATTTGGAGAGACGCCTTGGGCCAAGGCTGGCGGCCCGGGTCCGACTGGGTCCGCGTGACTGGCTCCCTGAGCTCGTTAGGGCCCGACTTGGGCCCATCGAGGTGATAGAGGATTCGGGCTCAAACAAATGAGCCCGAGCTAGAGAGGTTCCCGTGGTGATTCGGGAACGCTCCCCTCCGCGTCGTCGCCAGTGGACGCCTAAGGAGGCCAAGGATAAGGGGAAGGGCAAAATGCCGAGTCCTTTAGCTTTATTATTATTTAAGTATTACTATTATTTTTGTTGTGTGCTTTTTTGTATTTTTTTTTATTCCTGCATTTTGTAATTTCCCGAGTTTATCGGAGAAGTTTTTTTTGAACTAATAAAAGAAGTTTATTATTAAACCGCTCCTGTCTCTTCTCGATTGCATTGGTTGTACCCTTTTGAGGGGTTGCCTACGTATCCGCGATTAGCAGAATCAAACCAAACGTAGTTCAGGCATGGTAAATTTGCAATCTTGAATTACACCAAGACTATTGGTTCAAGATGTTTGTGACAGTAGAATAAGTAATTCTAGCTCACTGACTTGCTTTTTGTAAGAAAAATGATTTTGATAAATTTTGCTAATGACATTGAGAAGTGGTTAAGGGTAGTAACGCTTCAGCTGGTCCAGGTTGGTCGGGTTGACGAACTCATTCCCGTCCAGGTCCGTCAGCATCACTGCTCCCCCTGATAGGATCTTCTTCACCAGATATGGACCAGCCCAATTGGGTTTGAATTTTCCCCTCGGGTCAACTGGCAGTAAAGCTCGAACAGACTTAAGGACTAGATCCCCTTCTTTAATGTTTCTGGGCCTTACTCTCTTGTTGAAGGCCCGTTGGATCCTCTTTTGGTAGATTTGGATATTATTGAGGGCACGAGATCGTCGTTCGTCTAGTAGAACTAACGAGTCATACCGTGCTCGAACCCAGTCAGCTTCGGGCACTTGGCTTTCTAGCAGAATCCTGAGGGATGGTACCTCCAGTTCAACTGGCTGGACTACCTCCATCCCATAGGTTAGGTAATATGGCGTCGCCCCGGTTGCGGTGCGAATTGACGTTCGGTATCCCCATAGGGCGAAAGGTATTTTGTCGAGCCAGTCCCGGTAATTATCAGCCATCTTTTTTAGTATGGTGACAATTGTTTTATTGGCCGCCTCTACTGCCCCATTTGTTTGGGGACGGTAAGGCGAGGAAGTATGCCTTTGAATTTTATACTTGGTCAGTAGGGCCGCAGTCTTGGCTTGAAAATGAGTCCCGTGATCACTGATAAATTCATGCGGAATCCCATACCGGCATATTATCTTGTTCTGGATAAACTTGGCGACATGCTTAGCATTGAGAATGCGATATGATTCAGCCTCGACCCATTTGGTGAAATAGTCGATAGCTACTAAAATAAAGCAGTGTCCACCAGTACCAGAGGGGTTTATTTTCCCGATTATGTCGATACCCCATGTCGAGAATGGCCAGGGTGACGTCATGGTATAAAGCAATGATGACGGCATATGTTGCACGTTGCCAAAGGTTTGACAGTTATGACAATGTTTGACATATAACCGGCAGTCGGCTTCCATAGTATTCCAGTAATAACCGAGCCTCATGATTTTTCGGACCAGCATGTGAGCATTCATATGTGGACCGTTTTCACCATCATGTACTTCGGCCATAACTTTCTCAGCCTTATATTTATCAACACAAAGGAGAAGAGCCCCCTGTGCCGTCTTTTAGTACAGTTGTTCGTCATCCGTCCGGATGAACTGGGTGGCTAGCCTTCGTAAGGCTTTCTTGGCTCGACCTTTGGTCTCGGGAGGATATTCTCTGTTTGTCAGGTACGTTAATACAGCCTGATACCAAGGTTCGGGATCAGTTATCTCAACGTCTTCGATGTCGTGAACGTATGCCGGCTCGGACCGCCTTTCGACGCAAATTGGCATACTGGTCACGTGATCAGGAATGTTCAGTAGAGATGCCAATTTTGAGAGTGCATCTGCGAACTGATTCTCTTCTCGGGGCAGGTATATGTACTCTACCCTTTGGAATTGTTTCTCGAGATCCCTTACTCGTGCCTGGTAGGCCACGAGATTAGCATTCCGAGTCTTCCATTTTTGGAGTGTTTGGTTAATGACCAAGGATGAGTCACCATGTACCCGGAGATTTGTGATCCCCAGATTGGCGGCGACTTGTAGCCCGTAAATGCATGCTTCGTACTCTGCTGCGTTATTGGTAACATCAAAGTCCAGTTTGATGGAGACGGGAGTGTGCTCCCCTCTTGGTGAGATTAGGAGGATCCCAACTCCGAACCCTCGAAAATTGGATGCTCCATCGAAGTATAAATCCCATGTTTCAGTATCGGTGTGGAAAATATCTTCGTCTGGGAAGGACCAGGTGTCGGTGTGTCCTTCTTCGTTTACTGGGCTGTCGGCGAGGAATTCAGCTACTACCCGCCCCTTAATGGCCTTTAATGGTACAAATTTCAGGTCGAACTCTGACAACATTAGAGTCCATCTGGAAATTCGGCCATTGAGAATGGGTTTCTCGAAGAGGTAATTTGATGGGATCCATCCTGGATAGCACATGGACCTCGTAGCTGAGCATATAGTGCCGAAGTTTCTTAGTAGCCCAAACCAGAGACAAACACGTCTTCTCGAGCATGGTATATTTGCACTCATACTCTAAAAACTTCTTACTGATGTAGTAGATAGCTCATTCTTCGGAATCAACTGTCTGAGCCAGCATAGCCCCCATGGCTGTCTCGGTCGTCGTTAGGTATAACGGCAGAGGCAAACCGGGTTGGGGTGGCATTAAGACCGGTGGAGCAGACAATATTTCCTTGATCTTGTCGAAAGCAGCTTGGCACTTGTCATCCCATAGTACTCGTTCTCCTATTTTCAGTTTTTTAAAAATTGGTTCACACACCATGGTTAGTTTGGAAATGAACCGACTGATATACTGGACTTTCCCGAGAAATCCCCTTGTTTCTTTTTCGGTTTTGGGAGGTTGCATCTCAGTAATGGCTTTGATTTTAGCTGGGTCGACTTCGATACCTCGTTGGCTAACGATATGACCCAGTAATTTGCCTGATGTTACCCCGAAACTGCACTTTTGAGGGTTTAACCTCATGTTGTACTTGCGTAGTCGGGTGAAGAACTTCCTTAGGGCGGTAATGTGACCGTCCCGTTCTTTAGATTTGACGATCATGTCGTCTACATAAACTTCTACCTCTTTATGCATCATGTCGTGTAATAAAGTGGTAGCGGTCCTTTGATATGTGGCTCCGGCGTTAATGAGACCGAATGGCATGACGGTATAGCAGTATGTACCCCAAGGTGTTGTGAAGGTAGTTTTACTCATATCTTCTTCCGCCATTTTGATCTGATTATACCCAGCATACCCGTCCATGAATGATAGAAGGGCATGATCGGTCGTGTTGTCCACCAGTATGTCGATGTGTGGTAACGGAAAATCATCTTTCGGGCTTGCCTTGTTAAGATCCCGGAAATCTACACATACCCGCACCTTACCGTCCTTTTTAGGAACCGGCACGATGTTTGCCACCCAGTCCGGATACTCGGACACTTGTATGAAGCCGGCTTTGAACTGTTTATCGACTTCTTCTTTTACTTTGAGAGACCATTCGGGCCTCATTCGACGAAGCTTCTGCTTGAACGGTTTGCACCCGTCTTTGATTGGTATGTGGTGCTCGGCTATTTCCCGGTCTATCCCCGGCATGTCCTTGTAGGACCATGCGAAGACATCCTTGAACTCTTGGAGGAGGTTTATGAACTGTTGTTTCTCCTCGGGATTTAAGGATAACCCTATCTTAAGTATCTGAGGCTCTAAGGTTGTTCCCACATTTATGGATTCGGTTTCTTCGATCACCGGGTTCCGGGATTCCCTTTGCTCTAGTTGCTCGATCAGATGCGGAGGTAAGGGTACCTGTTCGTCTGGTTTCTCAATGTCATTGCATAACGTATTTTTGAAAGCAGAATTTAAAAGAGGCAAGTCGTAAGCAGAACGGTTGTTATTATTGATTGAAAATTTGGAAAACGGCTCGAAAAGAGCAGCCATCTGATCATTGGTCAGTGGGGGATTGGTAAGGCACTCGGGACAGACCCCGAAGCGCCAGCAGCAGGAATGATAAAAGGGAGAGGGGTTACAGGAGTGACTCTAGCACCGACTTCCCTAGACTCGACCTCAGACTCTGACTCAGACTCCGACTCAGACTCGGACTCGGACTCAGACTCAGGCATGTCTCCCTCTCCGGTGACCAGCTTGTAGATTCTTCCCTGACTGTCAGTCCACTTGACAGTCTTCCTCCAGGCCCTGTTTCCCGTCTCGGAACCAACATCCGAGATTAGCTTGGTCGGGTCAAACCTGTTGCTGCGGAGTATCAGGTTGACCAGGTCTTCCTTCAGAGCTGGGGCTACGGTGTCTTCCCCAAATAGTAGCCCTAGCGCGGGCTCAGTACCATCAACTCCGTTGGACTGGATGAGGGCAAACACGTCCTCCGGGATGTAGTTGCAGTCCCGGGCCAAGTGGGTCCCGAGGTGCACAGCATTGGGTTGGTATAGACCAAACTGAATACCCCAAACACCGGTGTGACAAAGTAGTCAGCCAACCGTGGGCTATAAGGGCTCAAGTGGATACCCTTAATAATGTTGCAGGCCTTTTCAATTCCTGCTCGGACAACATTGCCCGGAGTGATGACATAACCGAGACCAAAGTGAGAGTCTTCGTCTTTGAGGACCTCGATGATCCTCCCCTCTGGAAGATCGGGTCGAGAGGTAGCCCCCAGAAAGTACCCCAGGTTTTGGAGCATCGTGTCGATACTCGTAGTGAAGTAAGGCCTAAAGAGGTACTCTTCCTCGATCATCCCCACAAAATCGAACCCCCAGAGGTCCATGCGTCCCGTGGCGTTACAGCTAGCCACAGTCATTGGTGTTGCCTCTAAAGTGATAACATCGTTAAGCAGAGGTATCTTGATTTTTCGGTGGAGGGTGGAGGACACTGCCTTGACCGCGTGGATCCAAGGCCTACCTAGGAGCAAGTTGAATGATGAGGTGACATCGATCACCTGAAATTCGAGCTCCTTCTCTATCGGGCCTGTTATGATGGTCAGTTTCACGGCCCCAGCTACCGACTTTGGGCTCCCATCGAAGGCTTCGATGGTCTGAGCAGTCGGGATATAATTGGCCTCGGTAATGCCGAGGGCTTTGGCGGTCCTTAGAGGAAGGACATTTACAGCGGACCCGTCATCAACCAGGGTCATAGGGAGGTATTTTCCCCGGCAAACCACCGTAATGTAGAGGGCCAGATTATGGGAGGCCCCGAATGGCGGTAGGTCGGCTTCGGAGAAAGTGATCATTGGGCCTCCTTCCTTAGCTTTGCCCTTCAGGTGGGGCAGGACCGCGGCAACCATCTCAGAAGGGGTAACCAAAGAGTCAACTTTAATTTGATCGAGAGCCTTAGTAAGTGCTTCTCGATGTTCCTGTGAGCTAACCCGGGGTTGCCATATAGTGAGGTCAACTCGGGTCTTCTTCAGTTGCTTCACAAGAGCCGTTTCAGCAGTCGGCTCCTCAGGGGCGACTTCCGTCCTGAGTGGCTCAATGACGGTTGTCGGGATAGGGGCATCCCTAGAGCTAGTGGCTTGATAGGGACGGCCAAGGTGGTTACTGGCTAAGACTCGGGATTTGGTCTTACGAATTTCCTCGGAGGTGATGGGGACAGCTTCCCCTTTGGCGAGGTAGACGTCATCCTCGTCGTCGAACCAGATCCCGTTCACTTGCGGGATAAGTGGAGAGATAAGGTGAGAGCAATCAATCACCTCCCCGGTAAAGATGGCGTGGGAGCTGAAAGGGTTCTCCTTGTTGCTGGGCTTATCTCCGGGTAGCGGGATTTTACCGCTTTCGATCAAGTCCTGGATCAAGTGTTTCAGCTTCCAGCAGTTCTCAGTATCATGCCCATTGCCCCGGTGGTACTGGCAATAGGCCTGAGCATTGTAGTTCTTGGAGCGTCGCTCTACCGGAACTTCAGGAGTTGGGCCTATCGGTTGGACTACGCCTTTGGAGGATAGCCTTTGTAAGGCATAAGTATAGGTGGCACCTATATCGGTGAAAACCCGAGGTGGGGTGTTCTTCTTGGACGGGGCATCTAGTAGATTAACCGTGTCAAAAATGTTGCGGGTTGCAGCTTGGGGCTTGGTAGTGGATGAGGAAGCCCCTTGGTACCCTTTGGCAGCGGCCTTAGTGAGGCCTTCCAGTCTTAGGTCGTCTTCGATCCTCATACCCATTTCAGTAAGGGTGGTGAAATTGGGTATGACAGCGTACCGGAGGTGAACTCGGTAGGAGGGGAGGAGGTTTTTGACAAAGGCCTCCACCAAAGTCTTCTCACTGGGCTTATCGACCAGTTTCACGCTCTCGGCCCTCCAGCGTTGAAGGTATTTAGTAAAACCTTCCTTTGGCTCTTGGGCCATGACCTCCAGAGATCGCATTGTGGTTTGGATCTCGGTGTTGTCAGCATAGTTCCGAGCGAACTCGGTGGCCACATCATCCCAAGTAGGGTATTTCTTCGGGTCTAGCCTGTAGTACCAGGCCCGTGGGTGCTTCTCAAGGGACGCAGCAAAAAGGTTTTTGAACATGGATGAATCCACTCCCTTGATGGCCATAAACTCTTTGAAGGCCCGTACATGTAGTAACGGGTCTTCGGTTCCCTCGAACATCGGTAGGCCCGTGAGGTTCAGGTTCGGGGGTAGCTTGTCGTTCACCGGGGCATACTCACGACTGTTTTCCCGATGAATGTTGTTACTCCCAGCTAAGTGGACTTGTTCCTCCAGTCGGTGAACCGCACTTAGTAGCTCAGTTAGAGACCCATTAGTCCCAGTATTAGGAGTCCTTTGCTCCACTGCAGCCATGCGAGCAACAATTGCCACTTGCCCAGCCCTCATCTCAGTTAGTTGGGCTTCAATGTCGGTCTGCTTGACGACCATGGCGTCCACAGAAGTTTTCAGACTGTTCAAAGCAGCTTCCATCTTGCGGGTGTGACTGGTTGACGGCGGCCTGTCTGTAAGAACACCGTGTAATCAGAAACCGAACCCAGATCTTGGAATCATAGAAAAAAGTACATCCCGAGAGACCCAAAAGAAAAGGACTGAGTGGAAAAGACTCGAGAAAGACACCTAGACGGATGACTCGTAGGTGGTATGACTTCCTTAGGACTTTGGCCTAATGGGCCTAGTCCCGTTCGAAGGAAGGTCCACGTGAGATTATTCCCCAGACTTTAGACTCGAGTGTATAGACAGACTTTCCTTTGTAGGGGTATGCCCTACGCGGGTTGGTCGTGCCTTGACAAATAAGGCGGACTCGGGAAAGAGAGGAAACTCTTGATGTAAGATCGACGGAGTTTCGACGCTATAAACCTTCTACATATTATGCAAAGACCCGACACACTGATAGACGGTAGGTCCTATAATAGGGAAGATTTATTTTAAGAAAGTTGGATACTTGAAAGTTGAATATATAATGGGTGAATTTCCGAGAGTTCGAAAATGGAAAGCGGAATTTCGAAAACCAAGATTAGAATTTTGAAAAATTCAGAAAATCAAAACGGTGTCGGAAATTCGAGAGTTAAAACGGACAGCATGTCGACTAAAGAAAAGGATACTTTGAGTCAAATCGTTGATCCTAAATTTCGGCGGCATTCCGAGTTTTGACAATTGGATATTTTGAAAAGACGGGTCCCGAAATGGGCAGCATTTCGGTTTTTCAAATTTTGGTATTTTGGAAGATGGGTCCCGAAACGGACAGTATTTTGGGTTTTTTGAAAATTGGGTATTTTTGGAAAGATGCAATTTTGAAACGACGATTTTTGAAAAATGACACGAAAACCAAGTAGCACGTAGTCAAACAAGCATTATAACGACGCTTATGTATGCATTACGCTAAGTCTCGGTCGGTCAAAATCGGGTCTATACCAACAACGATGGCTTTCTCGTAAATCAGGACGGACTCCCTAAGCCGAGTTGATCTTAAGACATGCCGCAAAACCCATACGAGTTCCACCATCGATGTCTTTAGCGCACCCATGTAGGAATGCACCGCGGTATAGTGGGACGTCGGTCACAAGTAACCGGCTCGGGCAAATTTGGGTTATGCATGAATCATTAAACTAATGCGCGCACACTAATATTCGAACGATTTCTCTTCGAGTCTCACCCTAGGAATCCCGATGACATGTGGTACATCAGGTATCCCCAGCGGAGTCGCCAAATTGTGGACATGACGTAGGTCCACCCCGACACGGCCACGCGCGGGTTTGGGTAGGCGAATGAATCTCGTAGTAAGATTGTTCTCGGGTTCGAAATTTAAGTCAAAGTTGGAGTCGCCACCGAATTTTGTGCTTATTCGGAACCATTCGAGTCCACTCTATGTCGTCATGGGCTATACACAAAGTAAGCCCACTTCGATTTCAGAGTTTATGGGGCTCGTCCCTTTGCATTGTTACATCGATACCGTTTACACCGGCTTTCGTATATAAAATGACTCTCGTTCGCTAATGGTTTCGGACATCCGGAAACCAAGGTTCTGAGTAAGGGGTGAGGGTACGTGTTGGGAAGCCCACTAAGGACACCCAACCCCGCCCGCACAATGGCGGCCTCTACTAAGACATCGTTCGTGTTCGTGTACGCGCGCTAGTAAAATAATTAAATGATATGCAAACAGCGTTTTCGGGCTAAGCATGTGGATAGTATGTGAACTACGTCATTTAATGCATCTAATTATGGTCGAAATGATTTAGCATGCGAGGTTCATTTATAAAGCGTTAAGCAAGTAAATAAATAAAACTCGAAAATAAATAACATACAAGTTACACGGGCGGAAATACAACCCGGAATTCACAATACAACAATACATAAAAATAATAAATGAAATAAGAAGAGCGATAAATAAATACACGACTCGACAAAGACCCGTATATAATAAATGTACACTAGATCGTGAATTAGTTAGACGGACGAACCTTAATTAATTACGCATTATATTGCATATTAATCAAGGGACGGAGGTTCGGTACCTAGGCGTGGTGCTAACCCGATCTCGAACCTCGATGCCTTGTCCCGACTTATCACCTCGAGAAATGGAGTCTAAATTAATTATGTGTCGGATACGACTAAAGAGTCGTCGACATAAAGTTAATAGTGCGAGACCGTCGATCAAAATCGTTTTAAGTGTCGTGAAATGCATGGGTTTTGAAAAGGGGAGAGTCACGTGATTGTCTTTACACGTGATGACTAAAGTCGTAAAAAGACGAGGCTCGATATATGTGTCAAGGCTCTCGGTTTTCTGGGCTACAGGACCCACTCGATCGAGTCGTGGCCTGACTCGGTCGAGTGCGTCCTCAAACGTAGCTACTGCCCATATTTTTGGGTGCTACTCGATCGAGTGGCCTACGCACTCGGTCGAGTAGCCCCTGTACGAGGGACGACTCGTTTCATTTTATTGTTCAAAATCGATGGTTGGCCAAATTAAATACAAATATTGTTCTATTTGCATTCAATTCGACTTCCGGTGCTATAATCGTGTAGTCATGCGATTATAGGACCGTTATCGGAATTTATGATGTTATGAGATTTTGAAAATGTTTGATTAATGACGAGATTGTGGTCCTCCGCGTCACAACATCGGTACTAATCCTATCGGATTACATGATGTCGATTTTCGCCTCAAAGGATCTCGCATTAATCTTGGAAAGGGAATCAAATACGTCCAACTATGACCGATCACGATCACTTCATGTCCTTGAGCACATTGGGGCGGCGCTCCTCGAAAAGGCGCCACCTCCGTCGTTACTCGTAAAGGAATTAGATGGACTTTAGGCGACCGTCATAGTCAAACGTATTTAAGACCGAATTTTGATACTAGTATGTATATTTACGCGGTATGATAATGTTAGATGTTAGAATGCGGAATTAAAAGTGTTAGTAAACGATAAGAAAAGGTTAGTGTTAGTGTTAGCGTTACTAGTATAATTACAATACAAAATACGAGAATGTAACGAATGATTAGAGTAAACAAGGATCGAGATGGGGTTTAGGACACCCTCAACATACATGCTTAGTAAGGACCTCGGAAATGGACTCGTAAATAGCGACGGGACGCCGGAGTATCGAGGATGTACGCGAGTTATGGTGTGTGTGTGTGTGTGTGTGTGTGGATGATTCGTCGGTTTTTGAGGGACGATGGCTCGGTTTTTTGGCTAGTATTGCTTAGGGTTGAAGTGTAGTGTAATGTAGGGTGTTAGGGTGAAAATGTAGGGTAAAATGCATGTGTCAAAACTTGTGAAATGAGAGGGGGTCGTGGGGTATTTATAGACTTTACCCCACGACCTAGGGTCACTCGATCGAGTGGCCCTAGTGCACTCGATCGAGGGCCCTTGCAAACGGGCCAAACCCGGTTTAAGGCGCTCCACTCGACCGAGTGGGTCAATCCACTCGATCGAGTGGATCAAGAAGATCGAGACAAAATAGGAAGGAGTTGACCTTGATTGCTTTGATTGATTTTTTGAATTTATATTTGTGCGCCAGTTTCGAGGGTTGTATTTGGCTGATTTGTGTGACGGGTTCGTCTTTCACCGGGTTTTGACCCGGTCGCCAAAAAACGGGATTTATTTTTGGTGTCGGTTTTGGCCCAAATTAGTCTTATTTTGCTCGAAACGACCCACTGGGCCTGAATTTGAGGTCTGTTTTGTGAGATTCTTACTCCGCTAAAAGTCCATGTCGGATATTATTGAGTCCGAGTCCAAATCTGAGTATACCAAGTCACGTTTGCGTCCGATCATCATCGGGTGCTTTTTGGAGACTACCATAGACATCTGGCAGTCAAAATGCCGGTGTCTACAGAGTGCGACGAAAACCGTTTAAAGAATAGTTAGGAAGAGTACCCTGTTTAAGTTCAGAAACAGGAGACTGGGAATTCGTTTCAGGCAACGGATGAAGCAAGTTAAGGTCTCTCCGTTCACGAAACTTGATGACGTATTTACGACGCGCAAGTTTGGAACGCCACTCTCGATAAGGATCATTATCAGTGTACATGGCATCCTGATACGAACTATGCCCCTGCCTCTTATCAGCCAGAATATGCTTCATATCCCTTCTCGCCTTTTGCGCTATGAGATATTTAATGAGGTACTTCTCCAATCCGATTGTTGCGAAGTGACATTATAAAATCTACGTTTCACGACACCAAAGATAGAAATACAGAATATATAGAAAAAGGTGATGATTTCTGAAAGGTATACCATCTTCATACAGGTCTTCATCTCGATCGAATGCTTCCAGCTCATCTTCGGGAACTGTCAAATTTAAAGAACCTAAATTCCCATTGGAGAGATAATAGGAACTCAGATTTATAAGTACAGTGATGGTTCTACTACGCAATGGATAACTGCATACAGACAAATAACTATGGGACTACTCTACCTGAATCTTCGTCGCAGGATGCGGTTAAATGATCTGGAAGCTCTGCTAACAAAAGCTTCCCTGATAACACAGTTTAAGTTAGCTTAATTGGAGTTAACATACAAATTTGCAAACTCTACATATGCGGAAAATGCTTAGAACATATTAAAATTTGAACACTACAGGATACCGTCGAAATGTAAGGGTTTCTAAGGTTAACCGCTAAGTGACAAAGATTAAACAACTTGGAAAAGTTATCAAACAAAATAGGTGAGCGTAAGATCTATGGCGTGGAAAACAGTTCACCTCGGTGCGCCGAAACTTCACTGCTGAATACGTTTGTTTCTGTAGAGCTGTACTGAACAGGACAGTCAATAAGAACTGCATAAAGCGGGTAGATGTAGTGAGCAGAAGGGAGAAACAATGTCAAAGATATGCTGCAAAATTCCCATGTAAAAATGGCATGATTTGTGAATGTAATCGATTAAATAACAATATAAAATGAACCTGAGGTATCTTGGGACCATATTGACTGCACATTTTCATTAGAAGGTCTAGAATTATCTGACTGTATATTGCATCGTGAAGTTCCTGAATTGAAAGCGGTCGCATGACTGTTTACTGTGTTTGTAACATCTTGGAATGGAGACCTCCGAGCTGGTAATTGCGAATCAAAGAGACAATAACATTTAGCATGACAACCAAAGGGTGGTGAATAAAGAAATGCTTAAGTCTAAAGATAGTTGAAAACTTCCCCATGTACTTGCTCACCGTTTAGACATGTTTTCTTCCGTGAGTCGTTCTCTTTACTGCCTGCATTTTCCCAAAAGTTAACCTCTACGCGAACGAGGACACAGTCTCCAACAAACTTTTTCTTAGAAGTAGCCGACTTGATGGTATGTGCAGATGAAGTCGGATGACGATCCGTGTTGTTTGAGTAAGAAGATATTAGTGTTGATGTAAGTTGGAGGGTAACAAATTTATACAACATAGTTTCATTGGTAGTTGTGTAGGAGATTAAATGGATTGGAAAATTAAAACTTGAAGTCGAGGAGTCATGGCTTTAACACAAATCATGGTAAATTAATGGAAATGGAATGAATGTGAATGGAGATTTTGATAAAAACCTGTGGAGTCAATTTGGTTCATCCTCGATAGGAAACTGATCGATAATTTTTCAAGAAATCATAGACATATGCGTAAAAAAAAGTAAATTCGTGTTTGCAGAGGTTAATTAGAAGGAGCGAGAATTGAAGGTGTTAGAAATAATGTGGAATAATCAGTAGGAGTATATAAATTCAAAGTTGTACAGTATAAGACCGTGTATAATCATCCCTATATCAGGAGCTTTGTGATTTATATTCATTGACACATAAAATTTCTGGAATGAATGTGAATGTAGATTTTGATAGAGAGTTGTTAAGTGGATATTGTTTATCCTTCAAATGACATTTATCTAGAGTGTTCAAGACAATTGTAAACAGAGGTGAAAGACAAATGCACATTCGAGTTCGTAGAGGTTAATTAGACGAAGCAAGACTTGACGGTGTCGAAAAATTCGGGAATATGAACTTGGAGTACACATATTCCAAATTGTGCAGTATGCAACGGTTTATCCTAAGATACCTATATTATCTGCTTCCTGATTCACATTCCTTGACACCCATAATTACGATACGTACTAATAGTATCGTACATCAAAAAATAAAATGTTTATGTAAATTAAAATGCTCGTGACAAATATTTACATAATCATGGCAAGATACGTTACATATTGAAGCGGAAGGTAATGAACTTGAATGTTACAAATTCAAAATTGTACCGTATGTGAAATATTCTATCGTAAGATACCTATACTATCTGAACTCTGATTCACATTCCTTGGCACCCATAATCACGATATGTAATAATAGTATCGTACATCTAAAGATAAAATTGTGGTTTAAATTAGGGCTGAGCAAATTATCCGACTATTCGAATACGATCCGTTATCCGATTCATATTTGATCCGAAAAACCGGATATTCGATCCGAAAAGTAATTTCGGATCGGATATCCGATCCGAAAACTTCGGATATCGGATCGGATTCGGATATCCAAGATAATTTTTTCGGATATCCAATCCGATCCGAACAATGAGTTATTTTTTGTAATTTTTATATTGAGTTAGTGTATTCTAATGTAAGTAGCTTATAATTTACTTCATTTTACATCAAGCCTTCGTGACATTTTTGTATTGCCTTAAAATAGAGAATAGTATACTTCGTATAATACTAGATTAATTAAGATTAGGATTTTTCTAGTCAAAATGAACTTCATTTAGAATTTTATTTGACCAAAAATCTCAACCAAATCGGATATCGGATATTTCGGATATCCGGTCCAAAATTTTCGGATATCAAAAATTGGATATCCGGAGTGATTCGGATCGGATATCAAAATTTTCGGATTTTTGGATCGGATATCCGATCCAAAAATCTGATTCGGATCGGATATCCGATTCGTGCTCTGCCCTAGTTTAAATGAAAATGCTGGTTTCAAATATTTACATAATCATGGCAAAAGAGGTTACATATTCAAGTGGAAGGTGACTCAAAATGAAAAGTTAACGTTTCTATAATAATAGGCAAGTACATTTATAAATGAACTTGATCTGTAAGTAACAGTGTTAGATTACAAATGTATTAATTCAGCTGCACAGTTTGTTTGTTGGCAGATACTGCATCAGCGAGTGGTGAGCTTATAGAAGAATGATCCCAGATATTGTCAAATGTAACTTTCACCATCAAATGCCCGAATGTGGTAAGGTCCTTGAACAAAAGTTGTTACAGCTTGATTGGGGTGAAAAGTAACTGTCCGATAGCCCGAAGCAACTGCAGTTGCAACTCATGTGCTACGAAAAAGGGAACAACTTATAGATAAATCACATCCTTGAGTATGAGCTGTAAAGTGGTTAGAGTCAACAGACAAAGGGTGGACATAAAGGTCCATAGAGACGCAAACATAGAAGAGGAAAACGTTGTCCTGTAAAAACACAAACTCATCAACATCAGTAGATAATGTAGCAAATGGATGTAAAACCTACGAAGTTTGTCTCAGCTCTTCCATAGTATAATGGAGAAGAGCGTTTAAACGTCCAACAGATAACTGAATACAACGCAAAATTTCAAACTGATGGAAAGGGTTTTCAAATGTAACAGACAACATGAAATATGATCGCACTTAAAATATGTCAAGCTAGTTTTTCCTTCTTTATGGCAAGTATCTGCTTAGTGGCAGACGCAGCGTCTTCTGCATTACAATCCAAATCACAGGACTGGACTTCAAATGCGGCTCCATTCCTCTTCAAAGGGGTAACCCTAGATGACGTTGATGCGGTCTCACAATCAATGACCTGATAGTACGTGCAATAATAAACTGATTAGAAGATGTGTGCTATGTAAGTGATTTGTGTTATATTAATAAAATTAGAGGTAAACGTAGAAGTATATGATCAATTAGCACCTCGTTAAGGGGTTCAGTAGACCTAGCATCAATGTCTTTAGAGCCACTCAAGGACATTACTGCAGCATCGTCTTCCTGGGGGCGACTGCCTGTAGGGGTTGACGAACGGCGGACAGTCTTTGTCGTTAAAGTGTAGTTGTCCATCTCAATCTATTACTATAAAAAGTGTCAGACAGTTGTACTCATTTGAAGCATTCACAAACACGAAAAAACTTATGGCGATATGCATGTAGGTAAATATTTATGTACCTTAAGGGCTTGCTCATATGTCATGTGCCACTGGTGGATCTTGTCAGCATCGTCGGACATCCACGATACAGTATATGACTTGGAAAATTGCTTAACATTGAAATTGTCATCTATTTTAATCTTGAATAGATATCGTCGATCAAGGAAAATTAAAAGCTCGTTGGACATAGAATGACCTTCTCCTTTCTAGAAGTAAAGTACACGAAAAAGTTGAAAATGGAAATGTAAAGCAGGATAACTCACAGATGAAGGTGTGTGTTTTAGGAGAGGAAAAAGTACCTTCTCCATCTTAGCAATTAGCTCAATAGCGGTGTGGTCAAGGAACTGCTCTACTTGATTATCGAAGACAACGAAGTGACACTCTATTCCGGAAAAATCTTGGACGACGAACTTCAACTGAAATCTGAGACGGATGTAGAAACAATTAAATATAACAGATCCTAGATTGGGGGGTTCTACGAAACATAGGAGATTAAATAGGGGTGAGCAGAAAAATTCGATACGCTTTTATTATCCGTATACGATACGGTATACGGTTACAAATTACAATTATACGAATTTCCATATATCCGATACGAATATCCGGATATCCGATACGGTTTTTCATAAAACCGTAGCGGATACGTATCAGCAAAATTGAAAACCGAATATCCGGTTTCCGATCCAGTTTTTAAAAAATGCATAAAAAAATATTAAACAAACTATGTAATACTAAAACTAAATGACTTAAAGGATCAAAAACAAAAAAACCCAACACTCCCACTCTTTCATTCGGCCACAACGCCACTCTCAGTCTCTCACATTCAGTCTCTCACAACTTCATGTTTCAGACTTCCAGGCCGTCATTTCACGTCTCACGCTCATTAAGGTTGATTCTTTGTTTGATTGTTCACTCACTACTACAAAACATCAAATAGACAACTGTTTTTTTTGCAATAGACAACTGACTTACAACAGTTGAGTAGTTTGGAGTTGTATATTACTCTAAGCATAGACATCTGTTTTAAAACAGTTGTCTATTGGTTAATAGACAACTGTTTTTCTAAAATAACAGTTGTCTATTACGTATATAGACAACTGTTTTTCTAAAACAACAGTTGTCTATATACATATTAGACAACTATTTTCTAAATACGTACGTATAGGTATGTACTTATATACGTCGTATACATATTTTATGTTTTTTAATAATTCCGAAATACGTACATATTAACAAACCGTAAAAAAAAATACCATAGCAAATAATTGAACAAAAGAGGTTACATTTTTATAAAATCCAACATCCAAAATCTAAAAGATACATAAAATCATTATCCAACATCCAAAATCCAAAAGGTACACATAAAATCAATATCCAATGTCCAAAAGTACCTAAAACCATAATCCAACTAACTTCTTGTCCACATAAGGTAATCTGATGCATCATATACGACTAATTATTAAGAAAATAATCCGCCCATAATCCACGAACCTCGTCAATATCTTCTTGATAATATGGCATCATATCGTTGAAATGCTACAAAATCAATAATATAAATGAACTAATTATTTTGTTTCAATTATATGCATAAAACAAATGATTGAAACAAGAGAAAGTGTGAAAACCCAAGTCTTACCTCATTGACGGTTCCCTTCAAATCAGAACGAGTGATAATTTCAATCATATATCTCATCACGTAATAACCGCACTCTGTTTTCCGAGCATGAGGAGCCGACTATATTGCAACAAGTATAACAAAGTGTAAGAGTCGTACAAATGAAAAAAGAAGTTTTTCGCAGGCATATCATACATTCTATATAAAAACATTTTATATAAGATCCAAGGGGCTAGCTTTTACATTTGAACGAAGTTTAATTCCTCAATATACTTATTAATCCCCTCCATTTGAAATCAGCCCCGAATCAGACCCAGGAATCGTCAAATTTCCTGAACTAGTACCACCGGGGAATTTGTTGAAGGTCCTGAAAAAAGTCAGTGTTTCCAAATGGTAATTAGTACTCCGTACATATTTCTTTGAAATCCTTTGTTCCTATATATGCTCATTAAGTTAAGAACACGGTTTAGTCATTACTATTCAGTACTGTTTTAAATAGTAAAGAATTACAGCTAAAAAAATTGCAGCTTGCATGTATGCTGCTAAAAGCCCAGATGACCAGAATCTAAAACGGATAAAAAAAAAATAAAAAATGCATGGGTAGCCGGGCAGACCATAATACATAAAGAACCAACCTGCTACAAAGTGTAGAATAAAAATGATTTAAGTCTGGAATACATGGGGGCTTCAATATTCCCAAATTCCTGCGAAGTGGATGCGATGCAGAAGTCACTAAAACAAAGTCCATTTTTCCTTTTTATGGGGAGGGTGGTGGAAAATAAGTTTGATGATGGTGGACAGTTTGGAATGACATTTCTAGCAGTACAAAGAACTTCATGGAAATATAAACTCTAAGCTCAAAAGGAGACAAATGCAGTTGGCTCACCAAAAATGTAGCAGACCTTCCAGAAGCACGGGAATACTTGCTCCAACCAAACTTGCAGTATCCAGGCCCACCTTTAGAATCAAGGTATAAGATGACAAAGTTCAGCATAAACCACGTTCAGAAAAAAAAAATCTGGTTAAAAGCAGAACTATTAAACAAAGGTTCATATGAACTGCAAGTCTGGAATGGGTTCGCAGCATAAATCTCTCAAGGATCATTCATGTGCCAGACATTTTGACAAGAGCAAAGAAATCAGATTGCAAATAATAATATACCATTTTATTTGGTATCAAGTGATGATTCGTGTTGACACTTGAAGGAAATTTGTACAAGTTCTTGATAGCTAGAAATAAGGTGTTTATTAGTTGCTTTACATTTTATTTATAATTTTATGTTATGTTGAACAACTCACAATTGAGGAGTGATGACATCTATACCAAAGAGTTATTCCACACATTGGCGCGAAATAGAACATCTTCGTCTTGTGGGCATAGTGACGACTCATCATGAATTTCATGAATAGTGGCAAGCTCGATTAGAGATACTAATCAATCAATACAATTAGTTAATTACCATCTATACTCTAAACTAAAATTGAAAATACAAAAAGTAACTAAAGTTGAACCAACCTTGATAATTTCTACTACTGTTAGCAATGGAAGGACGAAACTCAGAAGGGATGAAGGACAAGCAGGAACAGCGACAAATAGAGAAGAAGAAGGAACAGCGAAACAACTTAGGCTTCGAAATTAATTAGAGAAGAAAGTGATATGATGTGGTCGAGTTGGGGATTTCGAAATCGTTGGGGATCTGGAAAAAGAAGAATAAAAAGTACCTTAATTCGTAAACTGGTAAACTATGTAGTAAACCCTAATTTCATAGGAATACGATCAGTATTTCACTACCCCAATCTCAATTTATACCAACGGTAAACAAATCAACGAAATTCGACAATGCAATCATAGATTCATAGCTTTAATAACATCAGCTCAACAAAGTAACAATCCCGAAACTGACAATAGAATCAATACAGGTATAGAAATCAACTGAAACTGAGTAAATTACACAACGAAATCCAAAGCAGATAGCAATTCGTAAACCGGTCAACCCTAATTTCATAGCGATACGATCAAATTACAAAGAAATTAACACAATAAAAAGAGTACAGGAGTACCTATATGGTTGAATTTATGAGCAGCGTGATGTACGAATAAACGCGAAACAACAATCGAATCGACGAGTAGGTAACAATCGACGACCAGATCTGGTGACAGAAATAACAAGAAGGAGAAGAGGAGAAGGAAGGAAAAAGCAGTAGTACGAAAAAATAGGAACGGAATTTGGGGATCTGGCAAATTTGGGGATCTAGTTGAGCGGGAGATATGTTGAAAAAGTGATATGGGTCGGGTAAATGATATGGGTCGTATGGGTCGGAGAAATGATATATGGGTTGGATCACATATTATTAGATTATTTATTACTCCGTCCGATTCTTTAGATTCGCAACGTTTACTATTTGCACAAGTAATAAGGTTGTGAGTGGAGATGGTGGGTCTCACCAATAAAGTAAAAGGCTTACCCAAATAAAAACCTACCTATTATAGAAATGTTGCAAACCTAATGAATTTGCCAAATATGGAATATGTTGCGAATCTAAAGAATCGGAGGGAGTATTATATAGTATAGTGGGACACTTACTATTAGATTACTTAAAAAAAAACATATTTGAGAAAAACATATTTGAGAAAGTGATATGGGTTGGGTAGTAACAACCAATTTTCAGTTGTCCTGAAAATTAGAATAGACAACTGAGGTTAATTAAAACAATTGTATAATATATAGACAACTAATTTTATAAAGCTCAGTTGTCTATTATCATATAAAGACATCTGTTTCTCAAACAAAACAGATGTATAAATATTATACATCAGTTGTTAAGAGTATCTGATGTCTATTAGGAGTTGTCTATTTGATGTTTTGTAGTGGTGACTACCTTGTTTGTCTGACAATTGTTGTTGTTTTGGGTTGATTTGTGTGGAAAAGATTTGATCTTCAAGCATCTTGTTTGAAGAAAGCAAGTTGTTTGCCTATGACTCTATTATTGGAGAATTATTTGTCGTATTCGACTATTCGGGATGATTGTGATAATTAAATTATTTTTAGATATTTTTCTTGTTTATTATGTATTATTTTTGTATAACAATTAACGCAACGCTCGTTACGACCTTAAAATCGAAAATCGGATTATGTGCACTTAAAGAAAAATTAAAAATAAAAGAAACCTCAAAACCGGATACCGGATATCCGGTTTCCGTATATCCGGAAAACCGGATATCCGGAAACCAGATATCGGTTTAATTCGGATCGGATCAGGATAGTAAAATTTCAGAATTTAAAAACCGGATATCCGATCCGGTTTCGCAAACCGGATCGCATATCCGGTTTTGCTCACCCCTAAGATTAAATTTCAGTTGAAGTGTTAGAATTACTTTGTATTGCAACTCATGTACCCATTTTTGCTTCCCTTGCATCCGCTGTTCTTGCATAGCCACCTACCCCTGTCGTTCTTCACTGTTTTGGTCCTGCAAGACCTGCAACTTCGGTAGTACCATCCAGCTGATGAGTCTATGTCCAAAATAGTTACCACAGTGTAGAACGACCCAGCCTGTATGTTAGGAATTCAACAATGTTCATAAATGAAATAATAGACGAAAATGAAAGTGGAGTGAAATGGTTGTGATTAGGTGGTTACCTTTTCGTTTTCAACAATCTGTGAAATTGAAAGAACACCGTCGACGGGCAAGTTGAATATCGCTTCCTCTATGATTTGGAGTGAGTTGCTCAGAGCTTGAGATGATAGGCTGAAAAAAAAATGAAAACTATTAACACGATAGAGGTGAAGGCAACTGCAATCGACTTAGTGGTATACAGTACAAAGGACAATGCAATGACAAACCTCTCATGGAAAGCTTCCACCTCGGGGATCGCTGGATTAAACTCGTAAGTTGTAGCGTTGTATGTGGTTTGCACAACCCAGGCATCTACCAAAAATACAACGTGAATTGTTAGGTTTCCTCATTACAGATGTTATGAAGGAATAATCCGGAATATATCAAATAAAACACTGCAGAAGTATCTTACTGTCAAACAGCTTCGTCTCAACTCCTCTGAGTTAGATTGCTGCGGGCAGGGAAGAAGTTGCAGAACCTCCAGGAAATTAGTAGCATGAGGCGCCCAAAGTGTGCACTGAAGAACGACACCACTGGAAGGAGCGAAAAGAGTGAGTGGTCAATGCATAGTAGAATTCAAGTGCACAGAAAATGTTAGCCTGAAAACACACTAACACAACCAAATAGGATCCAATAGGGAAACATACTCAACATCTTCAAGTTTGATTTTCCTGCACTTGTAAGCCTTCTTTATTTCCTGCATTGGACCAATTTCGTACACCTTGCCGACAATATCTGCAAAACGGATTAACCATTATAAGACGTGAGAAAAAAAAATTGTAAATATATGTGGGGAAGTGTGTAAAAGGAGGAGTAATGGAGACCTATGTACTGATTCATTGGGACTTTGCCATTGACGATATCTTCAAACCTGGCGAAACGGTATATGTTCAAAGGAATGGATGAATTTTTAGGCAAATGAGTAACCTTAGTCGAGAATTCAACGTGGAGCCTGCAACCATGGGTAGTAGCCCGCTCGGATCCAGTATTAGACGTGACGGTGAGACTACAGATGTTGTACGCCTCCTTGACAACGAATTTGTCCTTGAACATCCTAATCAAAGACTTCTTAATGGTAGCTTGAACCAAGTCATTCTGATATAGAAAACAGCGAACAAATGAACAAAACGTTAACGACTTTATTTTAAAACATGTACACGAAGGTGTTCCAATAATGTATCGAAAAGTTGATAAGTGTGATTTGTAGTGCCTATTTTGTAGTGTTTTGGTCCCATTTTCCTTGTAGAATCGCTCCTTGGGAGCGGTTTAGGGGCTTCTTATGCTTCCTTTAGTTCGTTTCAGGTTCCCGAGACCGGTTTGGAAGAGTTGGAGCGATTCCGACTCGATACATACACATTTTGGAGCCAACGGAGTAAAGGAACGATCACTCGATGCCTTGGAGTCGACCCCGAGACCTTGGGACCCAATCCCGAGTCTCCGAGACCCGATCCCGAGTCCCGAGAATCGATGGGAAGCCCATGAGAAGCAAGGAGGGACCATAGAGAGCATATTGGAGGCCTACAGAGCCTTCCCGACCGAGACCAAGTGCCATCTCGGTCGGGAAGAGGTGCACGTTTAAGGAGGTTGCTGTGAAGAGCCGTCTCGGCCGAGACCAACCTTGTCTCGGTCGGGACCACCCCTTCCCGACCGGGACCACCCCGTCTCGGCCGGGACGGGCCTGCTGCAGCTCCGCCTTGTTTTCTTTCTTCTCCTTTCCACTTGTAACCCTATATATACCCCCCCCCCCTCTTGTATTAAGACATGATCTGATGTTATGTACTTTATATTAGACACTAAAACCTAAACTACTTTAGGTTAGATTAGATTAGATTAGAGTAGATTAGTCGGTAATTAGTGGTTAATCTTAGATTAGTGCTTGTATTATTGGATCTCTTGAAGAATCCACCAAGATTGACAACCTGGGTGGAATTGTTTGGGTTTTTCTTCTATGCAAGTGTTCTCGTTTTCCATTTCCTTTGTAGTTTGGTACAATCTTCTTCTCCTTTTACTCTTAATCATTTATTGTTCATCAAGTTTGAATCTTTATTAGTGTTTGTTCTTGTTCTTGTTAGTTTGGTTGAGTTTGTAGATGTATGCTCTTGTTCTTATGTTGATTCCTCTTATTCTTGTTAGTTGTAGTTTGATTATGTTAGAGTAGTATCTTGCTAGGGTTAGTAAGGTGATTTGGGTGTTAATTGGATGATTAAGGGATTGTTGGAGATGTTGGTGGAAGATTTGGGTTTCCTCTTGGTTTGATGCATATCACATGTTTGTTGAAATGCTTGAATGACTAGTAGATGCATATGCTTGTTCTTCTTGCCTTTCTCTTGTGGGTAATAGTTTGTTTGTGGGTTCGGTTCCCTCACTAAGTTGCGAGAGCCCGGTGAGGACGACCCCTAGGTTGGTCTAAGTAGCGAGAGCCCGGATGCGACCTAGGCCACTATAGCACGCTAGTAACCCCGTTTGTCGTGTGTATCGCCAAGATGGGTTATGGGATGAACCTCTAGGTAGGTCTAAGTTGCGAGAGCCCGGACCAACCTAGATCACCCTACTACCTCCTTCGCTCTAGTTATCCCTTGACCATTCCGTTACCCCTTTGACCCCGACCTAATCCTAGCTCGTTCTCCTTTGTTTGCTTTCTCCTTAGCCTTAGCCTAGTCTAGCTTTCTCCCCTCTTATCATTCTCTAGTTTAGTTTAGCTCGTTGACTTAGTCTCGTATTTAGGCGACCTTAGTCTAGACTATACATTACCGTCCCCGTGGATTCGACCCGACTTACCCTATCTACCGTAGGAATAGCCGGTTATTTTATTGACGGTTCGGATTCCACGACAAATCCCTCCTATCAATTTAGGGCCGTTGTCGGGGACGGCGCAGTTTAGACTTTTGTTTGCTTAGTTTTGGACTTTGTTCTTGATTTTTGTGTTCTCTTCTCCTTGTGTATCTCCGTTTTTCTTCTTGTGTGTTACTCTCCCTTCCTAGTGCCTCAAAAGCACTAGGATAGTAACGTTTGCTCAAGTGCTTCTAGCTCATCCTAGGTACCAAAGCAACGTTATGGACATGGCGCGTCCAAGCTACCATCAATCATCACAGGACAACTATGGGGCGAATTACCAAAACCCACAACTTTACCAACCATATCAACCTCATCAACAATCTTATGAACCCTCTTCTTATGGTTACCAAGAAAGTTGTCAAGGATCGTTCCCACATCCTAACAACTACCAAACACCCTCACATAACCCACAACCAAATATCCCTAACTTTGAGACTTGTCAAATGTTGGTCCAAACACAAGGGAGCCAACATGAGATGATGATGTTATTGCAAAAGGGTCAACAATTGATATTGACTCAAATACAAGGGGTTAGGGAGGAGTTCAAGGCCCAAATAGAGGTGCAAGATGCTCGCATCAATGCACTCATGGCTCATATCACGATGTTGGCCACTCGAGCTCCACTACATGTTGAGGAAGGTTCATTTGGGCAAGAAGGTCGGGTGCCTCCACAAGAAAGTCAACCCAACCTTGAAGCTACAAATGAAGAAGAGAGGGTCGGTGAAGAGACCATTGTTGAGTGTTGCTTGGGTGGTGAAGATGAGGGAAGAATAGAGGGAGTTGAGGCTTCAAGGGCCAACAATGGGGAGGGGAGTGAACATGATTATCAAGATAACTCTTGGGGAGCCAATGTATTGGCGATAAAGTTAGATTTGTTTGATTTTCTTCGTGATGAACTGGATGTTGACAATCCAAACCCAAGTGAAGAGATGACTCCTCTAGGCCATGTTGACAAGGTGAGTGAAAAGGAGCGTAATACTTGGGAAAAAGAGGTAGATGCCTTGGAACTTGCCTTGTATGGGAAATTGGAGGATCCTAAAGCCTCCAATGAAGAAAACTTTATGCCTTCTCCTCCTCTACCGCAATCGATGTCTAGTCCCTTGTCTTGTGAGACGATTGGTGAAGAGGATCCTTGTCGGGCGGTGGAAAAGAGTTTCACTCTCGACCCCGTAGAAGAAGCGACACCCCTAGGGTGTGATCTCCCCCATCATGACACCGAGCACGACTCTAGACCACTATACCTACCGGATGGTCATAAGAGTCGTAGCTATGTTGGTTTGGAAGACCCGGAAGATCACGAGAACCCCGAGCATAATGAAGATGATCGCTTCTTCCCTCCGACTTGGAAACTTTTGGGAGTGGCTAGGCTCGGCCATGTGAGCTTAATTGAAGATGTTGATAGAGCATTTGACTTACTCCTTCGAGCTCTTGATGGCTATGGAGGTGTAGTTGGAGAGAGTATTTTAGTGTAAATATCTTTTCCCTTTCTTTTGTGCTTGTATTTGTGTTTATGTTTGGATAGTTTGGTTTCTAGTATTTGTTAGCTTTTGTGGACCTCTTGTAATTGATTTGGTATTTTGATGAGCGATATGAGGGAGGGATTTTGATGTGTGTTTGAGCTTTGTTTGATAGGAGAAGTGAAGGCGATTCCTAGAAAGGAATGGCTAATGATAGAGCTTGGATCGCGAGTATGGGAATCGGTTTTTGAAGCTTTGGTGAAGCTTTTGGGGTTTTGGAGGTCAAGAAGACCCATCCCGGGCAGGAAGGGAGCTTCCCGACCGGGACGAGTATGTCATCCCGACCGGGAAGGAGCCGTCCCGATCGGGATGATGGTGCCATATTTCGAGATTTCTGGAGTGGCTTCCCGACCGGGAAGGAGGCTTCCCGATCGGGAAGGGTTTATCATCCCGATCGGGATCATCTATCCCGATCGGGATCATCTATCCCGACCGGGATGGTCCCCTACTCCTTTTTGGTACCTCTTCTTCGACATTTAAGCCCACCCAACCATTGTATACCCCCACCCAACCTCCCTACTTATCCTTTCTCATATCATACCATCCATATACTTCATTTTCATACCCTTACTTCATCTTCTATCCACTTGGCACCGACCTTCACATCAATTTCCACTCCTCACACCATTACTACCTTAACCATGCGTACTTATCGAGTTTGAAGAGGAATAGCAATGATGAAGACTAGCTATGTGCTTACATTGATCTTTGAGACGATGGAGTGAGTGAGTTGCCAACCAATAGGTATGGCAACTATCCTTTCTTTTCCGTCTTTTATAGCTTATCTCCCTTTGCATGTTCCCCTTCCCATTATTTTGTGTCATGGTGGCCCTCGGGGCCTTGGTATATGTTGCTCCAGACTCTCGATGATGTGACTACATCGAGAGTCATTTTCAAAATCCAAATTTTACAAGATTTTCACTTTCTTTTTTGAGGATTTAGTCGGATTTAGGCGGAATCCGGGCTAGGTGACTTGATTACACCTAGCCCTCCCCTCCCATTTCCTTTTATTTCCTTCTTTTTATTTTTCTTCCCCCTTCCATATCTTTTTCTTGTCTCGGCCATGGTGACTTGACTACACCCCGGCCGGACACCTTCTACCCTTTTCTTCACTTTATTTTTGATTTTTAACTTTATTTTCGTAGTTTCTTTTTCTTTCTTTTGTCTCTCCGCACCCTACGATCGAGCATGAGGACATGGCTCGGTTTAAGTGTGGGGGAGCGATATTCTAGTATAGTTTAGTTTATTTTCGTAGTTTTTCCAAAAAAAATCTTAAAACCCCTAAAAATTTGAAAAATTTCACAAAAATCAAAAAGATTTTCTTTTTGTGTGTTTTTATTTTGTGTCGTTGTGTCGTATTTTTGTTTTGTTGTGCGTGCTTGCCTCCCTTTTCCTTATAGGTTGTTTAATCACCGCTAGCTTTGGAGAGCTTTCAAGACCTCCGGTAACATCTCTTCACCCCTTTTTCCTCTTTGTCCCTTGTGGAGTTTGGAGGAGATGTGTGTTGTGGTGTGCTCGGGTGGAGCTTTGTAAGGTTTGTGGTTGTTTTGGTGACTTGTTTGGATGTTCGGGGCGGTGTTTGTGTTGTGTTTGTGTTTGTTTTATCTTGTTTTGTTTTGTTGCCTTTGTTTCTTTTTCTTCCATCTTCGTCATGTCTTTTTTTTGTGTTGTGTGGTGTGTCAAGTGTGTAAAACGTTTTCGAAAACCCGGTTTAGAGGCTAGTGTGCGAGTGTTTACTTTCCCTTCCTAGTTGTATAAATCGAGTCTTGGACTTTAGTCTAGTATAATGACCCTAAATCAATGATTTCGTTGGTCCTTTACCTTGAGTCCACCTAGCTTACTAGGGATTTACTACGGGATTTGCATTTTGACCATTATGACCACCCACGGTGTGAAAAGGCCTTGGTTACCGAGTCTCGTCCTTTAGGTGACCGTGTTTAGGATTGCTCGACTAGTCCAAGTTCCCCCCTTTTTTGTGGGTTTGAAGAGGGATCGCGACCCCCGACTTACCCATTTACCTACCTCCCACACATATCCACACAATAAGTTGCAATTTGTTGAATTCTCCCTTTCTTGTCATACAAAGAAATGCCAAAAAGCCAAATCAAGCCAAAAGGGCAAAGAAAAGAAAAAAGAAAGAAAATGAAAGAAAGAAAAGAATGAAGAAAAAGAAAAGGCACAAAAGCCAAAAAGAAAAATAGAAAAGAAGAAAAAGAAATGGCATGGCAACACACAAAGCAAAAACGCAAAAGAAAAGAGAAAATGTCAAAAGAAAACCCGTCTCACAAAAAGAAATCCCCACAAAAATAAGTCTTTTTCCGACTTTTGCCGTGAAGAGCCTACCAAAGGACCGAGTCCCTAGGAAGGATGATAGCGGCAAGGGTCGGTCTTCACTCATTTTGCAATATTTCCACCTTTTTACTTGGACTAGTTAGGCGGTTTTAGACATGGGACGACCCTCTTGGCTCATGGCTAAAGGGGGCGGGGTCTCACTTACCTACAGTGTCGACTAACACCGTGGTTCATCCCTTTTCCACTCCGCCAATCATCCCGTAGTACGTTCTTAGAAAGTTAGGAGGACCTAGGTAAGTTACCAACATTTTTGTTGCTTTATCGTCATACTATTAGGGTTTAGTTCATCTCGATTTGTATGATTAGCTTGGGAACGTTGTCACTTGCCTCGAGTCCTAAACCGGTGTTTCATTCACCGCTTTTAGAGGGAAGCAGTATTTGTTTTTCTTTGGGTGCAACCTTGTGTTTGTTTGTTTATGTGCTTGTTTGTTTTTGTGTCTTGTGTCCGGATGCATCCACGGTTTTGTCGCAAGACCTTACTTGCCTTGCGGAGTGCACTTGTCCTCTAAGTGTACTCGCGTGAGTTGAAAGGACGTAGGGTGCGCTAATACCCACTCGGCTAGTTTAGTATCTAGTATGTGCTTACTCGAGGGCGAGTAAGGGTTAAGTGCGGGGGAGTTGATAAGTGTGATTTGTAGTGCCTATTTTGTAGTGTTTTGGTCCCATTTTCCTTGTAGAATCGCTCCTTGGGAGCGGTTTAGGGGCTTCTTATGCTTCCTTTAGTTCGTTTCAGGTTCCCGAGACCGGTTTGGAAGAGTTGGAGCGATTCCGACTCGATACATACACATTTTGGAGCCAACGGAGTAAAGGAACGATCACTCGATGCCTTGGAGTCGACCCCGAGACCTTGGGACCCAATCCCGAGTCTCCGAGACCCGATCCCGAGTCCCGAAAATCGATGGGAAGCCCATGAGAAGCAAGGAGGGACCATAGAGAGCATATTGGAGGCCTACAGAGCCTTCCCGACCGAGACCAAGTGCCATCTCGGTCGGGAAGAGGTGCACGTTTAAGGAGGTTGCTGTGAAGAGCCGTCTCGGCCGAGACCAACCTTGTCTCGGTCGGGACCACCCCTTCCCGACCGGGACCACCCCGTCTCGGCCGGGACGGGCCTGCTGCAGCTCCGCCTTGTTTTCTTTCTTCTCCTTTCCACTTGTAACCCTATATATACCTCCCCCCTCTTGTATTAAGACATGATCTGATGTTATGTACTTGATATTAGACACTAAACCCTAAACTACTTTAGGTTAGATTAGATTAGAGTAGAGTAGATTAGTCGGTAATTAGTGGTTAATCTTAGATTAGTGCTTGTATTATTGGATCTCTTGAAGAATCCACCAAGATTGACAACCTGGGTGGAATTGTTTGGGTTTTCTTCTATGCAAGTGTTCTCCTTTTCCATTTCCTTTGTAGTTTGGTACAATCTTCTTCTCCTTTTACTCTTAATCCTTTATTGTTCATCAAGTTTGAATCTTTATTAGTGTTTGTTCTTGTTCTTGTTAGTTTGGTTGAGTTTGTAGATGTATGCTCTTGTTCTTATGTTGATTCCTCTTATTCTTGTTAGTTGTAGTTTGATTATGTTAGAGTAGTATCTTGCTAGGGTTAGTAAGGTGATTTGGGTGTTAATTGGATGATTAAGGGATTGTTGGAGATGTTGGTGGAAGATTTGGGTTTCCTCTTGGTTTGATGCATATCACATGTTTGTTGAAATGCTTGAATGACTAGTAGATGCATATGCTTGTTCTTCTTGCCTTTCTCTTGTGGGTGATAGTTTGTTTGTGGGTTCGGTTCCCTCACTAAGTTGCGAGAGCCCGGTGAGGACGACCCCTAGGTCGGTCTAAGTAGCGAGAGCCCGGATGCGACCTAGGCCACTATAGCACGCTAGTAACCCCGTTTGTCGTGTGTATCGCCAAGATGGGTTATAGGATGAACCTCTAGGTAGGTCTAAGTTGCGAGAGCCCGGACCAACCTAGATCACCCTACTACCTCCTTCGCTCTAGTTATCCCTTGACCATTCCGTTACCCCTTTGACCCCGACCTAATCCTAGCCCGTTCTCCTTTGTTTGCTTTCTCCTTAGCCTTAGCCTAGTCTAGCTTTCTCCCCTCTTATCGTTCTCTAGTTTAGTTTAGCTCGTTGACTTAGTCTCGTATTTAGGCGACCTTAGTCTAGACTATACATTACCGTCCCCGTGGATTCGACCCGACTTACCCTATCTACCGTAGGAATAGCCGGTTATTTTATTGACGGTTGGGATTCCACGACAAATCTCTCCCATCAAAAATACATAGCGAACAACCTTGTCGTCAATAAGCAGCAACTCAAATGAGTCGATGACAGATTTGTCATTGAAATTTAGCCTATTCCATCTATTGATTACCCTCACATTTAAATCCTTCACTCGAACACCCTCATAAAGAGTTGCAATTGAAACGCTGCGTACGTCACACTAAAAACAATGAGGGATAACTAATGAGGACAGAGGATAAATAAAGATATAAAAACAGAGCACGAAGAAAAAACAATGAGGGAGAACAGAGGATATCAGGAATGGTGGCAGACTGAAATGGAAAATCAACAAACCTGCTTAACATAATATATAGAGGACTCTTGGAAGTGATTGAGGAAGGTGAGTGCAGACGATGAGACGCCCATAAATTACATCACCATTTCCTGAGAAGAATGTTGGGATACCTATGTAGACGGCAATCGAGGAGGCATCAATCAGTAATGGGAATCGATGATGAAGGAAAAACAACTGATTAATTTGCTTAATTACAGAGAAAGGGGATTAATGATAACTTGCAGCATTTAATGAGCCGGGTTGTTGGATTAAGGGGGTTGGGATTTGATTGCAATTGAATTGAAATTGGATAAAGGAATAGGAATTGGAATTGCTTGAAATCCAATTGAGTGAAAATTGAGGCCCCTTCACTTGGGCGGAAATAAAAAGATTTCAAAATTGTGTCCATGAGTGTGACTTAAGTGAGCTACAGACTTCTGGGTCGTTTTTTACCTAGAACAATAAGCATGAGGAGGGAACTAGAGTTTTTAGTAGAATTGATAGGGTTCTTTATAATGAGGATTGCTTGGAAATGTTCCCTGAAATTGGTAGTAGATTTCTTCCTGAGGGACTCTATGATCATTGCCCGTGTATTATTCATCTTGAGGCTGAACGAGTCAGTGCTAAGCCAAGTTTCAGATACTACAATATGTGGTCTCTGGATGAGGGCTTTAATGGTATTGGGGAAGGGATTTGGAGTAAGAATGTGGATGGTAACCCTATGTTTCGTCTGGTACAAAAACTCAAGATGGCCAAGGGTGAGTTTCGAAGCTTGAATAGGAGGAAGTTCTATGATGTTGAGAAAGCCTGGCAAATAGCTAAACTGTTACTGGAAGAGTTACAGATTGAAATTCAACCGGATCCTATGAACAATGACTTGAGTAGAGTTGAGAGGGTGGCTGCTAAGGAAGCTTTAAAGCTTGAAAAAGCTGCTCAGTCCTATCTTCAGCAGAAGGCTAAGGTCCATTGGGTGGAGGAAGGAGATGATAATGCATCGTATTTTCATTCTTGCATTAAGAAGAGAAGAGCTATCAATAAAGTGGGTAGTATTAAGAATGCTGAAGGTCTCCTGTTAACTGATCCTGAGGAAATCAATAGGGCATTTGAAGATTATTATAATCAGCTTTGGGGTCTAGTACAGCAGTTAGAAGAGTTGCTAAATCAGTAGTCCGTAAGGGGAGGATTGTAACTGCAGATATGGCAGAGGCTTTGATCAGACCACTGGCTGCAGATGAAATTAAGAGAAGTATGTTTGATATCCCAGGTGATAAAAGTGCAGGCCCGGATGGTTACTCGAGCCAATTTTTTAAGGATGCTTGGAGTGTAGTGGGTGCGAGTGTGATTGATGCAGTTCAGAATTTTTGGAGACGTGGGAAGCTTCTTAGGCAAGTGAATCATACTCTTATCACCTTGATTCCCAAGGTAGCAATGCCCGAGAATGTCACTCAATTTCGCCCCATTGCTTGTTGTAATACAGTGTATAAATGTATCACAAAGATATTGTGCAACAGATTGGGTGGAATTCTTCCTGATATTATAAGTCATAATCAGAGTGGATTTATTCAAGGTCGAGAAATAGTGGAGAATATTTTAATCTGTCAAGATTTGGTTAGGCTTTATGGGAGGAAGTCTTGCTCTCCTAGATGTTTGATGAAGATAGACATGAGGAAGGCCTATGATTCGATCGAATTGGTGTTTCTCAGAGATATGTTGGAGGCTTTGAATTTTTCTCTGAAATTCGTTAATCTGGTGATGGAATGTGTGATGACTCCAAGCTATTCTCTTGTTCTTAATGGGAGTAGCTTTGGATATTTTAATGGGAAAAGGGGGCTAAGACAAGGGGATCCTCTTTCCCCCTTGTTATTTGCTATATGTATGGAGTACTTATCTAGAATCTTAAACGAGGTCTAGGGGTTTCAAGGGTTTAAATATCATTCCTTGTGTAAAAAAATGAAGCTTGCTCATTTATGCTTTGCGGATGATTTGCTCTTGTTCTCCTATGGGAATAAGGAGTCGGTGACTATATTGATGAGAGCATTCCTAACATTTTCTGAAGCCCCGAGCTTACAAATGAACAAGGAGAAATCTGAGATATATATGAACGAGGTTAGGGAGGAGAGAACTTTATTACAGATCACAGGGATGAGAAGAGGCTATCTTTCTTTTAAGTATTTAGGCATCTCTATTTCATACAAGAAACTTGGAGTTCTTGATAGTGTTGTACTTACAGAGAAGATTGTGGATCGTATTCGAGGTTGGGGCTCTAGGCATTTATCCTATGGTGGCAGATTAACACTAGTCAAATCAGTTCTTCAGAATTTGCATAGCTATTGGGCTAGAGTTTTCATTCTACCCAAGGCCGTGATTATGAAAGTTGAGGATATATGCAAAAAAAAATTGTGGAAAGGGGATCATAACTACATTGCAGCTCCTCTAATTGGGTGGCAACAAATTTGTCAACCTAAGAAGAAAGGAGGTTTGGGAGTTAGAGAGGTGATGGACTGGAATCTGGCCAGCATTGCTAAATATGTCTGGTGGTTGGCAACAAAAAAAGATCGGTTGTGGGTTCGTTGGATACATACTGTCTTCTTAAAAGGGAGGGACTGGCAGATGATGTTATGTAATCCTAATTCCAGTTGGTCTTGGAAATGAATTTGCAAAGTATATGATCAATTTAAAGGAGGGTTTGTTGCTGATGGATGGCAGACTGCAGGTGGAGAATACACAATTCAGCAGGGTTACGAGTGGTTAAGGGGGGAGAAACATGATGTAAATTGGAGTGGATTAATTTGGCATAAGCTTGTTCTCTCCAAGCATTCTTTTATATCATGGCTAATGATGCATAATAGATTGCAAACGGGTGAAAGATTAGCCAAATGGGGACTGAATGTACGCGTTGAGTGTTGGTTGTGTGGCGTTGATAAGGAGGATCAACAACATATTTTTTTCTGCTGTAAATATAGTCAGCAGGTAAGGAGTTTGCTGTCTAGTTGGTTGGTAGCATCCCTGAGCAGGATGTGGTGACTTGGTGGCACAATGCCTGGTTTGAGAATGCAATGCATAAACGACTAGTAGGATGTGGAATAGCAGCGATGATATACCATCTTTGGAGAGCACGAAACAATAGTAAGCATGATTTCTGGGTGCCAAGGCCGGAGCAGGTTATTAGGAGTATTCAGGAGGAAGTCAGAACTAGACACCGGTTTTTGTTAGATAAAGGAAAATTGAGGTTAATTGCTAAATATATGTAATGGAATGTTGAATGTTGTTAGTGGCTGTCGTCTATAGACAGTAGAATTGGAAGTAGGGAAACATTTGTAATTTTTCCTATCAATTATTAATATAAAGCTTACATTTTCCCAAAAAAAGAAAAAGAAAATTAGGCCTATTTTGAAATAGAGCATTGTATTGCTCTTGAAATCTGTAAATTGGTTTCTGATTTAATATATAGAGGATTATTTCTTCTCACAATTACTAAAATTTGTCGAGTAGTGCGAGTTTGTCACAATGTTGAATTTTGGTCACTAAGATTGTTTAATCTAACGGTGTATACAGGAGTTCTCACTGGATGTTCGTTCTCAACGAATCCTAATTATACAACGAGTAATATAATATTCCCTCCTTCTTCTTGGATAAGCCCATATTCCTCTTTGGACATTTTTTTTGGGTTAACCCATTTGGTAAAGTTCTAAATTATTTTTGACTATTTTACCCTCATATGATTTTTCATATTTCTCTTACCTTCACTCATTTAACTACACTTAATCTACCCATTTTATTTTTCTTAAAAAGACATCAAATATCCATACCTTTTTCCATTTCCTTAATATTTGTGTCCAAATCCAACGAAACTTATTTAAGATAAAGGAGGGAATATTGATAATTGACTGATTTCTGAATGCTCCCATGGACAAGATGATGTGATAAAATAATACGTACACGAAGTAATATGCATCACGTATGTTGGTTCGGTTCCCCTAACTCTTTAGGCATTTCTAGTCCTTTCTCAAACTTCTATACCTATATAAACAAACATAAACATAAACCTAACTCCCAACTCTATTCAAGATTCCGAAACAAAACCCAAATAAAATCCACGCAAACCAAACACTGTCCTATCAACACTACGGACTAGTAATTATCATTTATTTATTCCTTTTCTCCAACGTTTCCTCCCTTCATTCATACTAACTTTTTCCTTCTTCCTTTCGCTTTCTATCTCCGATCATCACCATCTCCGGTAATTTTCTTGAACCGATCAATATTGATTCATAACCATGTTGATTTAGTCTACTTTTTCTTTTTCTTTTTCTTTTTTTGACTTGATCAAACTTTTTTCTTTTTTTTTTAATTTAATTATTTGTTTTGAAATTGATAGTTAATTTTTGATGATGCTGTTGTTGTAGTATATAAGATGGCGTGTATGTCATCTGGAGTGGAGTTGAAGGACGGCGGTGCAGGTGGAGGTGTGGCGATGAGTTTTCCGGTGAACGACGGCGGCGCCTCGCCCAGACTTCCTCCGAGACTTCGCCGGCGGCTTTCAGAGTCTCGGAGCCCGGTCACTGTCGAGGAAATCGAGGCTAAGCTTAAGGAAGCCGATATTCGTCGTCAGGTTTACCTTCGTCTCTCTTTAATTCTTTTGATTATATAGTTAATTGAGTGAAAAGATTGAGTTTTTTTTTTTTTTTTTTTTTGTTTTGTTTTGTTTTGTTTTGTTTTGTTTGATGTTTGGTGGATGAATTAACGTTTTGGTTTCGCTTTTCTAGAATTGAATATTGATGTCTTATGTTTACTTCTACTCTCTTTCTCGGTCTATTTGGATACAGTATTTTTTTTTTCTTTTCACAACCTTAGATTTATGTCACAATTTTATTTCTACTCCCTATATGTTTATTATTTCCTTGAAATAAGTTTTCTTTATTTTGGATGTGTGAGTTATGTATTTGTCTTTTTAAAGTTGTAGGAATTTCATATCGTGGAGTTTAGTCTCCAATTAAATCAAACACTAATGATCCATCAAATGGTAAAACAATGGAATTATTTTTTTTGTTTTACTCCATCCTAATGATTTTTCCTAAAATTTTACAACCTTTACCCCTTACAAATCTTTCACCAAATTACCTCTTCTTTTTAACTCGTTTATGTGGGTTTTTTTTCTTCAATTTACCTCCGTGATTCGTTAATCAATCAAACAATTACGAATTCAATTATGGATTTTAATTCAATTATCAATGAAATAATATTGTTTTTTTTACTTATTACTAACTTAATTTAATTGTTAGAGTATCATTAGTGTTTAATAATAATAATAATAATAATTTTTTAACTAAATAGATACTCATATACATTGCATTCCTGTGACTGGGTACAGATTTTAATTCAATTATCAATTAAGTAATATCTTTTTACTTTAATAATAATAATAATAATAATAATAATAATAATAATAATAATAATAATAATAATAATAATAATAATAATAATAATAATAATAATAAGGGAAGGGGAAGTCATGAGTGAGTTGCTGGGGTGGTGGTCAAACAAAACGGCCTTGAGTGAGTAGTTGGACTGGAGGGATGCGACGGGAGGGTAGGTTCATTTTATTCTCCTCCATCGCATGAAGCAACAAGACGGCCTCCTCAACCGAACCCATCTTACACAGTGCGTGCATAGCGGTGTTATGACAGAACGCAGTGGGCTTAATAGACCGCTTCTCGGACAACTTCGGAAACAACTCAGAAATCTTGTCGTACTTCTTGGAATTAGAGGCAGCCCCGGACAACTTCGGAAACAACTCAGAAATCTTGTCGTACTTCTTGGAATTAGAGGCAGCCCGCAAGAGGGCATTGAAGCTTTTCACCACTTGCTTACCTTTTCGTCGGAGCAATTCCTCAAATAGGTTGCAGGCATGATCAAACGTGCCGGATTTACTGTACATGAATTTAATCCAAGAAGAAAAGTCTTCCCCGGAAACATAGATTTTTTAGGATTCTAAGGCTTCCTCGATTAAACCATATTGCTTGGCAGTGGCGATGCAATTAGTGGACTTTTAAAGCTTGCCACAGTTCCCTGAAGTAACTCTAGCTGGATAAATGCATGAACCTGTCTACCAAAATGCGAGACTTCTCATCTAAGAGCTCATTCACTTTCTGGTTGTGGGGGCAACGTGGGAGGAGGGGCAACGGTGTCTGCGACGATGACGGGTTCTGGTGGTGGTTGTTGGTGTTGTCGGTGGTTCAAATTTGGGTTTTTTAACTGAGAAAATTAACCATCACTTTTGTAGATGTGGGAAATGATAAGGGCAAATTGGTAATGTTTTTGTTAGAATTGATCAATTAATTCGTTAGGAAAACTCACGACCCAAAATAACATTGAAAAAGAAAATACTTTACGCGTACTATAAATGGACAATCCAATCAATTCTTTACCTTTCCTGTTTGGCAAAAGACTTTATCTTATAATCCTCATATCATTTCTCTATTTACACAAAGTGTCACTACTTTTTCCTTACTTTAAATTTGGTGGACCCATAAACTACTTGATTACCAATAATACCTTAATTTTACCACTTTTCTTAAAAGTTGTGAAAAAGCCAATGTCAGAGATTGAATTGATGGGAGGGAGTATTTCCTTTTGGGGTGTATTGTTTAGTACTTCAAAAGTTATCCATTTCCATTTTTGGTGATTTTTTTGTGCTAGGTAGTTATCCATTTTTGGGGTGTACATGTGCTAGGTGGATTTTGTGTGGTATAAAATCATTCATTATTAGTTGGCTCAGCAGAACTATTTAGTTATAGTATGAAACCCCCGATTCGTTCAAATACTCCTTCGATTCTTTTTTATCTTCCTACTCCCCTATTATATGTGGGGTATTATAATGAAGTAGGAAGATAAAAGAGAATCGGAGGGAGGAGTTACCTAACCCACGTACACAAAAATGGAAATAAAAATGGATGATTTTGGACCACACAAAATCCTCCTAGCCCACGTACACAAAAAAATCACTAAAAAATCACCAAATCGGAAATAGATGACTATTGAATAATTAACCCGAAAAAGGAAATAGAGTAGATTACTTTTTTTTCAATGTTGTTTTATCACTTGATTGATCATTAGTGTTTGTTTTTGTTGTTTGATTGGAAACGAACATTGTGCTTTTGATTTGAGCGTTAAGAGATTGGGTTTAGTACACATTGTTTGTCGTCAAATTTTATGTAATCAACCTGTATTGTTATATGCTTTGATGTTTTTATTGTTAAGAGTGTCCGAATGCAAAGAGTTGACACTAAACGTGTGGATGATTATTGTTCTTTTTTTCTTAATTTTAGTAATTGTTGAAGTATATGTAACTGTATTTGTGGATGTCATGAGTCTACGTGGTACTTGGTATGCTTCATTGGACAACTGAATTTCATTCTCAATTTAGAATTCACTAATTGTTATATAGGACAGTCCTATGTTATAGAACAAGCTTATAATAGCAATAGCACAACTCAAGATTGATAACTACCCTATTTTTAGTGGTAACTTCCACTAATAAGTTGGGTTCTCTCTCTCTATTATCTATAGTATATGACGGTCCTATAGAAGAGTTACTCTTTAAAATTATATCTGAATTATATGTAGTAATAATGAACACAATCTTCTTTATGGTGGCATAATCCCTGTTGTGTAGCTGGTAACTTCTTTTTCTCTGGAAGTTGTTTTGTTTGATTGCTCTTTGATTGTCCGTGATTTGAGGATATGAGCTCTTTGTGATTTCTGTAAAGCTAACCGGTGCCACAAAATGTTCGAAATGTCGTTGGATAGTGATTGGTTTTTCTTTTTTAAATACTCGTATTCATGTTACAATTGTGATGTTACTTGGAACCTCCCTTTTCTGAGGCTGATTTATAAAATTTGTCGTATATGTTGTGGCAGCAATTCTATGACTTATTATCCAGCAAAGCAAGATCGAAGCATAAGAGTCCCTTGCAGTTATCCTCACCAGAAGTTGATCTTGGTCAGCGAATTGAAGCGAAGCTTAATGCTGCTGAGCAGAAGAGGTATGTCGTCGCAGTGTTTTGACTGTTTCTACAATTATATTTATGTGCTATTGTTTGTTAATTAGTGCAACTTTGTGGCTTTGTTTAATTGTTGTACTTTTGTGGATGCTAACTTTATAAAAAGGGGTGCCTTGAGAGCACTAGGCCCACTAAGGTGCTTGCCAAAACTCTTCAAGGTGCCTTAGTTACCCTTTTGTGTATCGCATACTAATCTGCAATTCCATTTTACTTTTTATTAGTTTTTTTTATTGTGGCCACGCCTTTGCTCCGATATATCAAGTTTTTACGTTGTCACACGGTAAGTTGGTAACCCTTTATAAAATCCACAAAAGTGATAATGCTGCATAAAAAATTTCGAAAACAATGTGTATGCAAAAACAGCTCACCGTGTGTGCATGTGGCGTGCTCTTTTGTTTTACGACTTGCACTTTGTCAATAAAAATGTGTCTGTGTGTCGCGCCTTGTAAGACTGAGATGATAAACTGTTGCTGCGTTTCAATCCTTTTATCTGAGTTGTCGTGGGAGAACTTAGATAGCACAAATACTATAGTTGATTGGATAAAGCTTAGTGTGGTTGTAAACTTATTACTCAAAACTATACATTATAATATGATAACATTATAATATGATATTGTAGGTTGAGCATCCTTTCTAAGGCTCAGAAGCGCCTGGCTAGGCTAGAGGAGCTGCGACAAGCAGCTAAATGTGGGGTGCAAATGGAGGTTGAGAAAAGACGAGGTGAATTAGGCATGAAAGTTGAATCGCGGGTTCGGCAAGCTGAGGCAAACCGATTGCTCATCATGAAATCTCGTAGGCAGTGGAGAGCAATGAGGAAAGAGCGAACAGCTCAATCATTGATGCGAAGGACGATACAAGAGAGCAAAAATAAGGAGCGTGTGCAGGCTGCTATCCACCAGAAGCGCTTGTCTGCAGAAAGGAAGAGGTTGGGATTATTAGAAGCAGAGAGGTCTAAGGCTCATGCGTGGTCATCGCGAGTGCAAAGAGTGGCCAATTCAATTCATAATCAAAGGGAAATGGAGAGAATGAAGAAGAAGGATCAACTTGAAAATCGGTTGCAAAGGGTATGTTAATCAATAAGGACTGTGTATGTGTGGGTGAACCAAATGGGTTATGCTATTTATTAGCAAATCACATTTTTAAGTGATATATACATCCACATAGTTTGGAAACTAAAGTCCTAGTGAAGTCAATGAACCAAAAGTTGCCTTTGTGTCTTTCTGCACACAAATATGAAAAAAAGGTCCCTTTGAGAACACCGACACATTGAAACAATATATCCACACTGAGTACATCTGATAAAATTTGTATTGTGAATCCTCATCGAAATTTACTTTGGTGTAATTGTGAACAGGCCAGGAGACAAAGAGCAGAACTCCTTAAGCAAAGAAAGAGTTCAACGGGTTACCCCTATGCAGATTCTAATATAACGAAAGAGCAGGTTAGAATCCTTGAAACAAGATTGGCAAGGTTTTGGAGACGATTTGTGTACATAAAAGGAACAACATTCTCCTTAGCAAAAGCTTTTGAGAGCCTTAAAATCAATGAGAAAGCAATCAGGTCAATGCCGTTTGAGCAGCTTGCATTCTTGATTGGGTCAAAATCCACGTTAAAAGCTACAAATTCTTTCCTTAACCGGCTTGAGGTCCACCTTAGGGTTCGGTCGGGAAATAATGGTTCTTTAGGGATGGAGAACATTAATCACCTCCTGAAGCGGGTTGCTACTCCAATACACAAGCGTTATGTAAACCAGGCAGTCAAAGTTCGGGGACAGAAGAAGCCTTTGCCTGCAAGAGAGAAGAGTGAAAGCTCCTGTGAGCTGTCAAGGTATCCTGTGAGAATCACGCTCTGTGCTTTCATGATATTGGGACACCCAGATGCTGTTCTCAATGGGAGAGGTGAAGATGAGACTGCCCTTGCTGAAGCTGCTACGAAGTTTATACAGGAGTTTGAACTGTTGACTAAAGTGATATTGGAAGGTGGTTGTACAAGATCATCTTCTAAGAGTAATAATCTGGCTTTCAGATCGCAGCTTGAAGCATTTGATAAAGCATGGTGCTTCTATCTGTACCGCTTTGTGGTATGGAAGGTAAAGGATGCCAAATTGTTGGAAGAGGATTTGGTAAGAGCTGCCTGCCAAATGGAGGTGTCTATGATGCACACCTGTAAGCTGTCACCTGAGGGATTGATTAGTGGTCTTACTCATGACATGAAGGCCATCCGAAAGCAGGTGCTAGAAGACCAGACGCTTCTCAAAGAAAAAGTGCAAAATCTTAGTGGTGTTGCTGGAATTTTAAGGATGGAGAATGCCATTTCTGATGCACGAACTAAATTCTTTTCCAAGGATACAGGAAGTCCGTTTGCATCCCCTGTTGCTCACATCACATCTTCAAGCTCTTCTGGTTTCTCAGATGCTTCTCCCGCTACTGTTTCTCGTGAAACAAACGTCATGGCTGATTGCAGAGGACAATCTAGCAGCGTGGGAGCACGATCACTGTTTAAAGAAGACCGTTCTTCAGCAACCCCAGTTATATCTGCATCTCCATCTGCTCCAGGTCTTGTAAATGCCCAGTTAAGCGATTTAACATCAACTCCATTCACAGAGAACGAAGTATTAGTGAATGAGATTGTGCATGAACAGCGTCATGGATTTGCTGACAGACTTGGTGTCAATGATGATGTTGAGAATGGTGTCAAGGTGTGTATGCTCTTGCTTTTCTGTCATTTGGCTGTTGACTAATTTTGTGTACTGTAAAACTAAAGGTCTAGAACTTTTTGGTTATGCAGTCGAAATTGAAGGGGACTATGGAAAATGCGTTTTGGGATGGTGTCATGGAATCAATGAGTCAGGAGCAGCCTGATATAAGTTGGGTTCTTAAGCTTATTACTGAAGTCAGGGACGAACTTTGTGAGATGTCCCCTGCAAGCTGGACACGTGAGATCACTGATGCAGTTGATGTAGAAATTCTAACAGAGGTAACTAATATTGTTTCCCTATCGATGAAGACATGTACTTGTTAACGATATATTAGTGGTTGTATATTTGTATATTGACTTCTTATACTTGTAGGTGTTGAGAAGTGGAACACTGGATATCCATTACCTTGGGAAAATTATGGAATATGCATTGATTACCCTGCAGAAGTTGTCAGCTCCAGCAACCGATGGTGACATGAAGGCGGCCCATCAGAGCTTATTAGTTGAACTGAGACAAATGTCGCTGCACGGGGAAGATCTGGGTTCTCCACCTGCCATAGCAGTAATAAAGGGTCTACGTTTTGTCTTACAACAAATTCAGGTATATTTCTGTAATTCTCGGTCGTTTAGGGAAGTTCGTGTTTGTGTGTGTAGCTGTTTGATTACCCGATGTTTTTTATTTTCCTTCATTGGAACATAGAGTTTTTGAGGATGTGAGGTATTGTTGTTGATGTTGTACTGAAGGCATGCTTCTCTTAGAATCTGGTCGCTTGTTTATAGTCTTTAATATCATGATTCTGGCAGACCCTGAAGAAGGAGATTAGCAGAGCGCGGATTAGGCTGATGGAGCCCGTGATCAAGGGGCCTGCTGGTTTGGAATATCTACAGAAAGCCTTTTCAGATCGATATGGACCTCCATACAATGCCCCTACATCTCTACCATTGACAAAGAATTGGCTCTCTTTGGTGAAGAATAATGCTACGCAAGTGTGGAGTGAACATGTAGACTCAACATCAGCAGTTCCATCTATTCGAGCAAGTAATGCCCAGGGATTACCATCAATTGCCCTTCGGACAGGAGGAAGTGTATCAGCCGCACCAAGAACCCGCTCTTTGGAGCCTATTGCCCAAGGTATGACGCAGATATTTTGTCTCAAGTTCATTTTTCACTCCATTTTTTTTCTATATTTTTATCCTTGTAAGGTAGTTGTTCATTTAATGAATACGTAAACAGAACTGAATTCATGACAAGCCTGACCACAAAATGTTGAAGATCTTCTCAAATTCCCTTTTCTTGTAACATTGCAGATAAAGAGCAGTCAGAGTGCAGTGGAGAAAGGATGGATTTATTTGTGAGGTTGGGTTTGCTGGAGCTGGTAAACCAAATTGAAGGCCTGGTACCAGAAGCTATGCCGGAAACCCTGAAGCTTAATTTATTTAGGCTGAGAACGGTTCAGTCTCAGTTGCATAAGATTATTGTTCTTTCCACAAGGTTAGTACTTCGTCTCTCTGTAATTGCAATTTATATACCAATGTAAACCCAAAAACTTGCAATTTATATGCCAATTTAAACCCAAAAGCATGCTCCTCCCTGAGAATTTTGAGAGTTTGGGATTGTGTGCGTGACATTGAATTTTTCATTTGTTTTGGTGACTTAACAGCATGTTGGTCCTCCATCAAACGCTGGTCACTGAGTGTTTGGTAACAACCCCATTGCACATGGATAGCATTATTTCTCAATCTGCTGGGCAGCTCTCCGACTTACTCCACAAGTCCGAAAACGTGGGCCTTGAAGAAATCATTCAAGTAATGATCGAGCTCCCAGATTCTTGTAAACATCTTGTGAACCTTGAAAAGCTGCGGTCAACGATGGGGGTTGTATCAAACATGCTGTCTAAGAGTTTACAGTCGGGAGATCCAGTATTTTCAAGTGTGTCCCGAGCAGTTCGCTTGGCTACAAGGGCTGCAGTGCTTGGTGGGACCGGAAGCAGGGGCCGACACCTGGCTGAGGCGGCAGTCCGCCGTGTTGGGGCAGCTTTCCTTACTGACAGGGTGATGGAGGTGGCAGAAGTATTGGTAATTATAGCTACGGTGTCTGCAAGTGTTCATGGATCATGGTATGAGGAGCTGATGAAGAATCAATGATCTGTTAATAATGGTGATGTTTTACAAATTAAAAGATACTCCGTAATAATGTAAATATATTTATTTATGGTAAAGGGCCAAACATCTACAGCACGATTTTAGGTGGTCGTCGTAAATATTACTCGATACTCAGTATTGTAAATACATTTGTGGTTAGAATAATTGTCGGTTCTAGTCATCTAGACTTGCCCATCATGTCTCCTACTCTGTATGTATGTATGTGTTGTAAATAAATTTGGTTATTGGAACAAGTCTATATTGTGTGTAGTTACAGGCTTGTCAAAATCATCCAAGCTTGAATAATTAATTAATTTCTATGATTAAAAGCAGATGGTCAAACGGTTTACCAACTCTCTCATCTGCCGCTCCCCTCGTCACTCTTGTGGATCCTACAAAAAAAGAAAGCGAAGCAAACTTCTCAAGATTGATATGTGCAACAAATATAGAAGACAAGCAATGGAAGAAATCAAACCCACTGCAATCACTATCTGTTGAGAAATTGAGATATGTTGAGGATGAAACCGAGCCAGGCTTGTATACACACACACCATCGGGGGCAAGCACTAGAAACGCTCAGACCTCTTTTTTTTTTTTTTTTTTTTTTTTTTTACCAACGGTTCAAAAAACATCCTAATAGAAAATAGGAGCTATTACCATAAAGGTATGCCCTCTTTTGCAAAGGTAACGAGATACTACATCATACAAGTAAAAGAAACTGATAACGGACTAGGTTGCACATACACCGACACGGACACGGAGACGTATTGGACACGGGACACGGCGTTCGAATATTTATAGGACACGGACACGGCAGAAAAAAAATATCAATATACATATTTAAACAAAGAAAATTTGAAGATTTTTATACCTAAAATATTGTTTGGTTACTTAAACTATCGCAATTATCGTAAAAAAAAAAAAAAACAAAAATTAAAGTCATATATACTAAAGTTAAAAATCAAATCTTAAAAAGCTCGAACAGTTATACTACTGTAATATAATAATTAATTAATTATTTAGTCTTAAGTAGAACGTTTATAGTATCAAGTAACCCCTATAAACATATAATATTGTTGTTTTATTAAAGTCCACAAAATTCATAAACAACGCTAAGCGTCTTCGATGAGTCTTCAAATAGTATGAATCATGGCCGACACGTCTCAAAATAACATGAAACGTGTCCGACACGTCTCTAAATAAATTAAAAAAACCGGACACGGTTTTTCAGGTGTCCGAGACGTATTGTCGTGTGTCCGACGCGTGTCGGTGTCCGACGTGTGTCGGTGTCCGACACGGGTGTCCGACACGACACGACGGTTTGGAGGAGTGTCCGTGCAACCTAGATAACGGATAGAAAGGATGAAGACAGCGCCTAAGAGCAAAGTGTTGGTAAGAAGTAGCAGGAGTATCACGAGCATCAGCCCACTTCACATCTTCATGGTTGATCAATCCAATAGACGGCCTACTCCTCTGAACGGGTAAGTAACAAGAACAAGTTGCACTTACGTCACTTGGACGTAGAAAAGAAACGGGGAAGACCAAGCCAAAAGACTTGTCCCAGGTGGAGATAAAACTCCTGCAACTTAGAACATGAACTAGCCGAACAAAAGACCAACGATCCAAGGGAAAGAACCACCCCACGAGAAGGAAAAGGGAACACCCCCAACCATATCCTTGACCATAACCACCAAAAGGATACCAACACCCAGGACCCACGATCTTCATCAACCCGTCTTGAAAAAGACAAGTACGAGACATTCTCCTCAAGAAGGAGATTATTAGGAAAAAAAAAAGTAGCATAATATATCTAATAGACTTCATTGAAAAGGAGAACCACCACCACAACCAAACCACACAACACCATAATCCGACCTATCCCAAAGGCAATCACACTCCGATCATAATGTAGTTAAGAACCCCACAGCCACCTCCAACTAACCGAAAGACCACATGCAAAGTCAACTTGCCATCGTCACAAGCAAAACAAAGGCGACAAAGACCTAGTGGGACTGACCCACTCCTAACAACAGAGAACAACAAAAGAAACCGTCGAAACACCTACTAACCAAACCGAAGGATGACCCAAAATCGAAATCCGAACCTAGATAGTCTAACAAACGCTAAGGTGGGGGAGGGGGGCGAGGGGAAGGGGAACACCCAGCCAAGACTAAATAAGAACAGACGGACTAAAGAGACTCAACAAAGACGACTAAATCGACATTCCAAAGGGTGGAGGAGGGGGGCGAGGGGAGGGGGGAACACCCTCTGAAATTCGACCCGAACAGGAAACGAGGAGACCCAAAGGAGACCAAAAAAAGACTACATCAACATACTAACGGGTGGGGGAGGGGGGCGAGGGGAGGGGGAAACACGCGTTAGTACACTACTAAAAACAGCGGAAATAGCGTCGGATTAGTTGCGTCGGATTTACAATCCGACGCAACTGGCGTAACTGTGTCGATTTGCGTCGGTTAATCCGATGCAATAATATTGCGTGGGACTAGCCGACGCAGTCCGACTCCATGATACAGGCGCCAATAATTTTGGGTTGGCGCCACTATGTGAAAGGTGTTGCGTGGGATTAGCCGACGCAATCAGACGCAATATTAAAATTTGCGTCGGCTAATCCGACGCAGGGTGCGTCAAAATAAAAAAAATTTAGTCAACAGAATTAATAGCTTTGCATCGGATTAGCCGACGCAAATTTTAATATTGCGTCGGCTAATCCGATGCAATGTGCGTCAAAAATAAAAAAATTTAGTCAACAGAATTAATAGCTTTGCATCGGATTAGCCGACGCAAATTTTAATATTGCGTCTGATTGCGTCGGCTAATCCGATGCAATGTGCGTCAAAAATAAAAAAATTTAGTCAACAGAATAAATAGATTTGCATCGGATTAGCCGACGCAAATTTTAATATTGCGTCTGCTTGCGTCGGCTAATCCGATGCAAGATGCGTCAAATTTTAAAAAAATTAGTCAACAGAATTAAATGCTTTGCATCGGATTAGCCGACGCAAATTTTAATATTGCGTCAAGTTGCGTCGGCTAATCCGATGCAGTATGCGTCAAAATAAAAAAATAAGTCAACAGAATTAATTGCTTTGCATCGGATTAGCCGACGCAAAATTGAATATTGCGTCTGGTTGCGTCCGCTAATCCGATGCAGCGTGTGTTGAATAAAAAAAAAACAGAATTAAATGCTTTGCATCGGATTAGCCGACGCAAAGTTTAATATTGCGTCAAGTTGCGTCGGCTAATCCGATGCAGAGTGTGTTGAATAAAAAAAAAACAGAATTAAATGCTTTGCATCGGATTAGCCGACGCAAATTTTAATATTGCGTCACGTTGCGTCGGCTAATCCGACGCAACATATGTTAAAAAAAAAAAAAAAACGCAACAAACAGACACAATAACCCAACCCCATTATCTCTCTAAAATCGACACCGGCGAACCCCAATCCCCAACCCCGAACGCGAACCACCCCCACCCATCTCCGGCGACTTTCCTCCGGCGCACAACCCAGATCCGGCACGCACGGCCCATTTCCGGCGCACCACAGCCCATTTCCGGCGCGCACAGCCCCCTAGGTTTCCCCTACCCATTTCCGGCGAACCCAACCCCCAACCACCGGCGAAGCGAACCCCACGAACCCCCCGACGAACCGACCCCGTTCCCGAACCCCCGCCGAACTGATCCCGTCCATGAACCCTACCCCGCCGGCGCGACTAAAACTCCGGCGAAACCTCGGCTAACCCGAACCCCCGGCGCGCAACATCCCGACCCAGCCCCGAAAAACCCTAACCCGACTCAGGTATGGTCACTGTTTACTGTTAGTTCAATTAGTTTAATGTTTTGATTAGTTTAATTTTATTTAATTAGTTCAATTAATTTACTGTTTAATTGTTAGTTTACTATTTATCGTTTAATTTTTACTCAATTAGTTCAATTAATTAGATTAATTGTTAGTTAGTATGTTAGGTTTTGTTACTAAACTTTTTTGATTAAGTTAGATTAATAATTAGTTTAAAAATTATGGTGATTATATTATGTATGGTTAATTAGTTAATTAGATTGTAGGGTGATTAGGTTAATTAGGTTAGTTAGTTTAGTAATTAGGTTAATTACGTTAATTAGTATATTAATTAGGTTAATTAGTATATTAATTAGGTTAATTAGTATGTGTATTAGGTTAGATTTCGTTTTATTGTTAGACGATAATTGTAGTATGTTAATTAGGTTAGTTAGTATGTTAATTAGGTATTAGTGATTATTGTATTAGGTTAGAAATTGTGTTATTAGATTAGTAGTAGTAGTATGTACTATTATTATGAGTAGTAGTACTAGTAGTAGATTAACTAGTAGTGTTAGTAGTACTACATTAGTAGTGCTAGTAGTAGTATTACTAATTTACTACTAATATTACACTAAAATACTTCATTACTACTACTAATGCTACTAATAATATTACTAATCTACTACTAATATTACTAATACTAATAACCTAATACTAATACTATGTACTACTAATACTACTACTAATCTAGTACAACAAATCTACTAACACTACTACTACCACTACTACTCATTTACTACTACTACTACTACTAATTTTCTACTACTACTACTACTAATTTTCTACTATTACCACTAATACTAATTTTCTACTAATACTACTACTAATTTCATACTTCTACTTTTACTACTACTACTAATTTCCTACTTCTACTTTTACTACTACCACTACTACTAATTTTCTACTATTACTACTAATTTCCTACTTCTACTTTTACTACTACCACTACTACTAATTTTATACTACTACTACTAATTTCCTACTTCTACTACTACTAAACTACTACTACTAAGATACTACTTCTACTACTACCACTACTACCACTAAACTACTACTACTACTACTAAACTACTACTACTACTAATTTCCTACTTCTACTTTTACTACTATTACTACTATACTACTACTACTAATTTCCTACTTCTACTACTACTACTACTACTACTAAACTACTACTAATTTACTACTTCTACTTTTACTACTACTAAACTACTACTACTACTACTACTAAACTACTACTACTACTAATTTACTACTTTTACTTTTACAACTACTACTACTATACTACTAGTACTACAATACTACTACTACTAATTTACTACTTCTACTTTTACTACTACTACTACTATACTACTAGTACTACTATACTAGTACTACTAATTTACTACTTCTACTTTTACTACTACTACTACTACTACTACTAAACTACTACTACTACTACTACTAATTTACTACTTCTACTTTTACAACTACTACTACTATACTACTACTACTACTAATTTACTACTTCTACTTTTATTACTACTACTATACTACTAGTACTACTATACTACTACTACTACTAATTTACTACTACTTTTACTACTACTACTACTAAAGTACTAAACTACTACTACATAAACAATACTAAAAAAAGGGGAAATTCGTTTTGTTTCTTAAATTTCAGCAGTTAGTGGTTGTAATTATAGTAAGTATTAATGTTTTGGATTACTGTGTTGAGATTTCATTGTTGTTGTTATTTGCTTTCGTTGCGTACTGTGCATGAGCATTGTTTGAAATCTACCCAGACCTACCTAGTGCCCGTTCAAGAGTTACTCATTAGGAGTAATTCTTGGACAGTCCCCGTTTTGGGACTGTTCTTGTGCCTTTCATGTCACTTAGGTGGTAAACATGAAATTGTGTTGTGTTGGTAGGAGCAAAATTCGGTGACAATTCCCTCAATGTTCTTCGATTGCATATGTGGAGTTTTCATATATTCCACATTGTGCTTTTGGAGAACTGAGGCGAATTGCTGCCGAATTTTGCTCTTAACGACATCACACAATTTCGTGTTTATCAGTGACATGGAACGCACAAGAATGGGTTTAGGTTGGAGTGATAAGGTCCCCGGTGATGAATCGTTTTTAAAGTGATGGTTGTGAGAGTTCCAACTTCAACTGAAATTCGCGAACTTTTCTTCAAATTCCATGTTGTTGACTTCTTCCCCCACGCCATTTTGTTCATGTCTACATACCATAATCATTCATAGTTCAATCCATATAGAATGAATAGAGTAGAACGAAGTTGGATGTATGAGAGACTGTCCGACAATAAGCGACCGAAAATAGAATTTAGAGACGGTGTGGAGGAGTTCATCAAGTTTTCCTTAGATAATAACCCCCACTACACCAGCGAGCAGCTTAGGTGCCCATGTAGAAAATGTCAAAACCGTGCCTTAAAACATGAAGTAGATGTCAAACAGCATCTATACAAGCACGGTTTTGTTGAGAACTACTACGTGTGGACGTATCATGGTGAAAATGAAAGTAGTCGCCTGCAAGAACCCGTTCGCGAAAATCCGTACCAGGACTTCGTAGAGGACGCACTGCGTACGACGGTTGAGGACATCATGGAGGAGGAACGTAACCCAGACAACTTAAGCGACGAAGAAGTACAACATGAACCTAACCCACAAGTCCTTTCCTTTTTCGAAATGCTAAAAAATGCCGAACTCCCAGTTTTCAGCGGGTGCGATATGAGTCTGTTGCAAGTCGCTTCAAGGATGCTGACTTTGAAGTGCGAGAGCAACATGGCCTTAAGACATTTAGACGGTTGGATCCAACTGCTAATTGACCTTCTACGAGGCACTAAGGAGAATGTCATGGCAAATAATTTCTACGAGGTCAAAAATTTGTTGAAGGGCCTCCAACTCCCCCACGAAAAGATAGACTCGTGTCCGAATGGATGCATGCTGTTCTGGAAGGGAGATACGGACCTCGACGCGTGTAGGAAATGTGGATCCGGGAGGTACAAGAGTCGAACAAAAAATACTAGGGAGAAGAGAGTACCAACTAAGGTCTTGACTTACTTCCCAGTTGGTCCGAGGCTGCAAAGACTGTATGCGACAAAGAAAATTGCGGGCGAGATGAGTTGGCACCAAAGTAACTCCAAAATCAGAGTTAGTGGTATGATGACACACTCTAGCGATGGTGAAGCTTGGAAGACATTTGATATCAAACATCCCGAGTTCGCGAAAGAGCCGCGCAACGTACGTTTGGGTTTGTGCACAGATGGTTTCTCACCCTACGGGCAGTTCGGCAAGTCGTACTCGTGTTGGCCGGTTATTTTGACACCGTACAACCTACCGCCGTGGTTATGCAATAAGAGACAATTTATGCTCCTGTCACTTATTGTTCCTGGCCCTAAGAACCCGAAAGCCAATATGGACGTGTATCTCCAACCACTTGTTGAGGAGTTAAAAAGTTTGTGGGATAATGGGATTTACACGTACGACGTGTCGAGGAAAACTAGTTTCAATTTACGAGCTGCACTAATGTGGACCATCAACGACTTCCCAGCTTACGGGATGTTGTCTGGTTGGAGTACAACGGGTTACCGTGCTTGTCCTTACTGTCAAGCGAAGGATCAAAAATCCTTTTGGCTTAAAAATAGCGGAAAGGTATCTTGGTTTGACTGTCACAGATAATTTCTACCTTCCGACCATCCATTTAGGCATAACTGTAAGAGTTTTCTGAAGAAACAACTCGATGAAACTAGGATCGCATGTAAACGGTTAACAGGCGATGAGATATGGGCAGATGTGCAGAAGTACCCTACAATAGTACACGCTACCCACCAACAGTTGAAAAAATTGAAGGACAAGAAGGAAGGTTGGTGGAAGCAGAGCATATTCTGGGAACTTCCGTACTGGCACACTCTGCTTATCAGACACAACCTTGATGTTATGCATATCGAGAAGAATTTCTTTGAGCAGATTATCAACACCGTGATGGATGTACCGAACAAGACAGCCTTCGGACCAAAAGGCAAAGCAGATTTCAAGAAACTGTGTCTTGGGCGACCCAAATCGTCGTCCTTTGTTATGGACAAAAATGATAGGAAGGCTTTGTGCGATTGGGTGAGTGGTTTGAAGTTTCCGGATGGTTACGCATCCGACTTATCCCGGTGTGTGGACCAGTCCAAGTTAATTTTTCATGGCATGAAAAGCCACGACTGTCACGTGTTTATGTCGCGCTTGATGCCAGTAGCTTTGAAGCAGCTGCTGCCAATGAACACGTGGAATGCATTGACAGAGATCAGTCAGTTCTTCCGAGATTTGTGTTCCACTATGGTGTCAGTCGAGTCCATGAATCGACTTGAGAACAGTATTCCCGAGATCCTTTGCAAGTTGGAGAAAATATTCCCTCCGTCATTCTTCAACTCGATGGAGCATCTCCCACTTCATTTGCCGTATGAGGCAAGGGTTGGCGGTCCTGTTCAGTACAGGTGGATGTACCCATTCGAAAGGTAACGTCCTCAACCTCCTTCGTGTGACTTCCCGTGCATTGATTACCAATTAAGTCTTACATGAGAGCTAATATTTTAATTTGCAGGTTCTTAAACCATCTGAAAAAAAAAATTGGTAACAAAGCATGTGTTGAGGGTTCAATATGCAACGCGTATTTGTTAGAGGAGACATCAAACTTCTGCTCCTTCTACTTCGAAGAGCACGTTGACACAAAAGCCAAAGACCTAGACGTGGGTGCGCATCAGACTGAAGACCACCAAATAGAGGTGGAACCCTTTCAGTCTGATGTTGGAAGTACCACTGGAAAATGTAAGGAGAGGTGGTTGACCGATGTTGAGTACAAGCAGGCACACTCCTACGTTCTGAGAAACTGTGGCCCCGTAATCAGACCGTACGAGGAGTAAGTAACTCACGTACAACATACCCTCCTCATAATTGGTAGTATGTGTGATTAAATACAACTGCTGAAAATTTCAGGAAATTCGAGGCTTTCATTATGGCAGAACATGCGGGAGTGAAAACATCTGAAGATGTTTGGGTGGCGTATGAGTCATTGTTCCCCTCATGGCTACGTACTCAAGTATGTTGAAATGCTATTTGCTTGATCATTATAAATTGTGTATGTGTTTGGTACAAATTTTAATTGCATTGTTTTTCGACGAATTTTATGTTGACAATAGCCTGAAGTGCTGGAGGATCCCATTGTAAGACCACTAGTCACTGGGCCGTCTTCACGAGTCAGAACTTGGAGGCGATATGCAATTAACGGGTATAAGTTCCGTGCGTTTACCGAGGGTGTTGATGTTCCGAAACTGACCAAAAGTAACGGCGTATGTGTGTTGTCCACCGAAGGGTCAGATTACTATGGAACACTAATCGAGGTGATCGAGCTAGACTACTACGACAGCCACAAAAACTGCAAGGCCATACTATTTAAATGTGATTGGATCGACAACTCCCCGCACGGAGTCACTGTTCATGAGAACTACAATCTTGTGGATGTCGACCTGACAAGAAAACTGTAAGGGCACAACCCTTTTGTGTTGGCGTATCAAGTCGATCAAGTCTGCTATGCACCTTACCCAAAGGGAAAAAAGAGTACGAATTGGTCTGCGGTTTTCAAAATCAAGGCAAGATCACAAGTTGATAATCCTATCATCGACGATGACGTCTACCAAGAGAGTGTGGTTGGTAATAATCAGCCGATGTCATCAACTCTGATCGAAGACACTGACGTCAATGAAGAAGACTATGTAGTCGAAGTTGCTGGTGCTGTAGGGGAGGACGACGAGTTTGCCGACTGGATTGTTCCTGAGGGAGAGGGTGATGAGGACGACGACTTGGTCATCGACGATGAAGATGACGGTGATGAGGTGAATACTGACTGGGACGATGATGATGAAGACGGGGACGAGGGGTTCATTGAACCGCACACCGACGCGGACAGTGACAGTGACAGTGACGATAATTAGCAATTATGTAGTTGTTTGTATCTTATTCGCATAAGTTGTAATTTAATTATTTGTAATTGAAGACTATTTTGGTACTTAATGAAATTCCTGCTTTACCCTAAACGAACTGACTCTACAGTTTAACTTTGCGCAAACATATTTTGTAGACGTGATTATGGCAGGTAGCAGTGAGATGCTGACGGGAGGCAGCAGCCATGGTGACCACATGGAGGAGGACGTGCCTAGGCCTCCTGTCATACATGGTGTGGACGCTGTCCAGGAAGTCGGGGCGACGGTCTACGTTGCCACGCCTGGGAAAGCGTACCTTTCACGGCAGAAAGTGAGGGAAGCTAGTTGGTAAGTTGTAGTTGTTGTAACCAGTTCTTTTCTAAATTTTCACTCATTTATTTGCTTCACATTATCATAATTGACTTGTGTAGGTGGGACGACAAGAAGTACTCAGATTTTTTGCGGGATGCCGTAGTCATGACGTATGCGTCCACGCCTGGCGCCTACCGTAGCTGGACGGAGGCACCACCGGAAGCTCGGGATGCGATGTATATGCACTTCGCGGTAATTACCTCGTCTGTGTTTCTAAGGTTTTCGTTGCACGATTTATACATTCAATTGTCGCTAACGAATCTTTTTTTTTGACAAACAGAGGAGAGTGCGTATAGACCTGGGGTACGACCTCAGGTCGGATTTTGAGACTCGGATAAAGAAGAAGATAACCGACCTCTTCCAGCGAGCTGTCCCGAGGGTCGATAAGGCGGACTGGATTCCGCAAGAGAAGTGGGAGATATTGAAGAAGAACGCTGCCGACCCAGCTTTCAAGAAGAAATCGGCGATTAAGTCGTCGAACAGGAGAGGTGGGCAGGTGGACGGGGTGGCGAAACCCACCAGCTGCCTCGGAAGTAGGAGTGCAGCAACAACTTTCGCGGCGTTGGTAAGTGCTTATAAAACAAGTAAAAAGTTTGAGTATAATTCAATATATACTATTGGTAAATAAATGCTGAAAGTTTTAACACTGTTATATGAAGGGCCCAACTGCAACCCCGGTCGAGCTCTTGGAGAAGACGAAGAAGGGGAAAGACGGCAAGTGGATAGACCCTAGAGGACCGGAGATCGTGGTGAGTAGTAGTAATGTTTTTAAAAAATATACTAGGCATGAAAATTACGACGTGATAGTATGTGTTCTAAAAGTTATAACACTGTTTCATGTTGCTGTTTCAGGAGAACTACCAGAAAGCGGTGGAGGAGGCACGCGCCTCTGATCAGGCACCCAACACGCTGAAGATCTTCCACGATGTGACGGGTGGCTATAACCAGAAGGGACGGTTCTGGGGGATAGGGAATGCGGCGAAACAGCTCTTTCGCCCATGCTTGAACCGAGGTAAGGAGGTATCTGCGGACACGTACCTCCCTACCGCCACCTCACAGGAACGCACACTCAACGAGCGTATGGAAGATAAATTCCAAAGACAAGAAGAGCGTCTGAAGACATTGGAGAAGAGGTGCGAAGAGCAGGACCAGTTTATTCAGTTCATGAGGGAACGGTTCTCCATGGGGAACGAGGGATACGGTGGAGGGCCACGCATGACTAGGCGCGACGATGACGACAACAACGATGGTCATCCCTTTGGATCGGAGCACATCGAGTCTCTTTCTTAGGTAGTTCAGCTCCCTTATGTTACTTGTTTACACTTTGATTACATTGTGTGTATATATATTTTACCAACTCCTAGCGCTGGTTGTCTTGTTTACACTCTGGTTGAATTCTGAACCTAGAAACGGTTGTCTTTGTAATATTTTCATTTTCTATAACATTACATTAGTTTATGTTTGTGTCGTTTTGTGGAGATTTGTGAAGAAGAGAGCTTTGATTGGAGTTATTGATGGATTTTGGTTTAGGATGTGCTGCTGTGGTTTGTTGTAGGAGTGGGTTGTTTATTTGCAGCTTGTTTTATTTCGCGCATACGGGGAGCTGAAAACAGAGAAACGGTTTTTTTGTTAATAGGCTTTGCGTGGGATTAGCCGACGCAAAGTCAACAGAATGTTTGACTTTGCGTCGGCTAATCCCACGCAAAGCCATTGACTGAGATCTGACTTAGGGACTTTGCGTGGGATTAGCCGACGCAAAGTCAAACATTCTGTTGACTTTGCGTCGGCTAATCCCACGCAAAGCCATTGAGTGAGATCTGACTGAGGGACTTTGCGTGGGATTAGCCGACGCAAAGTCAACGTTTTTGTTGACTTTGCGTCGGCTAATCCCACGCAAAGTCCCTCAGTCAGATCTCACTCAATGACTTTGCGTGGGATTAGCCGACGCAAAGTCAACAGAATGTTTGACTTTGCGTCGGCTAATCCCACGCAAAACCCGTTGACAGGGCGTTGACCTCCATGTGTTCGTATCGGAGCAGCCGACGCAATTCATATACGTCGGATTAACCGATGCAAAAAAAAAAAATTGCGTCAAAATATTACGGCGGTCGTTTGCATCGGCTAATCCGACGCAATTTGCATTTTGCGTCGGATATTGCCATTTTGCGTCGGATTTGTCCGACGCAATTCGGGCTCGATTTTTGTAGTGGTAGTCGACCTCGCCAAGAAAAGGTCAACCAACGGACTGACAGCAAAACCAAAAAAAGAAAGCAGACCATCACAAACCATACAGCTAAGGAGGTCGATCGACGGTAACGATGTTGATCCACCAATAGTATAGACGGACCGGAACACCACCCCAGCACCCAAATCGCCTACAACGATAAAAAACGACGATGGACAAGTAGATCGGCGGCCTACGGATCGAATAAGAGGAGCATGCAAAAGGGCTCAAAAACTAAAAAATGATAGGAGGGCCGGAGATGGGGCAAATATAATCCCCATCTCCGGCATTGATTGAGAGATAAGAGGAAGATGGGTGGCGGTGGCTGTAATGGTGGAGAATAAGGGTTTTTATTTGGGTTTGCTTTTTAGAGAGATGTGGGAGAGTTTTTAGAGAGATAATGCGAACTTGTTTCTTTGATAACAAGGTTTCGCATTCGCTCAGACCTCCTTACAAGGGTGAATTTAGCAGGACGTCAGGGAAAAGACAGCCACTCCATAATTCAGGATAATTAGTGTCTTTGCTCATAACTTTTGGTGTCTTTTAACATACAACCACCCTTACTTCTGTTTCATCCGAAGTCAAGATTTTCTGCGATAAGTGGGTTGATGGATGTATACCGGTGGCTAAGACCGGGGTAAATATGCTTTGATAATAGCAAGGACAATGGATTAGGTTACGGACTTGCTTGCAATTTATAAAAATTATAAGCTACGAGCTTCACCATTGTTTGCCTCATTATGGAGTGGCTTGGTTCGAGCTACTGGCTTAACTTGGCCCACATAAATTTTCAACCAATCATATTGAAAAGCTTTATTAAAATTTCCTACTTGGTTATTTTTCATGTATGTTTATAAGACCTGTTCTTAGAATCATTTTTTTTTTCTACCTAGACATTTCCTATGTACGAATTTTTTGCTTATATAATTTTTTTTATATACAACTCGAATAATGACGGACAATTCACCTTTGGACACAGTTTTTTGTGTATTTCTCTTTTCATCTACGTGCGTAAATTAGACGTGGATTTCATACGCAAATGATGTTAATTAACACTCAACTTTTGAATTTCTTCATAATGATTGATTATAATAAGAAAAATCAATTCACATAAGCTAAGTTGTCCCCGCTTTTTAAATTTGGAACAATTTTATTGAGTCACATTGATTTGTTTACAAAGTTGTGTTGGGGGAAAATACGGAGTAATTGTTAATGTGAATAGCTCATTGGTATAGGGTTATAGGCCGCCTACAAAATAAAGTTTCGGCCGCACCTAGGATTCGATTCTGGCTTCGTCCCTAGGGTGAAATAGTAGCTTAGATGAGTTGTAGCTTGAAAATATGATGTGGCAAAGTAAGCTAATGTGAGATTAGCTTACCATTGTACTTGCTCTAATGATCTTGGCTTTTTTAATTGGAATATCTAGAAGTTATCATTATTTTTCTCAAAGTAATGGTGCGCAAAACTTGCTTCTATATGGTGGACATGACAAAGGTTCACCCCGCGCGATCCCACGCGAGCTTGGGGTGGCGAATGTATCTCGTTGCGAGATTGATCACAAATTGAAATAGAATCGAATAGGAGTCGCTACCAAACTTTGTGGGAGTTTGGGCCCGTTCGAACCCACTTCGTACTTAGACTTAGCAAGCACAAAACAAAGTTTGCCTTATGGTACTAGATCTTAGAGGTTCGTCCTTTAAGCACATCGAAGGTTGAATATCGAATGACTCTCGCGCCCTTATAGTAATATATTTTTTTTTTGTTAAAATGTAAATATATTAATAAATGATCAAAATTGTTGGGGGATTACCCTCAATTACATCAATAGCTTATCAATCAAATTTTTGTCCCTCACAGAGGCAACACAAGAATTGGTAAAAGATTAACGAAAACCCTTCTGTATAATAAGTAAGACGCACTCAGGCGTCATAATGCTTTGTTCTATCCTTGCTTTGTTTCTTTGGGTCCAAACATTATAGACATAGCATTCATAATGCCATTAACGATTACTCTTCGAACTGTAGTCCCTCTTCTCGCATCTCTCCATGAATTTGTGTTAGCGTGGGGAAATTGAATGCCACTCCAAGCACTAACCAGTTGCACAATCTCCTGCTATAGCAACACTCAAAGAATAAGTGGTCCTTTGTCTCAGCAGCATTGTCGCATAAGCAGCAAGCATCTGTTGGAGCCACTCCAATTTGGTGTAATCTTGATCGTGTATTCAGCCCATTATGCTGATACATCTAGCAAATAAATTGATGCTTAGGAATCGCTCAAGCATTCCAAATATAAGGATACCAACTCACCTTAGGTTTTGGTACGGTGCTCTCAGAAAATCGTAACCCTTCCTGATAGTATATGCTTTTTGAGGCTCATTTCTCCAAACCATATTCATATAAGCATCTTTAAAGAACTCTTTTGTCTTGCAAACTTTCTTCCATGTCCATGGAACATCAGTTGGGGGTTCATACAATGTCCAGTCACTCCCCTTTAGGTAGATGTGGCTTACCCATTGAACCCAGAGTGTATCCGCCTTGATAAACACCCACCAAGCAAGTTTACCAATAGTAGCACGGTTCCAAATGGATACATTTCTGATCCCCAGTCCCTCTTCCTGTAAAGGTCGACATATCTTCTCCCATCCAACATTGGGGACTCTCTTATACTCCGTTCCTCCATCCCATAAAAAGTTTCTGCAAAGGCTCTCAATGTTCTTAATAACTGAAGATGGAAGGATGAATATAGTTGCCCAATATATGTGTAATGATTTGAGCACAGATTTGACTAGAACCAAGCGTCCAGCATATGATAATTTCCTGGTACCAAGAGCTAGAATTCTGTGCATTATTCTGTCTGTCAAGGGCCTGCAGTCCTTAGCATTCAACTTCGTGGATTTAACAGGAACACCAAGATATTTGAAGGGTAAAGTTCCCTCCACACACCCCGAAATCTGTACGATATCCCTTCTGATCTCATCATTGACTCCATTGAAATAGACGTTCGGTTTTCCAGGGCTCATCTTAAGACCTGTAGCAGCATAGAATGTCTAGAAAGTTCTGAGTAGGATCATAATCGACTAAATATCGCCTTTACTGAACAACAACAGGTCGTCTGCGAACATGAGACTAGTTAGCTTGAGAGGAGCACAAAGAGGATGGTATTTGAACCCCATGGTAGTTGTAGTGTGAGCTCATAACCTCGTCAAATATTCCATGAAAATCGTCAACAATAAAGGTGAAAGCGCATCACCTTGTCGCAATCCCCTTTTGCCCTTAAAGAAGCCAAAACAGTCACCATTCAAAGAGAAGGAATAAGTAGCCGTAGACACGCATTCCATAATGAGATTGGAGAAATCAGGGGGGAAGTTCAATGCCTTCAGCATTTGTTCTAGGAAGGTCCATTCTACAAAGTCGTATGCTTTTTGGAGGTCAACTTTGAAGAGGCATCTTGGTGACACAGATTTCCTCCCACAGAGTTTAATCAAATCTTGACAAATCAAAATATTTTCGATAATGTTTCTCCCTTGAATGAATCCGTCTTGAGTGGGTGAGATAATATATAGGAGAACCTTAGCTAGCCTGTTGCAAAGGATTTTAGAGATTACTTTATACACCATATTACAACAGGCCATTGGGCGCAATTGTTGGACGGTTTGAGGCTTAGGCACCTTAGAAATCATGGTAATAGTAGTGCTATTTAATTGCTTAAGTAGCCTTCCATTTCTGAAAATTCACGTACTGCTTCACAAACATCATATCCATTAATATCCCAACTTGATTTGAAGAACTTACTATAGTATCCATCCGGACCCGGAGCTTTATCATTTGGAATCCCAAACACTACCTTCTTGATCTCCTCATTCGTCACAGGCTTGCTTGTGTAGCATGGTATGACGATCTGCATTACATACAGCCCCTTGCTGAACAATGTGATTACTAACAGGAGTAGTGCTGTGAGAGGATCCCAAAAGAGCCTGATAGAAGGTAAGGAACCCCTGCTGAATACCTGCTGTATCATTCTGTAGCACTCCATTTTGATCAATAATTTGTTGGATTGCATTCATCGCCCGTCTAGCTCTAAGTACACCATGAAAATAGGTTGTATTTGCGTCCCCTTCTTGCATCCAATGGGCTTTAGCATTCTGTCGAAGGTATATAAATTGGAGTTTCTCCAACTCAACACACTTCTCATGAGCAACGTGCTCCATATTCACCAAATTAGTATTGCCAGGATCCAGGAGCAGAGCTTGCTGATAAGCCAATACCTGAGTTCTGGCAAGATCACCCTTCATCTCCACATCAGAGAAAATTTCTGAACAACTTAAGTTCTTGAGGTGAGTCTTGAGGAACTTAAGTTTTTGAGCAAGAATAAACATCCTCGTACCCTCGTACAACTGCAACCAATTTTTATGAACAACTGTCTCATAAGTATGGTGAGTAGGCCACATATTAGAGAATTTAAAGGATCTCTTTCTTTAGGCATAATCTGAACAGATTATTGGATGAGACACGGAGTATGATCAAACGTGCCCTCAGGCAAGCAGGAAGCTTGCATCTCAGGAAAACATGCCTGCCATTCCTGGTTGATGAGAACCCTATCCAACCTGGAATAAACCCTATCCTTTGGCTTCTGTTTATTAGACCAGGTATAGTAAGCACCAACAGACGGAGATTCAATCAAGTCACAGTATAAGATGCTATCCCTGAAATGATCCGCTGCAACATGGTTGAATCCCGCACCTAGTCTCTCCTCAGGTGCAAGGATGCAATTGAAATCCCCCCTACAGCCCAAGGACCAGTCATAGAATCAGCTATTTCGTTTAGCATTTTCCATAGAGGAATTCTTTCATCAGTACCATTAAACGCATGCACCATTGTCATATGAAAATTCACCAGATTCACACTATTTTCCACCTTCAAGTGAAGGAATTGAGGTTCATAAGATAGTACATTCACTGTAAATAAAGTAGGACCCCACTCCACCCATATCCTTCCTCCAACGTGGGTATGAGACTTGGTGGTAATACTCCAATTATTGAAAATCATTATAACTTGATTTTGATTATGTGATTTCACCTTAGTCTTAAGCAAAGCAAACATGCCTACTTTATTAACTAGAAGGAACTTATTTATAGACAATTATTTCTGGCTTTTATTCATACCTCTTACATCCTAAATGGCAACGCTCATGGAGACATGGAATGACCAGGTATCCTTTTTCCCATAGCCTTTGTATTAGAGCCTCCCTCAAGCACTTCCTTAAAAGAAGGACTTGTTGGACCATCTTCATCTCCCTTTTTACCATGATCTTTTCCTTGAACCTTAATAGGTGGAAAGGCTTCATCTGATAGTTCCTGCACACCCTTGGTCACAAGAGCACCACTAGGTGTCCCACCTTTTTGTATCACAGTGTTCTTCTCCTGGACAGATGAGGTCTTCTTAGAGACGTTCTCCTGCACACCCTTGGTCACAACTAGATTTGTAGTCTCCTTCCTCTTCCATATAAGATTTTGAGGCTTTGAAGTTTTAGTTTTCCTGCATTGCTTAACCTCATGCCCCATCCCTGAGCAACCTTCACACTTTATCGACTTACATTCATACTCCAAAGGGACTTCCACTAACTGATGTTTCTCATCCCGAAACCTGACTTGATCAGGGAATTTTTGATCTATTGTAACCTCAACTAGAACTCTAGCATAACCTAGTTGAGTTTTGTTTACAGTTGCCATATCACATTGCTTAAACTACCCCACCTTTCCTACAATTTTAGGTAGACTGTTCCCCCAAAACTTTAGGGGCAATTTATGCAGTTGTATCCATGTTGGCACACATTTCGCATCCTCTTTTTCAAGGTCTATATCAGGTAGCGAACGTTTGATAATTAGCTGATATCCTCTTTTGGGTTTAGCAATCGTTATCTATCGCTATTAGGCCTGTAATTAGCTGATTCGATTTGATCCTTTTCTAGCCAAAATCTGCACCAAAAAAAAACAAGACAACAATGACAATACGTGCGAACACATTCTAAAGACCATGCCATATCGTCCACATAACGCCAGCTTCATACTTCCTCAATTGCCAACCAAGGTAACTAAATGTCGTGAATAAACTAAATTCAGAATCATGTTACAAACTTCCAGAATCAACATTCAGAAACTACAAGGTTTTTTAAACTATAACTACTAACAATATCTACTCATCTAACATGAAAACTAGCGGAAGCACCACTACCACCCCCATTGAAGGGGTTTCTAGGGTCTGGGGGTCGGGGAATGGGTCCAGAGTTGCAGTTATGCTATTGAAAGCTCCTCATGCGGACGGGTTCTTCAAGTATTTGCTAGTTTGTCTCAGCTTGCATTGTTGCTCGAGTTGTTCAGCAAGTGCCGCACGTTTCGCCTTTCATTCGTCAATCTCTGTCCTCATTTGAGCCATGGTGGAGGGTACGTACTCGTTTGGGGTCGAATGCTCTCCTCAAGCATTTGGTGGGGTGAAGTACAGTGAATGAGTGTTCCTCGTGCCATACACCCCTCCCTTGTGGTACCCATTGACAACTCGAACCATATCTGGTTCAGATCTTTACCTTCAGCTTAATCGATAGATGTGGCTTCCTTATATGTTTTCTAAAAAAATGATTTGATGATTAGATGATCTTTCGTCCACAAAGTTGCAAATGTAAAGAAGCTTTATGTTAGAAACTCACCCAAATTTCGGCGTCCCTCTTCGTAATGAAGCCTCCTAGACCATTGCAATCTACTTTGCTCTTTGTTTGCACAAACAACTCTGCAGCATCGGGCAGTTTTCCCGTTCTCTTTTGAATCATTTAAGAGTAAATACAGATTTCTTGTTAATAATTATAATGAAAACATAAAATAAGAATCCAAAAAATGAAAGGTTTGAAATACTTACGTCCAAAGCTCGCTGGTAGTTGGATTGTGACCCACCGTTATGCGTAGGCTCGGCTTCATTGTCAATGTTTCCCCGCCTCTTGTTTTTTTGCTTAGGCGGATCTATTGAGGAAACGAGGGTCGGACTGGGCTTTATTAAACTGCTCAAGTGCGGTGCCTGCTATTCATATAGAGAGATGCATTAAACGAAAAACTATCTTTCTATCCAAGTACGGACGTTAATTGAGTAATCAAACTTTGTAGCACTTTCTACGTCTTCTTTTCTTTTGCGATCTTCGAAATGTTATCTTTGAAACGCATCGTAGCGATCGCCATGTACCGCTCCCGTGCAACTACCTTGAGGCTCGGATCCCACCGGAATTTAAGCTACAAGAATGTTTGTTGTGAGTAGATTATTAATCCATAAACAATAAATAAATGAGGTAAGGTAACTAATGTAACACCCCTGATTTATAAGTTAAATTAATTTAAAATTTTGTTCGTATTTTTATTTTTACGATTTAATTCGTAAATCTTAAAATTATTATAAAACGAATTTATCGTTTAATCGTTTCAAACTCCTAAAATTCTTCTTGTCTCAAAAACTCTTCTTATATTTAAAACATATTTCTCTTTCTATTTCTATTTATTTTATACATTTAATTTAATTCTTATCGAAAGTCTATCTCGACAATTTAAATTCTAAATTCTTTTTTTATTATTTATATTTAAACTCGAAATTCTATTTTTCGCTCGAAGTTAATTTATTTTAAGTTTCGTCAAAACTTCTATTTTCTTTCCTCGAGAAATCAATTTAATTCAATTTATATAGGATTTATTATTTATCGGGAAATACTATTTCATCATCTAATTATTTATTTCTATAAACTTTATTTTCGTCTCGAATAATTATTTATATCTTGAGAAATGTTTATTTTACTTATTTTATTAGTCGGCCTAATTATTTTATTAATTCGATTTTATTTCGATTTCATGGGTCAGTCAACTTATTGTCTCGAAACCGTCTCCTACTTGTACCTATTCGATTCATCGGTTTTCCTAACCCCTCATTTAACCCACTTATTATTTCATACTTCCCCTTTTTCTTTTGATTTCCCACATACACGTATACACCCCCCTTGGTCCTTGTTTTATTTCCACCGGTTCATCACCCCTGACATCCTCCACCTCTTCGTTCCTCCTTTTCATCTTATCCGGCTCCTCTATTTCTTCTTCACTTTCCTCCAGGCATCACCTCAACCTACAACTTCGATCTGCTACATCCCAGCGCACTCCGACATCGACGTGAACCTAGTCGTTTCCCTTATTTCTTCCATTTCGTCTTTGTTGTGCTCTGTTCGACATTTTTGGCCTCATTTCACCTCTGGCTTGGTCTGGTGTTTTCGTCAATCTATCGCACTCTGTCGCCTGAACTCGAGTAAGGTGATTCGCTCCTCTTCCTTTTGTTCTCCTTCTCCTACTGTTTTGCGAACCTTTGCTGTTTGTTCTACTGCTACTATTCCATTTCCTTCGTTCTTCCTCTTCTTATTTCATTCTTGTTAAATCGTTAAACTCCTGCTTGTTCCCTTTCTTATTAGTTTTATTTATTGTCGTTTGCTGCTGCTGTCGGCTTTTCTTCTGCACTATAGTCGCTGCTGGGTTGCTGTTGTCCTTTTATTTAATCTTTTCTTCCCTTCGATCTCCTTCTCCTTCTTAATCTACCTCTTTTCTTCTTCGTTTGTTGCTGTCTTTGTTGTTCGTTGCTGCGGCTGTTGTTGTTGTCATTCATTATCGATGTTGTGCGTTGTTGTGCTTTTTCTGCTACTGCAATGTCCGCACTGCTGCTGCTGTTTCTTCTTCTTCTTCTTCTTCTTCTTCTTCTTGTTATTCTTCTTCTTCTTCTTCTTCTTCTCATTCTTCTTCCTTCTGTCTGCTATTTGTCGACTTTGTTGCTCTGGTCTTCTTCTCGTTCTTTTCCTTTTCTTCTTATTTCATCCTTGTTAAATCGATAATTTTCTGCTCGTCGTTCTGTCCGCTGTTATTACCGTCCTTGCTGCTGTTTTTGTCCTTGTTCCTTTTCCTACCGCATTGATGACGTCTTGCTGTGATATTTGTTCTTGTTCAGGCTGTTTCAAGTTTGATTTACCCTCTTCTATGTATCGTTAATGTATTCTTGATGTTGTTGCTCGTGGATGTTATTTTGTCGATAATCTGTTCTCTTCATTCCTCTCTTCCTTTTCTGCACCTCATTATTTCTGCTGCTATTGCTTCTCGCTACTGCACCTGCTACTGTTTTGCTCGTTTCCTTCTTCTCTATTTTCGTTCTCCGTTCTTCTTCCTCCTGTCATTTCTGTTGCTGCTGCCATTCTACTATCGTATTTATCGATTTGATTAAGTTCGGTTTTCATGCTTCTATTTTCTTGACACATCATTTCCCTTTCCGTATTGTGTCGTGGTGAACATTCTTTTATTTTGTCTACTCGATTGTCCTGGTGAATTGTGCTTAGAAGACTAGCGGTTCTACAACTTGGAGCTTAAGGACGACATTTCTACTGATTTGAAGCCTGGGTTGATCAAGAAGGACGAGTACGAGTTCGTTCCGGATGCCGACTCAAGGTAACTTTAGGACGTTACTCGATTTTATATCGTATGTTTGAGTAGTAGTATGTTGTTAGAATATGTGACTTGAAGTTGGAATAGGAAATAGGAAATAGGATCTAGTACCCGACATTCCTTGTTTGGTGGTTTGTCCCACATCTAAGGAAATAGGAAAGTGTGGTTCTTGTACAACCACATCGAAAGATTAGAAAAGGTGAGGGGATTCTGTTCATATAAATAGGAGTCTCCCCTCCACCTTAGAATCCATCCAAAAATATTTTAGTCTCTTAAGTCATTACTTAGAGAAAGCTTATACGAGTTGTAATTTGCATTCTCGACATAGTAAAAGTTTTTCCCTTCGCCTATGGACGTAGCTAACAAGTTGTTAGTGAACCACGTAAATCTTGGTCTCTTTCTTTTTATTATTGCCGTGTTTGTTTAGCTTCCGCACAACAAACTGGTATCAGAGCTCAAGGTATCTCGGATATTTGTGATCTCGGGAAATGGCGGTGATGAGTATGAAGATTGAGAAGTTCACGGGGAGGAATAGCTTTGGGCTATGGCAAATTAAGATGAAGGCCTTGCTTAAGCAACAATGTATTTGGAAACCTTTGACGAAGGGTATTAAGGCTACAGTGTCAGCCGAGGGAGAAGAACCTACAAAGGGGGGCATCACAGCTTCCGAATTGGAGGTGATGGAGGAGAAAGCTCACTCCACCATTTTGTTATGCTTGGCGGATGACGTCATCAACAAAGTTGTTGACGAAGATACTATCATGGGGCTTTGGTCAAAGTTGGAGTCTTTGTTTATGACGAAGTCACTCACGAACAAGTTGCTTTTGAAGCAACGCTTGTTTAGCCTCCGAATGCAAGATGGTATGTCCCTTAGAGATCATATCGATAGATTAAATACTATATTGCTTGATTTAGATAATATCGATGTTAAGGTCGAGGATGAGGATGCTGCCTTAATACTGCTTGTTTCGTTGCCCAACTCGTATGAAAATTTTGTTGAGTCATTTGTTGTTGGGAAAGAAACCTTGACCCTAGAAGAGGTGAAGTCGGCCCTTCACACTAGGGAGTTGCATCAAAAGGCGACAATTGATGTGGGTGAAAGTCATAATGTCGGGTTAATAGTTAATACATCCGAGGGGAAGGGTCAAGGAGGTAAGAAAAAGAATAAGTCTAAATCTAAACCTAAGGGACCAAGACCAAATGACTTTTGCCACATTTGTAAGGAACCAGGACATTGGAAGGCTGATTGTCCAAAGAAAAAGCCTTCAACTGCAGCCGTTGTCCAGGGTCAAAAGTATGATTCGGAGGATGATATAGCCTTAACTGTCAATAAGGTTCAACATCCTTCTGACAAATGGGTTTTAGACTCAAGTTGTTCATATCATATGTGTCCACATCGTGATTGGTTTTCCACTTATGAGAGCTTTAATGGTGGTAATGTTGTTATGGGAAATGATTATGTCTGCAAAGTTTCTGGGAAAGGGTCAATAAATATTAAAATTGTGATGGTATGATTCGTACTTTATCTAACGTAAGACATGTTCCTTTGTTAAAGCAAAATTTGATATCTCTTGGTGTTCTAGATGAAAAGGGTTTCACTTTTTCGGGTTCAGATGAGATATTGAACGTTATGCAGGGTTCCAAGGTGATACTTACGGGTATCAAGAGAAATACCTTGTATTTATTGCAAGGAATGACGTTGACAGGTTCTTCAGCTGTAGCGTCAGAGGATCATCACACTGATGAGACTAAATTATGGCATATGCAACTTGGTCACATGGGTGAACGAGGGATGCAGATATTATCTAAGAGGGATCTTCTAGGTAGGTCTAAGATGAAGAATCTTAGTTTCTGCGAACATTGTGTGTTCGGGAAGAAGCATCGTGCTAAGTTCGGCAAAGGGGTGCACACTACCAAGGGAACGCTTGATTATATCCATTCAGATTGTTGGAGTCCTGCTCGCGTAGAGGGTATTGGAGGTTTTCACTATTTTGTCACCTTTAAGATGATTTCTCCAGGTACACGTGGCTTTATTTGTTGAAGCACAAGAGTGAGGTTCTTAAAACCTTCATTCAGTGGAAGCCATTGGTGAAAAATCAAACGGGAAAGAAGTTCAAGAGGCTACGAAAGGATAATGGTCTTGAATTTTGTTTGTCTGAGTTCAATGAGCTTTGCAAGGATAATGAGATTGCTAGGCATCACATCATTAGGGGAACACCGCAGCAAAACGGTGTTGCAGAGCGCATGAATCAAACATCGTAACAACCCGAATTTTCGATGACTTAAATCAATAGATAATGCGGAAAGTTATCTAAGTCATCTAATTAAAATTATATCAGAGTTTAGATAAATCCGGATCGATACGGATCCTTACAACAAACGACTATTAATTACATAGTCTTGATTCACTTAGTACAGAATATAAATTTCATTTTTAAGCTAAACATATTATTAAATCTCTCTCGCTCGATTTCCCAACGTCTTAGACCTACAAAAAAATAAAACAGTGGACGCTGAGTGGGACAACAACCAAGTCGTTCATCTAACATCACCTTGAACACATAGGACAATCATGTGAATAACAAATAATATGCTTACAAAAATATTAAAGGATATCATGTAACAGATAGTTTCCTTTAATTCAATTATCAACATGTGAGGTGATGGAAACGATAAAGTTTAAAAGATGGGACATTGGCAGCCATTTGATTTTAAAATCATTTTTCACGTAAACGTAGAATAAACACACGAGTCGTGGCTCCTAGTATCACCGCTACACCCTATTGGCTTGCATCTCACCAATAGAAGTAACCGTGTTACCGACTCATAGACCGAACCGATCTTATGAGGTTTACATCTCACTCATAAGGCTCAATTGGGCCCGAACTTCTATTATATTATACGGTTATTCAAACAAGGCTCTGGGCAAAAATGAAAGCCGATGATTAAATTCTCTGCATCATCAAGAGGGAACCCGCACTTTTCAGAACCCTGTTCTGCCCCCGCTACCTAGGTGGTAATATTGATCAAGTACTTGTCTATACATGCGCCACATACCCTACGCAGACTCTTGAACCGCAGCTTTCACTACCGTAGGACGACTACCTTAAACACTAGGTTGACTCTCAGACCGCAGCCTCCGAGTCTGCTTTTCATTACAAGTGCAGTTGAAGCACCACGCATGGTAGGATCCAACACAAGCTATTCGTCCCAGACTCGCATCGTAAACTTTATATAAAAGTCGCCCGTGAACAAGTAGTACTTTATTTGGTGACTTTCAATAATTGGTCGGACTAATTTGAAACAGTCAAATCCTCAAATACTTACTTTCAATATGACAACGTTACACTTTAATCCTCAAGTGTCACCCAAAACATTACTCCCTCCGTCCACTATTTATTGCCCCACTTCATTAAAATACCCCTCACATATATTCATGGAGTGGGGCGATAAATAATGGACGGAGGGAGTATATCCCAAATATTGTATAATATTTTTAAAATAGTAAATTCTTTAAAATGAAATTTTATATAAAAATAAAAGGGAAATTCCCACTTGTACCCTCTAAGTTTTCACTTTTCCCAGTTGTACCCCTGCGTATAATCAATTCCCAGCTGTACCCCTGAACTCTATTAATTACTCTCAACCGTGACTAAACTAGAATTTGCCGTTAAGTATGGGTGTTAAGTGCCACCTTGCAGCCCTAATCTAATGACATGGCTAGTGATGACATGTCGATTTACTTGGCTTTTGTCCTCATTAATCCCTAATTCACCATTTTCCCCCAATTTTTTCCTCCAATTCTTTCCCTCCAATTCTCAATCTTTTACCTCTCAATTTTTTTCCTATTTACTCTTACTTATTTACCTCTACAAACACTTCTATTTCTTTATCTCTCTCACTTTTCTCATTTTTTCTCTCTTATTTTGCATTATGTCATCTTCATCTACAAGTTGGGTAAGAAATAACCACATTGAAGGACTTGAATTTCGAAATCAAGTTTGCAATATTTGTAGGAGAAATACGGTACTAAAGCAAGTACTACAACAAATATGAGCAATGCAACATTAAAGTACTTTAAACCCTTCATAGTTGACACCAATTCTTTCAAGTGCATCTTCAATCCTAGAAATTCATCACTAATAGCTTCAAGACTTGCTAAAATGTCTTCATCTTCATAGTTAGCATGAGAGAGAGGAAGAAAGAGAAGTGTTTGTAGAGGTAAATAAGTAAGAGTAAGAAGATAATAAATAGAAAAAAAATGGGAGGGAAAAGATTGAGAATTGTAGCGAAAGAATTAGAGGAAAAATTGGGGGGAAATGGTGAATTAAGGATTAATGAGGACAAAAGCCAAGTAGACCGACATGTCATTAGCCATATCATTAGATTAGGGCTGCAAGGTGGAACTTAAAAGCCATACTTAACGGCAAATTCTAGTTTAGTCACGGTTGAGAGTAATTAATAGAGTTCATGGGTACAGTTGGGAATTGTTTATACGCAAGGGTACAACTGGGAAAAGTGAAAATTTAGAGGGTACAAGTGGGAATTTCCCAAAATAAAATTTAAGGTATAATAATAATAATAAAATATTATTTTAAAATTATAGTTTCTAAAGAATATAAAAGTTTCTGAAAAATATAAATTAAGTCGTACTTAGTCGATTTACAAAATTTGACGTAAAATCATTTTAAAAAATATTTATTAATGTCGTGTAAAAATTTCGGAATAAAACAAATCCATTTAATTTAGAAAAAAATGAAATTTATAAATTTGTACCAATATAAAATAATAAGTGAAGTTTTATTAAAATAAGATTTTGTAGGTTACTAATCTACTCCATTTTTACAATATATAAACAAATGTAAAAGTACTAAAGAAAATTAAATATATATGACCGAAATTACAATTATATAAAATACATACAAAATATATAGTACATAGAATAAACATACATAGCAAATAGAAGTAAATAAATAAAATATAATGAAAATGATATAAGTAAATTTTATTAATTTAAGTTCTTTTATTCATTTTCTCAATTTTTCATATAAACAAAAATGTAAATGTGATAATAAATTAAACAAGTGATAATTAAGTCGAGTTGAACATAGTCATAAATAAGTATATAACACAAATAAAATATCACGTAACATTTTTATATATAAATAAGTAATTTAGTCGTACAAACAAGCCTAAATATTTAAATAAGCAATTTATTAAATTACTAACATAATATACTTATATATAAGAAATGTTGTTAGAAGAAAAGTTTGGTTACCTTAATAGCTGTTACGTAGTATTTATTAACGTTATTAAGAATTAAGGTTGACAGGGTCAAAATATCGTCTACGTAAGAAAAGTCGTCTTTTTCCTCCTTTAAAGAAATTTTGGGGTCGAAATGATTTGACCCAAATACGGTACTAGAAAAATGATTCCGCCAAATACTGAGCAGCTCCTCATTCCCGATGCTCCAATTATAGAAAAGGACGAGGAAGTAAATATAGTACGTAGTACGAAATAGTAATAGTAAGTAGTATGTGTAGACACCTAGATTTGGACCTGGTGGCTGCAGAAATGCCCAACTAACACCCAATGACGATAGGACTGCAACGCGACACGGGTTCGCGATGTTTTAGGTAGTTTTTCTATAGAAGGGATCAAATAAATTACTTGGGCAAATTAAACTATCATGATGGCAGCCTTAGTCGTGTCGTTACGGTCGCATAGACACTAATTAGAGTCGATTCTGACTCCGGGACCCCGGGTCGGTCCCGAAACTCGAACCGAGTCAGCACCGCGCCAAGCAAACCTCGGGATGCACACCCGAGGCCCACTTAAACCGCGGCGCTAGGTCAAGGGAGGGGAACCTTAACCCCCAAGATACATATTATACACCCCCCTCACGACTTTGGAAAGTATCAAAATCGTATCTTCAAAACTCCAGTCGCCCCACCTCACGCGCCTTAGACTCCCCACGCCTGAACCCAGGCGTGCGCCTCAGCTCAGGCGTCCATATGGGTGACGAGGGCCGAAAACACCTATAAATACCCCCCTCACCTCATTCATTCGACACAACCTTTCATCTTTTCTTCCCCCTCTACTCTCTCGCTAAGGGCTCGCACCCCCGACACCCAAGGCAAACGATCCACTCGATCGTAGTTCCGATAAAAAAATGACATCGACGCTACTCCTCACCTTCGAGCACCCCACTCGATACCGAGGTGCCTATGTTCGACTAGCTCAAGTCTAGTAACGAAGTTCTGCCGGATTAGCCGCCAGAACCAGTCCGTAGTAACGAAGCTTTGTCGGAGTAGCCGCAGGAAGGGTTGACGGTAACGGAGCTCTGTCGGAGTCACTGGTCAAGCTAGGAGCATCCACCTATTGAAGTCAAGTCGTCACTAGGTTGCCATCTAAAAAAAACTTTCCATATTCGTACTTTCCTTTATTATGCACTAAGACAACACTAGATGTGGACACTAGGTCCACAAACACTTACTAAAATACGTAACGTCCCAACTTCAATCGCAAACACTAAAACACACTAAATAGACCCGAGTAATTCCGAGATCCGTTCTCAAACTATCTATGCACCGTGTGCCGTTTAGTGTATACTTCGAGGGTGCAACTCCTCACTATGTGATTTACTTACATTTGCATTACAGCTTTTCGTATGATTTATTGCTTTTATGACCTTATAATCGCATGTTAAATCACCTAACACGGAATTCAAAACGTAAATAACTAAAACTGAACAAAGTGATGGTCGGGTTCCGTATTAGTTCGGGTGCTTGCCTTGCTAGGTTCGACGCATCTCTATTAATATCGAACCGACGCATCTTAAGCAGAATACCAGGTAAGGTATACCACGAGAATGACTAATATCCGTATTATCACGTTAAAACTGATTTGCTAATACGTATAATACTAGTACTCTCTACTCTCCTACATGCACCTTTTCATGGCCCGCCTGTCACGTGAAATCACATGCAAAGAATGTAAACACAACCACTTTGACGACAAAACTTACTTATCTTTAAACAACCGACGTAGCAAAAGGTATAGGGTTAAAACAATGGATGTTACAATTTTTCCACCACAACAAAAGAACTAGGTTATCAGCCCACCGATTGATTAGTAGAGGCCACTATAGTGCGGGCGGGATTGGGTGTTGACATCTATCGGATGTTGGCTTCCCAATACGTACCCTCACCCCTTACTCAGAATCGACGGTTTCCGGATGTCCAAAACCATTGGCAATGAGAGTCATTCCAGGCATGGAGTGCTTAAGGGTAAAAGTCTTTATCTTTAGGTCCCGTGCCACTTAAATTTGAGCCGGTAAGGGATCAAAGTTGACTTGAACAGTTTCTGAGTCCCATAATTGACTCGGTGGCGACTCCACAAATCGGCAACGAATTCGGTTCACTAAAAAGGTCGCCTTACCAAACATATCGGCCTTTAAACATTTACAACCACGGCTCGATCGATTCCAAACGGAAACACGGGTGCCCGCACCCGTCTAGTACAAGTTCGGATCGTCATCCGAATCGAGGTCCGACACATCGCCCCGTGCGCGAGATCGGACCGGCCCCCGACCGGGAGGGGGCCGCGTGGGTGGCCGCCGCCACACGTTGATAAACCGGGTCAGTCCCGCGCAGGCGCGCACGGGGCACCGGGCGGTGCGGACGGACGTCCACAGTTTGGCGACTCCGCTGGGGAATTGGAAACAAGTTTCCAGCGGTGGTGTAACTTGAACGAGGTCGGTGAAGCTCATTTGTTAGTTCCTAATTGTGGTCACTACAGGTTTTGGCCCTAAAAAGCCCACCCTAACCGATATATATCAGGACCAATCGACCTCTTCGCGGTAAGATCTTTAGGGACACGCGGAGAGATCCTCGATTGACGTTCCGGCCGCCTAAAGCGTACCCCGTGGGAATAATAAGCGGATAGTTCTGAACGGACGGTATGACACTCGTCTCCCTAGATAATTGTCAATGCCTAAGTAAAGACTATTCGTGGGCGGTAGCCTACCCTAACCTACCCGTGTCTGCATCCTGCATGAGTGTACGCATTCCTAGTTATGTGTAGCGTGTTTGCAAACAACCCAAATAAAACACTAAAAATCTGGATTCAACCACGCCAACATATTCAACCGCACCCAATTCCGTTTTCGAAAAATACCTCATCTTTTCAAAGTGACCTCTTAAACGCCGATACTCCGATCAAATCATGATTCTAAAAGGGGAAAAGCATTTTTAGATGTCGTTATCATGGCAAATTTTACACTCAAAAAATGATAAATGTATATTTTAGTGCCATCACCTTGGCCAAAGTAAAACCCGTCAACGACAAATACCGTTAATGCCACCGAGACTCCCGATCAATGGGATCAAGGTACACCAAATGGTTACATTTTTATTTTAAAAAAAAAACATTTTTTTACACATACCGTTAACACAACCGAAGCTTCAATTAATGAAGTCAAGGAATCCAAAACGGTTACATTCTCGAAACACTTTTCACAATACATCACTCCCCACCGTCAAATGCTAGTTAATGCAACCGACAAACATGCATCACTAGTTTTAAAAGCTTTTCCTAAAGACACTATTCACTACCTAAACCCTTAAAAAGGATTTAATTACACCTTTAAAACGCCATCATTAGACTTCACGCTCTACCACGAGTACCATATCCGCTACAAGTATCGAACTAGCTAATTGATAGTAGTCTCGATAAAAGCATCACGTCATCATTTTTCAAAACTGGTTCCCCTAAGAACCATGTTCCTTTAAAAAAAACATTTACACTTTTGCTATCGCCGGATTCCCGACGCACACACGTAGCAACACATTTTTACGTCACGAAGAGTGTCACCACACCATCTTCACCCTAATTTTACAAAATCATTTTTTTTTCAAAAGAATTTTCCCCTACAAAGATTGGTCGTTTTCAAAAAAAAAAACATATGATCCTGAGTTGGGATCACGATCAACTTCTTACGTCGTACAACCATGTGATTAACTTTCTATGTTAGTTACTAGGATCACCTCTACTCGAGGTCTTACATTTTGGGTCGTCTCATTTTGAGAAGTCCTCTTTGAACCTCATCTCCGAGGTTTGTGTCGAATCGTCTTGTCACAGAGATCTAAAATTCATTAGGCGTTTCGCCGAATACACCAGGAGTCTAAAGCACCCGAGTCCCTAAACCCGCGGCCGCACGCACACGCGAGTCAAGGGTCTCATTTCCGCATCGCTCAACTACGAGCATTCCTCGAGTCTCTAAGTCGTTCGACAAATCCGCTCTGACCCTTAACGTTGTCTTACAGAGATAGTTCCCTCAACATGTCCTCGGATCCAGGAGTGATCGAAAATCTCTGCATTGATGTCAATACCCTAACCAAAGTAGTTCATGATGTCCGCACCTCAGTAGACCGCCTGACCAGCTTCGTGCGTCATATCGATAGCCGCCTCAACTTCCTCGAAAACGAAGGCACAGAAAGCGAACCCAATGCCAGTTCGATCAATTACCATACTCACACCCCGAGCGGATCACCCAGATACTCCGTATGGGCAAGATCCCCTGAGAACAACAAAGAAATAACCTCGACTCCTCACAAGATACTACCCAACAAAGGCGGAGCACCCCGAAAAGAATTTACCAAAATTAACTCGTCATACACTGAGACCCTCAAACATTTGATTGACCAAGGAATACTCACCCCCAGTGTCCTACTCCAGACCCGCTGGTGGGCAAACGTAGCAAAAGTTAGAGTCCTAATGCCTACTGCTTGTTCCACCAAGGAAACAGACATGACACCGAGGTATGTTTCACTTTGAAACATGTCATCGAGGAGCTGATCGAGGCAAGGATGTTCTCCCCGGCAAAGCGGCAAAAGGCGGACTTCACTTTCTCAGTGGCTGAGGGGGAGATAGTAACATCGGTAGTCGTCACAAGCCACTTTAAACCCCTCAACTAGTCGCCCCCGAGGGCCACCTCGAGGCGCCACTCGAGAGGAACATCCCCGGAGGGTAATGGCAGACGCCGGGGTCCGCAGAGCGTATGGGGTCAAAGTCGCGATGCGACCAGGTCATAATAGCCGACCCTTAAAGGTGCAACCGGTCTTAGAAACAGTTTAGTTCGTCTTAAGGCCTAGACCTAACAGTATAACAAATGTCTTTTGTTTTTACTCCGAGTCAAGAGGTGCGAGGGGATCTGTCCTCCATCTCCCCGAAAACAATATCTCGGGCGCATAGCCCGCTTATTACTATCAATAAAAAGAAATAAACTTTTCTTCCTTTATAATGCACCTCGACAATCGTTTGATTTAATAATGCACTTTCTCGCTTAAAACTTGATATTTTGTCATTTATCGATAACAATCAAACGTACTTTAAAACAACGAGGAATTATAAAAACCGAGATCCCGTGTTCTCTTTTTACCTATCCCATGTCTGGTATAGAAAGTCACATAACTATCCCTTAGAACGAGCATTCCCGAATCATATGACAAATCTAGATAGTCTCTCAGCCTGTGATCAAAGATGGAAGGCAAACCCATTTCCCACAATAAACACCCCTCGAACAAAGACCGACTAATTCCAACCATTGGTGCTAGTCCGACAAAATAAAAGAGTCTGAAATGGCTAAAAGGAGCCAAAGAAAAAGTGAAACCAAGGCCAAACTAAACTGGCCCAATTCAATGATCAAGACCAAACTCGACGGTCAAAATGAAACCCCCAATCATTCAACTCGACTTTAAGTGCAAAGTCCGAACGAAAAAAAAAAGAGAAAAAGAAAAAATTAACAGGCCAGTCAGCTAGCACCCAAATACTAGCCTCCCTACATTACAACCCTTAAGACCTTTCCGAGACACTTGTTAGGAGACAGTCCGAAATTTTGAGGATTCAAGCTCAATAGGATAATCCCAACCTTAAGGGCCAGACATGGAAATCAGCTCACGTAATTTACATCCCACCCGATTGAAGTATGAGTCATTTTTACTCAGCTTCCCCTTTTCTACCACATTACGAAACCTTAGTCCATAGCCCTAACTCCACAAAAATCAAGCTCCAGATTTTGATCTATCAAAACCACTTACTACCTAGCTCCACATTTCAAAACCATCCAAGCAAGTCACCCTGACCCAAACACGGTATCTCGATAATTATCATTTCCAAGGGGTCACACCCAATCACTCCACCTTAGTTCTTTAACGAGGGTGAATACGCTCCAAGCATCTCACATCGACAATTGGCATAACGAGTCTAAAGCAAAATCACTCACATCTAGAAAGAACTACGAACATGGTTTGATTTCGTCTAAACGCGGATACGTAAGCAACCCTTCCATGGGTACAACCAATTAAACAAACAAAACAAACAAAAATCGATTACTCGATTCATGTACAAACCTGGACTCTTTCCACGTTCCGTCTAATGAGTGATTTAAGTGCCGAAGTACAAACGACGAGCCGAGGACGGGGTAAAAACCCGAAAGGGCGCCCCGGGCAAAATGAAGAAACGAGTTGCGAGCCATCGTTTATAGAAAAAAGCAATAATAAAAAGAAGCGAAAAAAAAGACAAAACAAAAGGTGAGCCGAGGACGAGGTGAAAACCCGAAAGGGCGCCCCGGGCAAAATGAAGAATCGAGTTGCGAGCCACCACAAAAAATAATAATAATAAATAACAAAAAAATGTGCTTCCCATTAATGACATCAATTGAATCAAGCCTTTGTCGAGGCCCTTTACATCAAGCATCTAATATCCGGCCACCCCGGAAAATGATAACACGTCAAGCAAAACCCTACAAAAAGTTAGTGCTAATATGCTACATAATATCAATTTATACAACATAGTACTAAGCGGTTGGGCTCTACCGGTCCAACTTTCCCTTTCCCTTACCATTCGGATGCGCTTGTTCGGGTCTCTCACTATAGACCCTGAACACAAGTCTCCGTCGTCTCAACCAAAGGCGAGCCCAGCCGATCCAATCTCCCGTCACTCACATTTTCATTATGGGTCTTATCAGTCTAGGCCCATCTAGATGAACTGACGAATACTAGGATCATTAACGCCGTCTTCGGTCGGGCACTTAGCGACATTAGCCCACATAGCTTCCTTATTCTGTAGTACAGTCATCTCCACAACCCTTAATCTTTCACTCACATCTGACAACCCCGGATATCAGGAACGACCTCCTGAAGTCGCCAAATCCCTTTCCAAAAGCCGAAATGCCTGCACAAGAGTGACAGGTCCACACGGACAACACATTTCACCCGTCGGATCCACCAAACTTAGATGTCTTTTCATTTTTTTTAAGGGGACAAGCTACCCCACCTAGGCGTGTTGTAGCCTTTTAACGGTTATCGTCAAGCCGCGTCTGTAGCCTAATAAGGCAATATTATGAATGTGCAAAAAGTGGTCTAACTATTTTTTCAAAAGTCGCCCGAATTTTAACTTCGGCCTCGTTCTGAATGTCAAAACAACCACGCTCACCTCTTAACACACTCGGTCGAAGCACGTTAATATTTTACATCTCAAGTCAAAACGTTTTAATCGACGTACTACCTGATCCGATTCCCGGCTCAAACTAACGCATTTCAAAACATCCGAAAGGAATTGTTTTCATACTCTCATGCAACGCTAACACGCCCTAAAACTAGGTCAAATAGCAAAGCAAAATAACAAAAAAGTGATTACTTGTCAATCTAGGTAAACAAATTCGCCAAACACAAGACTAATCCAACTAATTCCGATACTAAAACTCTAAAGCGAATATACAAAATATACAAATTCATACACAAATCGAGACTAGGGAGGACCCCTAGAGGCCGCGCCAACAGCTATCACGACCTCACAAATGTCGTCATCTAAACCTAGATCCTCCAAATCTAGAAGAGGAGACGCCCTACCATCCATCCCCGACAGTATGTCTAGGGTAGCCGTCTCGGAGACTCCTCCAACCTCCTCGGTAGCAGCCGTAGCCTCAGCCTCAGCCTCAGTCTTCCTCTCAATCCGATGCCTCGCCTCCCCCTGTGCAGAGGTCTCACCCGAGACCGAGCCAGCTGCTCCTTAAGGAAAGCGATCTCGTCGGCCCGGGATTGCAGGAGCCGTTGCGACTCAACATCTTTCGCCACGAGCTCGGTCACCCAAGTCTCCAGTTGTCCCACCATATCCGAGTAATCCTGCAAATGCACTCAAACATTAGGAAAATACGCGAGCAGCCTAGAAAACCGCATTAATCGCGCAAACTCACCGATCGAGGTCCTGAAGTGTCACGGGAAACCCTCGAGGCATAGGCCCGGAAGCAGTTGGCGGCCTGGCACAGCCGGTGATGGCAAGCTGACGAAACCTGAGAGTTGAAACCACAAAAGTTAGGCAAACCGACCCAAAATTCTTAAGACCCAAACAAAGAACGAAAGCCAAAACTCACCCGGTATACCCGGTCACGCCACTCTATCCCGGCATCTAGGGCTGTTCAAAAACCGGTACAGACCGACCAACCGGACCGGTCGGTCCAGACCGAACCGGCCCTACCCACAACCGGTCCGGTCCCCGGTCCCTCCTCCATGGACTTTCCGGTTTCCGGTCCGGTCCGGGCTAAAACCCGGAAAAAACCGGTCCGGACTGATAGACCGGAATTAATTCTCATGTTCCCAATTTCCCATTAATCTCAAATACTCAAATTCCCAATATTCTGTCAAATTCAAATCCTATAATTCATATTTCCTATAATACTCAAATTCCCAATATTCCCAAATCATAACTTCCCATAATTCTTATTTCCTATATAATTTTTAATCTATAAATAATTCAAAATACTATACTAAATTACTAATTACTAAATTACTAAGTTACTATATAGTTGAAACTACTATTTTACATGTTTACGTAAATTACATTCAAATACATTTACGCGCTAAATTATCGTTCATTGTTGATTGTTGATCGTTTGATTTTATATTATCGTATATAAGTTACAAACGTACAAGTTACAACCATTTTACGCGCTAGTTGGGTCGACCGGTCCGGTCCGGGTTCAGACCGGTCCGACAGGTCCGGTCCCGGTCCGGTCTGACACCCATCCGGTCCGGTTTCCGGTTCTGACGAAGCCCTTTGGCCGGTCTTCGGTCCAACCGGGTCCGGTCCGGTCCGGTTCCGGACCGGTGAACACCCCTACCGGCATCCATCTCTTCGGCAGAACACAGAGGAAGAGGCTCGGTGAAGGGTAGCCACGTCCACCCTAAGCAGCGTTAGGGGGAAATCTGGGGCTGGATTTCATCAGCCGGATCGGCCAACTGAGAAAACGACAGATTGGTCAGTCAAAGGGCAAGGAAACAATAAACCGCAAAACAAACCTTAGAACCAAAACTAGAACATTACCACGAGGCGGTACCAAGCTAGCCACCGGGTGACGTGAGATAGGTACGGGCACCAGGCACCAGGCACGTATCACCTCCTTCTCCGTCCCTATCCTCGAGGACCTCTGCGGTAGTTGGTGGTCTAAACATGGTCCGGGGAGGATCAACCGGCACCCTGAAATCGTCATATAGACACTGGCGCACCAACCGCTCACCCAGGTACCAAACTGGGCGAAACAACGCAGGAAGGAGCATCCTTCTATAACTCCAAGGCCTCAGCTCCGCAGTCACATACCCGGGCACGCCCTCATAATCGGCCCAAGGACGGGCCACAAACTACACGAATAGAACCGACATCCCAATGAATCCCAAACCTTAGGGGCTACTAAACGAAATAGGCTATAAAAAGAAAACTTACATACACGAGGCATAGCTTGTTAACCAACGCATTCTCCGACGGGTTGTGGCTGATCGTGCTCTTAGGCTAATCCAGCCTCCACTCGATCCCCGACGGGAATCTCTTCGGGTGCACCCGCACCGTTTTAGGTTCCAAACATGGAAAATGGGAGTAGATCCAAGTCTGCAAAATCCCAAAATACCTTTAGCAACACTAAGCCAAAACTAAGCAGAATTTTAGAGACAAAAGTGAGAATAGCAGCTAACCTCCAGTATAAGGCCCGGACCCACATTGGGCACAGCTGAAGCCGAAACTATCTCCAACGGCCTCACCATGACTTGCAGGCAGCGAGTCATCTCCGCGAAAGCCGCGGTCACCCAATCATAACGTCCTAGCTGAGCCAGGTCAGCTAGGAAAGGTAAAATCCTAGTACTAAACCTCTCGCCTTTATCCGAGAAGTGGGTCGACCCTAGGAAGTACCACAACCACAACCGGGCATCCTGCTCCAGCGTGTTGGGTTCTTGACCCTCTAACACCGCCACTCGCTCGAAGTGATCAGTGATATACGAGCTCACCAGAGCATGAGGCGTACTATATGCCTCACGCTCTAAACAATCCCCGATGAGGCCCCGCACCTCATCACTATCTAGATTAGGGCCTTCGGCGGCCCACCTAATCCTATCTGGACCCTAGGGCAGACCGGTAATCATCCCAAAATCCTCTAGTGTCATCCCGACCTCCCCAAAAGTCATGTGGAAGGTCGAAGTAGTATCATGGAAGCGATCTATCATCGCCCTAATCACCATAAGGTTGCACTTAGTCTTGCAACCCACCAACCGGACCCACTGCTCGACCACGTGACATAGAGCGGTCCTCGCGATAATCTCCTTTACCGCGGGGGTCAACTTCTAGAAATAAATATCGAGACACGTAGTAAAGCACGAGAAAGTCCTCATCGGACCTGGGGACTGCAAACCAAGACAACGAAAGAATAAACAAAACAAACCTAACCTAACCCGAGCAAAAAGAAAAATCTAAGATATAACTAACATGCACGAATAGGAAACTCACCAGACCACGCACGATGCGGTGAGAAACGTGAAGGTCAAGGTGAAACAACAACTGATGACCATCCCAGTTCCGAGCCCACTCGGGATCTTCGTAACCAACCTCCTCATTCTCCGGGACATGAACCGGAACATGAGCGCTTCTTCACTCTATCAAAATCGGCCTCATTAATGGCCTCGGGGTCGCGGCGCTGAGACGAGATGCTCCGTCGTCTCCTGCGAATCCCTCGAGGAATCTGTGAACTCGCCCCAATAACCTCCTCACTAGTACAAACCGAGGAAGTTCCCTCTGGACGCTCAGTATGGCCTCTAACTGCAAAACCAAACAAGAAATAAAAAAAACATACCTCTGGTCAGGCTAAAACAGCTTAAACAGGTCAAAATAGGGTCAAAATTTTGGAGAAGGATATCAAAATTCCGAAAAAGCCGCTAGCACCCATTTTCTATCCCGGTCACAATGGAAGTAGTTTCGGGAAAATCCGACGTCGTTACGACACCTTTTGGTCCGTCTTAAGACACACAAAACCTCACGGAGAGCCCTAAAGGCCATCCTAACTCATAAAAATCGACGAGCGAACTACCCATATCCTCACAAACACTATTTGAGCAAAATTAGATGCGAGAATATTCGGGAAAACGGTCCCTAACCCTATTACCTCGAACCTATCACTATAGGGAGCCATTGTTGCACCTTGAAAACCCCTATCAAGCTTATAACTACTTTAACAAGCTCTAATCGACCCTAATTTAACAATAGGATTAAACATAAGCATCAAAACTTAGTAAATCAACAACACCCAAATCGATTTTCTAGGTTTTCAATAAAACCAATTCACAACCAATAAAATCGAGCAAAGCCGACAATAAACAAGTAAAGAACGCTTACCCGGAGTCGACATTGTCGTGTATGACGGAAATCGAGACGGAAAATCGCAAGAAAGATCGAGGAATCGGCTTTGGGGCGAAAGGGGCGACGCGTTCGAATATGGGGTTGAATGTACAATCACCCCAATTTTCGTTTACTTAACTAGACCCAGTCCACGAAAACCCAACCGCTTCAGCTGACGCGTCCGGATCCTGAACCGCTGGAGGCTGCGCGCCTGAAGATTGGGGCACTGATGGACGCGCGTCTAAACAGTCCGGCACAGACTAAAATAAAAACAAACGAGGCTTAACACACATCTTTTAAGACAAGCGAAATAACAATAAATGGAACAATTACTAATCGACATCGATAATGCACTCTCGATAATGAAACAAGCATAAGAACCGCACTTAACCTAAACGCTGCACCCGAACGCGTAATAAAGCAATTCGAACCGAACTAACCTAAACAAACTCTGAACAAATCCTAAATGCATAAAAAACCAAGACAAAGCAAAAGCAAACCCGAGCAAAATAAGACAAACCCGCAAAACAAAACAAAATTGACTAAAACAAATAAGCAACATCATTTTTGCCCGAGGGGTCTTAGTTATCCTGGAGGCACATCATTTTTGCCCGAGGGGTCTTAGTTATCCCGGAGGCACAACAACAGCAATTTTGCCCGAGGGGTCTTGGTTATCCCGGAGGCACAACAACAACAATTTTTCCCGAGGGGTCTTAGTTATCCCGGAGGCACAGCAACAACATTTTTGCCCGAGGTGTCTTAGTTATCTCGAAGGTACAACAATTTTGCCCGGCGGGTCTTAGTTATCCCGGAGGCAAAGCAATGGCAATTTTGCCCGAGGGGTCTTAGTTATCCCGGAGGCACATCCACAACAATTTTGCCCGAGGGGTCTTAGTTATCCCAAAGCTAGGCACAACAACAACAAGTCCTAGGGGTCATAGGCGTCCCGAAAGACAGCTATTCGAGTGGAGACTGACGCCCTCGAATAGATTATCTTGTTTTACTTCGTCCTAGGGGTCAGAGGCATCCCAAAGACGAGTGCTCGAGTGGAGACTGATGCCCTCGAGTAGTTTATCTTGGCTTATTTTGTCCTAGGGATCAGAGGCATCCCGAAAGATAGCCACTCGAGTGGAGACTGACGCCCTCGAGTAGTTTATATTGTTTTGTCCTAGGGGTCAGAGGCATCCCAAAGACAAGTGTTCGTGTGGAGACTGACGCCCTCGAACATTTCTGCTTAGCTTTATTTCGACCAAGGGGTCACAAGCATCCCGAAGACGACCGCCCGAGTGGAGACTGAGGCACTCGAACGTTTTATTTCATCAAGGGTTCACGAGCATCCCAAAACACTTGTTCAAATAAAAGCCAACACGTTTACGCTTAACGCGTCACCTACATAAAAAATACTTAAAATTGAACAAAATTCTAAATAAACCGAAGAAGACAAAGCACGCGCACATGAAAAATCGGGAACGAGATGTCAAGCAACGGCCCGGGCCGAAGCAAGCAACCGCAAGCGAAGATGTCAGGTATGATTTCTAAAGCCTTGGCTGGCGAGCCTCAACACGCAGCCCAGTGGACTTAAAACGACCCGACCGGACAGCCACCAGACCGTAATCTTCGATTGACCTTGGCGGCTATACTTTGACTTTCGCCTTGTCCAAGCCTCTGTCAAAGTGGGGGCTTCTGTAGACACCTATATTTGGACCTGGTGGCTGCAGAAGTGCCCAACTAACACCCAATGACGATAGAACTGCAACGCGACATGGGTTCGCGATGTTTTAGGTAGTTTTTCTATAGAACGGATCAAATAAATTACTCGGGGAAATTAAACTAACATGATGGCAGCCTTAGTCGTGTTGTTACGGTCGCATAGACACTAATTAGAGTCGATTCTGACACCGGGACCCCGAGTCGGTCCCGAATCTCGAACCAAGTCAGCAGCGCGCCAAGCGAACCTCGGGATGCACACCCGAGGACCACTTAAACCGTGGCGCTAGGTCAAGGGAGGGGAACCTTAACCCCCAAGATACATATTATACACCCGCCTCACGACTTTGGAAGGTATCAAGATCGTATCTTCAAAACTCCAGCCGCCCCACCTCACGCGCCTTAGACTCCCCACGCCTGAACCCAGGTGCTTGAGTCTTGGTGCGCCTCAGCTCAGGCGTCCATATGGGTGACGAGGGCCGAAAACACCTATAAATAACCCCCATCACCTCATTCATTAGACACAACTTCTCATCTTTTCTTCTCCCTCTACTCTCTCGCTAAGGGCTCGCACTCCGACACCCGAGGCAAACAATCCACTCGATCGTAGTTCCGATAAAAAAGCGACATCGACGCTACTCCTCACCTTCGAGCACCCCACTCGATACCGAGGTGCCTGTGTTCGACTAGCTCAAGTCTAGTAACGAAGTTCTGCCAGATTAGCCACAGAACCATTCCATAGTAACGAAGCTCTGCCGGAGTAGCCGCAGGAAGGGTTGATGGTAACAGAGCTCTGCCGGAGTCACTGGTCAAAGTAGGAGGATCCGCCTATTGAAGTTGAGTTGTCACTAGGTTGCCATCTAGACAAAACTTTCCATATTCGTACTTTCCTTTATTATGCACTACGACAACACTAGATGTGGACACTAGGTCCACAAACACTTACTAAAATACGTAACATCCCAACTTCGACCGCAAACACTAAAACACACTAAATAGACCCGAGTAATCACTACTACAAATGAGCACTTGGGCCACGGCTAAATTCGTGGCAAAACTGCAAAATTTTCGTGGCTAATGTACTTTGTCACGGAAAACTCATACGTGGCGCAAGTGGCCGTGGCGAACAAATAGCCACGGAAAAAAAAAACCGTGGCAAGTATTGATTTTATTGCCACAGAGTCTCCCGTGACTAGAATTAACTTTTTGCCACGGGTTATCCCGTGGCTAATTTTGTGACGAAACATTTATTTCGGTGAAAATATATAATAAATAAATTAATTAATAACCGTAAGAATTCTCTACCTCTAGAGTAGTCACATCTGAAACGATTACTAGCTTTATAGCCGAGTCCTTTCAATATCATTTAATTTCACCAGTTGCACGCATCGAAGAGCCTTCCCAGGAGGTCACCCATCTTAACACTACTCTCACTCAAGCACGCTTAACTGTGGAGTTCTTATGCCCAGCTACCAGAAATGAATTTTAACTTTGTTGACATAATCATTGTTCGAATTCCTTTAAAATGTTTTTTTTCCACAAACTACATTTACTTTGAGTAATTAATTGGTTTTTCCCCAATGATTTACTATTTATGATTAAAAAAATTGTTCCGGTAAAAAAAATCAAGTTTCGAAATTGACTTTCGGACTCATGATTTCATTTATTTATCTATATTTGTATTTTAATTTCTATTTTTCACGTTCTTTTATTGCATGTTCTTTCGATATGTTTTTTCTTTTCGTTATTGGCTTAATTAGATACTCGTATTTTATTTTCTTTGAACTATCGGTGGTTATTTTATTTCATTAGTTTTTATCCTCATCGAGTTTCCTCTTGTCTACTCTAAGGTTTACCAGAATTTTATTTTTTTATTAAATTAATTTTGTTTTATATTAATTTTTTAAAATATCTTCCAAATAATATTATAGAATAATTATTGAATTAGACAGTTGACGATAAATTAATTTTTTATTTTCTCACTAGTGGTCTTTAATTATTAGATTTTCTTACATGTATTTGTAAGTTATTTGTTTTTCTCAATTATACCTCTCTTTTTTTGAAAAATAATTTTAACTGATTATTAAACATAGGTACGACTTTTCAAAACATTAATCTTTCTTCCAAACCAAATAACTTGAAAACAATTAATTTACAAAACTAATCATTATTTTCACAGTCAAAGTTAATTCCATAAAAAAAATATTTATCGATTAGAATTCTTAAATATGAGTTAAAAAAATGATTTTTTTCACACTGAAAATATTGTAAGAAAATAAATCAATAATTTGAAAAAAAAATAATACAACGCTCGAAAGTTGCGGTTATGAGTCATACTCGCTCCCTTTCTTTTAAAGTTTTTTTCTTAAAAAGAGGTTTAATACATGTGAATAAATTAATTAATTAATTAAGCGGTAAAACTGAAAGATCTCAAATAATATTAGACATGTCAATGATGGATGATAAATCACATACTTCTTTTTACTTGATATGTTATGTACGCCGCATATTAGCATATCTATTACAATATTTAAATGTCATCCAGTCTTTCAAAAGTCATACTTTAGATTATATAATTTTAGTTAAACATATTGTCAAATTAAGAGAAAGTAATGACTTCAAAAATTGTGATTAGTTAAAAATCAACAAATTAGACAACCAAAGTTTTCTTTACTTGTATTTTGTTTTACAATTTTTTTTTTAAAAGTAAATAAAAGAATAACAATTTTTTGTTGATAGATAAAATATTTTCAAATTTAATTTTTTTATTTAATTTCATATTTTCTATAACTTCAAATTTTAAGGAATTTTTTAAGATCAAAATTTGACATTTGGCTTAACTTGAAAGCAATTTATTAAAGTTTGAAGAACCACATTAGCCACATGCGTTTATTACATCAGTGGCTAAAAAATAATTTCGCCACGGAAGTTAATTACATTGTGGCTAAAAAATATTTGCCACAAAACAAATTCGTGGCTAAATATATTTTGGCCACGGGTGTGGCAACTTTCGTGGCAAGAGTGATTATTGGCCACGACTTTAATAAAATTCGTGGCGCAAGTGAATTTTAGCCACGGGAAAAATTGTCCCGTGGCATATTTTTTTTCTCAGATAGTGAATCAAAATTTTCCCGTGGCTAGGTAAAAATTAGCCACGAATAACAAATTACCGTGGCATAATTCGTGGCGCAAGTGGCAATTTGTTGTAGTGATCGAATTCCGAGATCCGTTCTCAAACTATCTATGCACCGTGTCCCGTTTAGTGTATACTTCGAGGGTGCAACTCCTCACTATGTGATTTACTTACATTCGCATTTACAGCTTTTCGTATGATTTATTACTTTTATGACCTTATAATCGCATGCTAAATCACCTAATACGGAATTCAAAACGTAAATAACTAAAACTGAACAAAGTGATGGTCAGGTTCCGAATTAGTTCGGATGCTCGCCTTGCTAGGTTCGACGCGTCTCTATTAATACCGAACTGACGCATCTTAAGCAGAATACCAGGTAAGGTAAACCACGAGAATGACTAATATCCGTATTATCACGTTAAAACTGATTTGCTAATACGTATAATACTAGTACTCTCTACTCTCCTACATGCATCTTTTCATGGCCTGTCTGTCACGTGAAATCACATGCAAAGAATGTAAACACAACCATTTTGACGACAAAACTTACTTATCTTTAAACAACCGACGTAGCAAAAGGTATAGGGTTAAAACAACGGATGTTACAGTTTTTCCACCACAACAAAAGAACTAGGTTATCACCCCACCGATTGATTAGTAGAGGCCACTATAGTTCAGTGCAGTCGAAACACCACGCATGGTAGGATCCAACATAACAAAAGAACTAGGTTTTCATGGCCTCCGAGTCTGCTTTTCATTACAAGTGCAGTCGAAACACCACGCATGGTAGGATCCAACACAAGCTATTCGTCCCAGACTCGCGTCGTAAACTTTATATAAAAGTCGCTCGTGAACAAGTAGTACTTTATTTGGTGACCTTCAATAATTGGTCGGACTCATTTGAAACAGTCAAATCCTCAAATACTTAGTTTCAGTGTGACAATGTTACACTTTAATCCTTAAGTGTCACCCGAAACATTATATCCCAAATATCGTATAATATTTTTAAAATAGTAAATTCTTTAAAATGAAGTTTTATATAAAAATAAAATTTAAGGTATAATAATAATAAAATATTATTTTAAAATTTATAGTTTCTAAAGAATATAAAAGTTTCTGAAAAATATAAATTAAGTCGTACTTAGTCGATTTACAAAATTTGACGTAAAATTATTTTTAAAAATATTTATAAATGTCGTGTAAAAATTTCGGAATAAAACAAATCCATTTATTTTAGAAAAAAAATGAAATTTATAAATTTGTACCAATGTAAAATAATAAGTGAAATTTTATTAAAATAAAATTTTGTAGGTTACTAATCTATTTTTATAATATATAAACAAATATAAAAGTACTAAAAAAAATAAAATATATGACCGAAATTACAATTATATAAAATACATACAAAATATATAGTACATAGAATATACATACATAGCAAATAGAAGTAAATAAATAAAATATAATGAAAATGATATAAGTAAATTTTATTAATTTAAGTTCTTTTATTCATTTTCTCAATTTTTCATATAGACAAAAATGTAAATGTAATAAATAAATTAAATAAGTGATAATTAAGTCGAGTTGAATTTAGTCATAAATAAGTATATAATACAAATAAAATATCACGTAACATTTTTATATATACATAAGTAATTTAGTCGTACAAACAAGCCTAAATATTTAAACAAGCAATTTATTAAATTACTAACATAATATACTTATATATAAGAAATGTTGTTAGAAGAAAAGTTTGGTTACCTTAATAGCTGTTACGTAGTATTTATTAACGTTATTAAGAATTAAGGTCGACAGGGTCAAAATATCGTCTACGTAAGAAAAGTCGTCTTTTTCCTCCTTTAAAGAAACTTTGGGGTCGAAATGATTTGACCCAAATACGGTACTAGAAAAATGATTCCGCCAAATACTGAGCAGCTCCTCATTCCCGATTCTCCAATTATAAAAAAGGACGAGGGAGTAAATATAGTACATAGTACGGAATAGTAATAGTAAGTAGTATGTACTACTTATATATGTAGTAGTAGTAAAAGTAGTAGTAAAGAGTATATATGTATACGTTGTAGTAGTAGTATGCTCGCAGTAGTAGTATATATATAGTGAGTGAGTGATTAGGTTAGTATATTTGTATAGGTGTATGAATATTAGGAATGTAGGGTAGAGTAGTAACATAAACTAGGTGAATGTAGGTTGCATGCATGACAGCATTAGCAATATGAAATTTGACGTGGATTCAATTAGAAATCCAACCATTCCGATTTCTTGTCTGTTTCTCGTACAAACGTTTTTCTTTCTTTCTTAAAAAGTTGAAATATAAGATTACGGAATAAAAATAATGAAAACCGTAAAGTTTATGTTTAAAAAGGAATTTGTAAGACGGTAAGTAAAATAGACGGTAAATAGTATTATGAGACAAAAGTTATAAGAAATCATTATCTTAAGTATTCGATAAATTATTAAATTTTTACGAGACGAGAAAACGTTAAAATAACAGGTCAATATTAAAAATATTTTCGAGTTATAAACTTTATTTAATGAAAGATAAAAATTTTAATAATTCGATAAATAAATTTTCATGTTTTTAATACAGAATAATTTTTAAGTTAACGAAAATAAAATATTTTATTCGCGAAAATAAATTTTCAAACGTTAAACTTGGTTTAAATAAATGTTTAAAATTTTAACTCTATTTGAAAATACGGGGTGTTACAAACATTGCTTGAGAGAGTTCGGTGCATGCTCTCCAATGCAGGGTTGACTAGGAAGTTTTGGGGTGAAGCTGTGAAGACAGCCTGTTACTTGATAAATCGTGCATCTCATACGGGGATTGACTGCAAGACGCCTTATGAGGTATGGTCTGGTAAAGATGCCGATTATTCATGTCTGGAGGTTTTTGGTTGTTTGGCCTATTATCATGTAAATGAGGGAAAGCTAGAGCCGCGAGCCAAAAGGGGTTGCTTTATGGGATATGGAGATGGAGTTAAGGGATACCGCATTTGGTCTTTGTCAGAGAACTGCGTCATCCTTAGCAGGGATGTCACTTTCGATGAAAGCTCTATGTTTGTGTCTTCCGATAATTCAACAAGTCAAGACAAAAATGATAGTTTCGAGAAACAGGTGGAGCCAGATATAGTGTCATCCGTGTTGTTACCAGGAACATCGATCCAAGTTACAGAAGAAGCTCCAGAAACTAATCCGGCTGGGGAGGAAAGTCAACCAGAAGGGTCCAGTGTTGATGAACCAGAGACTTCTAATGGGCGCCCTAAACGGACAATAAGAGAGCCTATTAGGTTGATCAAAGAGATAGAGGGGCGAAGAATTCATTCCCAGAACTGCGCTGCTATGCTGAAGAGATGGTGGGATATGCACTACAAGTAGCCGACAAAATTGAGTCATCTGAGCCACTATCTTATAGAGAAGTAGTTTCTAGTGGTGATTCTGTGTAATGGATCACTGCTATGAGTGAGGAGATGGAGTCTCTTCACAAGAACAAGACATGAGAGCTAGTCAAGGTGCCATAAGGCAAGAAGGTGGTTGGTTGCAGGTGGGTATTCAAACGGAAAGAAGGAAGAACAGAGGGTGAAAGCATCAGATACAAGGCACGTCTAGTCGCGAAAGGTTTTAGTTAGAGAGAAGGAGTTGACTACAATGAGATACTTTCTCCTGTAGTGCGACACACTTCTATTCGAGTTCTCTTAGCGATGGTCGTTCATTATGATCTAGAACTAGAATAACTGGATGTGAAAACAACTTTCCTTCATGGGGAGTTAGAGGAAGATATCTTTATGAGTCAGCCAGAGGGGTTCGAAATTCCGGGAAAAGAGGACTATGCTTGTAAGTTAATTAAAGAAGTCTTTATACGGGCTCAAACAATCACCGAGACAGTGGTACAAGAAGTTTGACATCTTTATGGTAGGGCATGGCTACAATAGAAGTCCTTATGATTGTTGTGTTTATCATAACAAAATGGAGGATGGCTCGTATTTATACTTGGTTCTATACGTAGATGATATGCTCATAGCTGCGAAGAAGATGTCTTATGTTCAAAACCTCAAGGTACTTCTCAGTTCCGAGTTTGATATGAAAGATTTGGGAGCAGCTAGGAAAATTCTCGGCATGGAGATTTATAGAGATCGGGTTCAGAAGAATCTTTTCTTGTCACAGAAAAGTTATATTTTGAAGGTTTTATCCAGGTTTGGGATGAGTGCCGCGAAACCTATAAACACTCCATCAGTTGCGAATGTTCGGTTATCTAATTCTTTTGCACCTCAAACTGAAGCTGAGAAGACATACATGTCAGGTGTTCCGTATGCTAGTGCAGCTGGTAGCTTGATGTACGCTATGGTTTGCACGAGGCCTGATATTGCGCATGCTGTTAGTGTTGTAAGCAGGTTTATGGCTCAACCTGGCCGCGAACACTGGCAACAAGTTAAGCGGATATTCCGCTATTTGAGGGGAACGATAGATGTGGGTCTCATATATGGGTGTGATACAACATGTTTTGTGACGGGTTATTCTGAATCTGATTATGCAGCAGATGTAGAAGGTAGAAGATCGATGACTGACTACGTACACACTCTTGGCGGATCTGTTGTTAGCTGGAAGGCTACTCAACAGTCGTCTGTTACTTTGTCAACAATAGAGGCTGCGTACATGGCTTTAACTGAAGCGGCCAAGGTGGGTATTTGGTTGAAAGGGTTAGTTAGCGATCTTGGGTTGCATCATGATCAAGCAGTTGTGTACTGTGATAGCTTAAGTGCTATATGTCTTGCTAACGATCAGGTGCATCATGAAAGAACCAAACACATTGATGTAAGGTATCATTTCCTACGTAGTGAGAAGCGCATCGTGGTGAAAAAGGTTGGGACAGCTGATAATCCAGCTGACATGTTCACTAAGCCGGTTCCGCCTAGCAAATTCAAACATTGTTTGGATTTGCAAAATGTTGACAGTTATATGTTTGCCCTTCGGGGCTGCACAGCTCCACGGAGGGTAGTAAGTCCTAGGTGGAACAGGCCCGTGCCTTGGGTGAAAAAGGCAAAGTCCGTGTCTTGGGTGAAAAAGGCAATACCCGTGCCTTGGGTGAAAAAGGCAAGCCCGTGTCTTGGGTGAAAAAGGCAAGACCCGTGTCTTGGAAGAAAAAGACAACCGAGGGAAGGGAGAAAAACGACTATTGACTGAAGACCGTTGAAAGATGCGATCGTTCAAGTCAAGGTGGAGAATTGTTAGAATATGTGACTTGAAGTTGGAATTTCCTTGTTTGGTGGTTTGCCCCACATCTAAGGAAATAGGAAAGTGTGGTTCATGTACAACCAATATATTGTATTTTTGTCCCACATCGAAAGATTAGAAAAGGTGAGGGGATTCTATTCATATAAATAGGAGTCTCCCCTCCACCTTAGAATCCATCCAAAAATATTTGAGTCTCTTAAGTCATTACTTAGAGAGAGCTCATACGAGTCTGTAATTTGCATTCTCGACATAGTAAAAGTTTTACCCTTCGCCTGTGGACGTAACTAAAAAGTTGTTAGTGAACCACGTAAATCTTGGTGTCTTTCTTTTTATTATTGCCGTGTTTGTTTAGCTTCCGCACAACATATGTAGTAAATACTTTACCTTCGATTTTTCTAAACCTTACCTATTTATTATTTGCTAAAATTATTCTTTTAGACGGCGATGATAGAACGCTTTCATGACACTACCTCGACCTTCCACATGTCTTTTGGGGAGGTCGGGAGGACATTGGAGGACTTCGGGGTTATTACGGGCTTACCCTGGGTTCAGGAGGTGATTAGATGGGCTTCCGAGGGCCGTAAGTTAGATAGTGATGAGGTCCGCAGATAGATCGGGGATTGTTAGGAGCGTATGGCTTATAGTACGCCTCACGCTTTGGTGAGTTCGCACATTACCGACCACTTCGAGAGAGTGGAGGTACTAGAGGGTCGAGCACCCAACACACCGGGCGAAACAGCGCAGGAAGAAGGATCCACCTGTAGCTTCGGGGCCTCAATTGCGCCTCCACATACTCGGGCAGAGCCTCGTAGTCGGCCCAACGACGGGCCACTAATTACACAAACAAAATCGACACTTCAATAATCCTAAACCTAGGCTATTAAATAAAACAAGTCGTAAGAAGGAAACTTACATCTTCGAGGCACAGCTGGTTCACCAGCACATTCTTCGACGGGTGTGACTCATCGCGCTCTTGGCCTGAGCCAATCTCCACTCGATCCCCGCCGGAAACCTAACCGGACGAGCACACACCGTCTTGGGTGTCAATCGAGGAAAGTAGGAATAAATACAAGCTTGCAATACCCCGAAAAACATTGGTAGCAATACTAGACCAGACTAAGCAATACCCAAGAAACGAATACAGAGACAAAAATTAACCTCCAGCATGAGCACTAGACCCACGATAGACAGAGCTAAGGCCTATTCCACCTTCAGTGGCCTCACCATGACTTGCAAACAACGGGTCATCTTCGCGAAAGCCGCGGTCACCCAATCAAAACGTCCCAGCTGATCTAAATTAGCTAGGAAAGGCAAAATCCTACTATTAAACCTCAAGCCCTTATCCGAGAAGTGGGTCGATCCTAGGAAGTACCACAACTACAGACGGGCATCCTACACCGGTGTGTTGGGTGCTCGACCCTCTAGTACCTCCACTCTCTCGAAGTGGTCGGTAATGTGCGAACTCACCAAAGAATGAGGTGTACACAATCCCCGATCCCCGATCCATCCGCGGACCTCATCACTATCTAACTTATGGCCCTCAGCAGCCCATCTAATCACCTCTGGACCCCGGGGTAAGCCTGTAATAACCCCGAAGTCCTCCAAAATCATCCCGACCTCCCCAAAAGACATGTGGAAGGTCGAGGTAGTGTCGTGAAAGCGTTCTATCATCGCTCTAATCACTATAAGGTTGCACTTGATCTTGCAACTTACCAACCGGGCCCAGTGCCCGACTACGGGACCGAAAGTTGTCCTCGCGATAATCTTCTTTCTCGCGGGACTAAGCTTCTGAGAATAGATCTCTAAGCGTGTCGTAAAACCCGAGAAGGTCCTCATTGGACCTGGGGGCTGCAAACTGAGATAATATAGACATAAACACTACAAGAGAATTGCAATTTAGCTACTAATTTAGCAACTGCCTAAAATTCAGTCGATAAATATATAAATTAGCTACTACATTTGAGACATAAATATATTTAGTCTCTATTTTAGATATCAAATATAGTGGTAGCTAATTACGTCACTATTATAGAGACTAAATAAAGTCGATAGCAAATTTGGTATCTAATTTAAGTTTTTAGATACGGAAAAACGTCAGTAACTAAAGTTGTCTCAATATATATCGACATAAAATTGCGAATAATGTATTTAGTTTTTATATAGGAGACCAAAGTAAATTCGTAAATGAGTAGAAATTTTAGTATCTAATTTAAATTCTTAGCTACAGAAATAATTTGGTAGCTAAATTTAGTTGTCGGTCGTTGCTATCATGTATTTTTTATAATTCTTATGATATTTTTTTTTATATTTTTTAATATATGTATATTACTATTGGAGTATTACAAAAGTATCTTACAATCCACATTTTAATGATTAATTTTACCTTTAAGTATACATTCATTGTCCGAATAAACATAAATCTTCAAGTGGCCCAATGGTTTGACACTTGATCAAATGTTTGAAGGTTATGGGTTCGATTCCTCTTGCGAACTTAAATCATCAAATTCTATACTAGAGGCGGTGGTGTGGTGCGTGGACGTACATGCGTGGTTTAGTGAGCTAGGGGTAACTCTACGTGCGGTATGGTGGGCTAGCTAGGGTGATGTGGCGGGGTAGGGGTATGACGTGTATTTCTTGTTTTTTCGTGACCATTTTAGATACCAAAAAATTGTGTCGCCAATTTTGCTACAACTGAATCGGTCTCTAAGTTCGTCCCTAAATTAGCTACTATACAATTTGCGGTCGCTAATGTAGCTACTCGAATTTTCGTCTCTATTATTGTCTCAAAATTTGCTACCACCCTTTCGTCGCTAAATTGGTAGCTAATTTTGGTCGCTAATTCAGTAGCTAAATTAGCGACAAGGCGTTTAGCTACTAATGAAATTTAGTCGCAAATTCAGTCTCTAAGCTAATTAGCTACGGAATATTGAAGATTTGCTACTAAAACCTCCGACTCTAAAGTGACTTTACCTTGTAGTGAAACAAACGAAACCAACTTAAACCAGGACTTAGAGCCTAAACTAAAAAGCACAAGTCGCGATACTCACCATGTCGTGCACGATACGGTGAGAGATGTACAAATCAGGGTGAAATAACAACTAATGGCCGTCCCAGTCCCGAGCCCACGGAGGATAATCGTAACCAACCTCCTCGTCCCCATGCACGGGATCCGGGATGTGAGCCCTCCTAGCAACCGTCTCAGGCAGCCTACGCCTCGTAACTCTATCAAAGTCGGCCTCATTTAAGGCCCCTGGATCACGACGTTGCGAGGGAAAGCTTCTTCGTCTCCTACGAATCCCACGGGGAGTCAGTGAGCTCGTCCCGGCTGCCTCACCACTGGTGCCATTTAAAAGAGCTCCCTCGGGACGCTCAGTACCATCTCTAGCTGCAAAACCAAGCGAAAATGCAAAAATACGCACTTCAGGTCAAACCCTAATGCTCTCCTTGAGCGGCGATTCTGAGGCGATCAGTAGGTGACACAATTTCCATGGCACGAAACTCTGCATCAAAAACACGCCAAGAAAACTTCACCGGGGGCTAAAAATATATCAAAGAGTAATGAAAAGGTTAACAGTAAGAAAACTTCTGGACCAACTGAGCATGAAGGGGTACGTACGAAATCTATGCATGAATTGAAGCCCATTCCGGGGCTGAGTTTTGAGGATGATGATGATAATAATGACCTACCCTGGATTACTCAACGAGGGAAAAAACCTAAAACTGTTGATTCCTCAGTTAAGGAGATATTGGTGGATGAAAATTCTAACAAGGAGATGATTATGGAGGACACAAACTTGGCGAATTCTGCCAATCTTATCCAGTTCACAAAAGAAGATACTAAGGATGAGGTTTCATACTGGCAGCAGGCGGTATACTACTTTGTGTTAGGTGCAAACCTTCCTTGGGAAGTTCTTGCATTGAGGGTTTTGTACGTAGGGTTTGAAGGAAACATGATGTTGACAAAGTTTCCTTCTTACCTAATGGAGTTTTTCTGGTACGATTCAAAGAGATGAAAGGGAAAGATGACGTTACAAGCGCAGGGTATCATTTATTTGATAACAATCCTCTCATTGTTAAGTCTTGGACTGAGGGGGTGGACCTTTTGAAGGAAGATGTTAAGGTTGTACCTGCATGGATTCGATTCCATGGACTACCTTTGCGATTCTGGGGAAAGTGTTTACCAGTCATTGCGAATTTAGTGGGAAATTACATTAAATCTGACCAAGCTACGACTGAAAAAACAAGACTTGGGTTTGCAAGATTAATGGCAGAGTTACATGTGGGTAAGCAATACCCAACACAGGTTCAGTTTCTGGACGAGGATGGTCTCCTGACAAAAATTAAGGTAGAATATGAGTGGAAGCCTACTATTTGCTCTAAATGCAAAGGAATGGGACATGAGGCTACCACCTGCAGGAAGGTTACTCTAAGTAAGACAGCTCCTCAAGGGCAACTGCAGAAAACGAAGAAGTGGGTACCTATTACTAAGAAGGTTCCTACCAATAAACCCACGCTCTCTTTGATAGAAATTGAAGAGAATGGAAGCCCAAAGAGATCATTCAAACAAGTGATCACAGATGAAAAGAGGGATGAAGGAGTCTGAAATGTAGGCAAGAATGATGATGAAATAGTGGAGATATTGGCTGCAACTCCTGTTGGTGGCCAATCAGGTAGTGAATTGGATACTATAATTCCTCAAATCCTAAATGATTAAGCTTGGATTTTGGAATGTTCGGGGTCTTAATAATGTTAATAAAAAAGATTAGTTAAAGATTTTATGAATAAAGAAGAAGTTAGTTTATTTGGTCTCTTGGAGACAAAAGTTAAGCCTAGTAATTTCAATAATATTGCTCTCTCGTTGCTAGAGGGGTGGACCTTTACTACTAATAATAGTCTACATAAAGGGGGTAGAGTTTGGTTGATGTGGAGACCTGGGGTCGTTGATGTTACAATACTTGAGTATAATGGCCAATTCATTCATGCTCTTGTTAGCATTGTAGCAACAAGGAAGAAATTCTACATTACTATGGTCTACGCGTTTAATGATGGCAAAGATAGGAAGATATTATGGAATCGGTTGAGGAGTATGATAAACTATGATCAGTTGCCATGGGGTGTAGCAGGTGATTTCAACACGGTCATAGCTAGAGAGGAGAGACTTAAGGGCAGACGAAGGAGGAGGATATGGTTGATTTCATTGAGTGCCTTGATGATTGCTCACTATTTGATATTCCTGCTACTGGTAATTTTTTCACTTGGACAAACAAACAAGAGGTTGGAAGTAGGAAATATAGCAGGTTTGATAGATTTTTGATAAACAAGGAATGGATGGATATGTTTCCTGATGTGGCGGCTCACTTCCATCATGAAAGAGTCTTTGATCACTCTCCTTGTACTGTTAATTCTAAGGAGTTGGATGAGAGTCGAAAGAAGTGCTTTAAGTATTTCAACATGTGGGGGAATGCGCCGAGTTTCACTGATAAAGTCAGGAGGATCTGGACAACTCTTGTCGAAAGTGTTCACATGTTCAAGATTGCTAAGAAACTTAAGGCATTACAACCAATCCTTAAGAGACTGAATACAGAATGTTTTTCTGATATTGAAGTCCAAGCGGATCAGGCTGAAACTGAGCTTCAGAGTATTCAGGAAGACATAAGAACTCGTCCTTTGGATCCGTATTTGATCACTACTGAAACTGAGTTGCTTGATAAAGTTAGACGATTGCAGTTAGATAGGTAGAGTTTCCTTAGACAGAAGGCAAAGGCAGATTGGATTAAAGATGGGGATATGAATACTGCATATTTCCATTCGTGCATCAGGAAAAGGAACTGCAGGAATTGGATTAGTGAGATTCACAACGTTTCACGTAAGCATTGTACCTCTCAAGCTGAAATACAAGAGGCTTTCATTGAATATTACCAGCAATTGTTGGGGAGTACGAAATGCACTTCTCCTATCAAGAAATGCATTATTGACACAGGTCCGGTATGCAATAATGAGCATTGGTAGATGATGATGAAGCCCGTTACGAAGGATGAAATAAAGTCGGTGTTGTTTTCTATCCCTCAGGACAAATCTCCAGGCCCGGATGGGTATACCAGCGGGTTCTTTAAATCTGCTTGGGGAGTTATTGAGGAGGAGACTTGCAATGCTATCATGGATTTTTTCTATAATGGCAGGATGCTTCATCAGATTAACGCTACAGTGATAACACTCATCCCTAAAACTAATAATCCTACCTCAGGGACACACTTTCGACCCATCTATTGCTGCAATACTATGTATAAAGCTATTTCAAAGCTTCTATGTGACAGACTAGCAACAGTTCTTAAAGATATCATCAGTCAAAACCAAGGGGGGTTCATTCAAGAGAGATCTATTGTTGAAAATATCCTGATATGCCATGATTTGGTGAAACTATATGATAGACAAGGAAGCTCTGCCCGATGCTTGTTCAAGATTGATTTACAAAAAGCATATGACACTGTAGAATGGGATTTCATAGGCCAAATGATGCAAGCTCTTAATTTTCCACCTCAATTCTCTAATCTAATTATGAGCTGTGTTTCTTCTACTTCTTTCACTCTTTCTCTCAATGGAAGCCAATTTCGTTATTTCAAAGGGAAGAGAGGGCTTAGGCAAGGGGATCCAATCTCCCCTCTCCTATTTACCCTTTCTATGGAGTATCTTTTAAGAACATTGAAATTTGCTACGACTAGGAATAAATTCCACTTCCACCCACTGTGTAAGGAGATGAAACTGTGTCACTTGATGTTTGCCGACGACTTATTGATGTTCTGTAAGGGTGATGCCTCATCAATTATCCTGTTAATGAGAGCTTTCTCTACGTTTTCGAGTTCGACAGGCTTGCATAAGAATGCTGCAAAATATGAAGTGTATTTCAGTGGTATGGATCCTGTCTTGAAGAATGATATTCTCTGTGACTGGCTTTAAGGAAGGACGGATGCCCTTTAGGTACCTAGGTGTTCCAATTAAACCGGGAAGGATATCTAAAGAGGACTGCAAAGTGCTCACGGACAAAATTGTCTCAAGGATCAGAAGCCTAGGAACGCGGAAGCTATCGTATGCTGGTAAGATTACACTAATTAACTCAGTTTTGAACTCTCTTCATTCATACTGGGCGACCATATTTATTTTGCCAGCAACGGTGGTTAGAAGAATCGAAGCCATATGTAGAAACTTTCTATGGTCCGGTTCTAGTGAATATATATCAACGAACTCTACCCATAGCGTGGGACAGAATCACGGTGCCAAAAACTGAAGAAGGACTGAACATTATACAGGTGGCGAACTGGAATATAGCTGTTGTCGCTAAGTTGGTAGATTGGGTTTATACACATCCAGATAAATTGTGGATCAAATGGGTAAATCAAATTTACCTAAAAGGGAAGAATTGGGATGAATACTACCCAAAATCATCAGATAATTGGTCATGGAAGACTATATGCAAAGTGAAGGAAGATATGAAGCATGGGTATCTTGATAACGAATGGCAGGAAACGAGTCGAGGTTACTCCGTGGCTAGTGGATATGAATGGATTAGAACTAAACAATCAACCAAAGATTGGGCTGAAGTAGTATGGTGTAACTGGATTATGCCTAAACATTCGGTTATTACTTGGATGGCTCAGATGGGTGGAATAAATACTATGGGTCGACTCTACAGTTTTGGATGTACTGAGACTGACAGGTGTTGGCTATGTCAAGATGATACCGAAACTATAGATCATTTGTTCATGTCTTGTGTTCACAGTAGGAAACTACTGAACTGCATTGAAGGTTGGTATGGACCTGTCAAGAAGATGAGTGACCTGGTAATTAGTCCCAGAGATGAGATTAATTGGAAGAAGAATGTTGTTGTACTGGCAGCCTGCTATTACTATATATGGGCTCAACGGAATAATGCAAGAATTAACGAGATGATCTCTAGACCTGAGCATATTGCAGCGAGAATCAGGAATGATATGAAAAGCCGGATGAAGACAAAGATGCCTAGTCTCTCGTTGGACTGGTAGTAGTGAGCATTTGAATACTTACGTGTATTCTCGGTTTATGTACAAGGGAAGAACCTGTTCTCTTCCTCGGTTTGAAATGACTTGTTTATTGTAAATCCTTCTTTTTTTGATATATAGAATCACATTTTATCAAAAAAGGAAAAAAAACGGGTCAAAATAAGGTCAAAATTTCGGATAGAGATATCAAAATTCCGAAAAGCCCACTAGCACCCATTTTCGATCCCGATCACAATAAAAGTGATTTAGGGAAAATCCGACATCGTTACGGTGCTATTTGGTTTGTCGTAAGTCACACAAAACCTCACGGAGTGCCCTAGAGGGCGTACTAACTCACAAAGGTCGGCATGTGAATCACGCATAATACCACAAACACTAAGCAAGCAAGATTACGAAGGTCAAGTACGGGAATAACCGGGAAAGCAATCCCTAAACCCTAATATTTCGAATTTACCCCATGGGAAGCCCTTATTGCACCTCAAAGCTTCCTACCAAGATTATAACTACCCTAACAAGCTCTATTCGACCCTAATCTAACAATGGGACCAAGAATAGATATCGAAACCTAGCAAATTCAAAATGCCCAAATAGATTTTTTAGGGTTTTAGCAAAATCGACCCATAACCTACCAAATTAATCAAAAATCGACAATAGGCGAGTAAGGAACACTTACCCGAAGTCGACATAATCGTGTATGACAAAAATCGAGACGGAAATTGGTTGAACAAATCAAGAAAGCGGCATTGAGTCGAGGGGAGTCGCGCGTTTCGGTTCTGAGACGAATAAACTCTCCCCCTTTTCCTTCGCTGACTTTAAACAAGTCCGACCCACAAAAGCCTAGGCGCCCCACGCCGAGCGTCCTCATTCTGAACCGCTGGGGGTTAGGCGTCCGAAGTTTAAGGCGCAACAGGGCGCACGTCTGACTATTCGGGTCAAAACTAAAACAAGAGCAAACGGGATATGGTATCTGATACCCGCAAAACACGCACTTATAAAGCAAGCAAAATAAGCAATCACAAGACAATTTACTAACCGTAACCGGTAAGTAAGCTTATAAACACCCTCTAACCAAAATCTGCCCAACAAAAAAAGAGAAAAACAACAACAGCAACAAGCATGAAAACACATGACTGACAAGAATACTCATACTCAAGCACAAGATAATTCTAGCAAAACAAATCCGAGCAAGGCAAAACAAATCCGCAAAGCAAAACTAATCTAACCAAAACAAATAAACATCTGCGAATCTTTAAGCCTAACGAGTCGCTAGGCGCTCTGAAGGCAATACAAACACGAATGGACCCCTATGCATCCAAGCTTTTTTAGGCCTAACGAGTCGCTAAAGCATTCTGAAGGCAATTAAAGTTCCAATGAGTTCTTGCGCATTCGAACATTCTCAAGCCTAACGAGTCGCTGAAGCACTCTGAAGGCAATGTATTCTTATACATCCCAGCATAATTTAAGCCTAACGGGTCGTAGGCATCCCGAAGGCAATCCGCCTAACGGGTCATACGCATTCCGAAGCCAGCTTAAGCCTAACGGGTCTTAGACATCCTTAAGGTAATTTAAGCCTAACGAGTCATAAGCATCCTGAAGGCAATTTAAGCCGAACGGGTCATAGGCATCCTGAAGGTAATATAAGCCTAACGGGTCATAAGCATCCTAAAGGTAATTTAAGCCTAACAGGTCATAAGCATCCTGAAGGTAATTCAAGCCTAACGGGTCATAAGCATCCTGAAGGCAATTTGCCTAACGAGTCATAAGCATTCTGAAGGCACTTTAAACCTAATGGGTCATAAGCATCCTGAAGGTAATTTAAACCAAACAAATCATAAGCATTCTGAAGGCAAACCAACGAACATTTTCAGCCTGACGGGTAATAAGCATCCTGATGGCAAGCTAAGCCTAACGAATCATAAGCATTCTGAAAGCAAACCAACGAACATTTTGAGCCTGAAGGGTCATAAGTATTCTGAAGGCAATTTAAGCCTAACGGGTCATAGGCATCCTGAAGGTAATATAAGCCTAATGGGTCATAAGCATTCTGAAGGCAATCCAAGCCTAACGAGTCATAAGCATTCTGAAGGCAAAATAAGTAAATATTCTTGAGCCTAACGAGTCATAAGCATTCGGAAGGCAATTTAAATTCGAGTGGATACTTACACATTCAGACAATTTTTACTCTCGAGCCTAACGAGTCATAAGCATCCGGAAGGCAAAACAAATAAACGTCCGCCCAACGAGTCATAAGCATTCGGATGGCAATTTAAGTTCGAGTGGATACTTACACACTCGAACATTTTTATCCTTGAGTCTAATGAGTCATAAGCACTCTGAAGGCGATTCAAATTCGAGTGGGTTCTTAAACATTCGAAAATTGTAACCCGCGAATCTGAAGCATTTTATTCACGAACACCCGAAACAAAAGGTAAAGCATAATTAACACAACCATCCGCTAGCAAGACATTTAAACAAAAGGTCCATGTCCAAGACCGAAACTACTAAAACAAAAAACCCAAGACGAGATAGCAAGAGCGGACCCGACCTCTGGTAAACGATCACATGCAAGGATGTCAGGTATGATTTCTAAGCCTTGGCTGGCGAGCCACATTACGTAGTCCAACGGACTTAAAACGACACGACCGGATAGCCACCAGGTCGTAATCTTCGTTTGACCTGGGCGGCTATACTTTGACTTTCGCCTTGTCCAAGCCTCAGTCAAAGTGGGGGCTTCTGTAGAAACCCATATTTGGACCTGGTGGTTGCAGGAGTGCCCGATAAACACCGATGACGATCGGACTGCAACACGATGCGAGATTACGATATTTTAGATAGTTTTTTTATAGAACGGATCAAATAATTACTCGAAAAAATTAATTTAACATCAAGACAGCCTTAGTCGTGTCATTACAGTAGCGTCGACAATGATTAGAGTCAATTCACCGGAACCCCGAATCGGTCTCGAAACACGCAAAGTCAAACTCGAGTCAACACGTCAGGCCGAGCAAACCTCGGGATGCACACCCGAAGCCCACCCGGCGCATCGACGCGCTAGGGTTAGGGAAGAACTTAACCCCCAAGTATACGTATTATACGCATCTTCTCCATTTTGGAAAGTTTCAAAATTGGATCTTCAAAATCCCAGGCGCCTCACACCAGGCGTCCTACTCTTGGTGCGCACCACCCCAGGCGTTTGAGTTCTGGTGCGCCTGGACTCAGGCGTCCTAGAGGGCAATTTGAACTGCACGAGCAACTATAAATACCCCCCTCATTTCGTTCATTCGACACACAATTCATTCTTCTCTTCTCCCTCTTACTCTTTACGAGTTTTCTCTAACTTAGGTTCGCACTCCGACCCTAACTAACGATCCACTCGATCGTTGACCCAATAAGCGAATCGATGCTAGCTCTCACCTTCGAGCACCCCACTAGATCCCGAGGAGCCTGTGTTCGACTAGCTAGCCCCAAGTCTAGCAGCGGAGTTCTGCTGGATTAACCGCAAAACCAGTCGTAGCAAACAAAACTTTGCTGAAATCACCAAGCTATGAGGATCCCCCTCGAAGTCGAACCGTCACTAGGTTGTCTTCTAAACAAAATTTTACATTTATGTATTTTTGTTATGCACAACGATAATGTCAAACGTGGACACTAGCTCCATGGCACGTCCCAACTTCAACCATAAGCACTAAAACACCCTAACTAAACCCGAGTAGTTCCAAGATCCGTTCTCAACTATCTACGCATCGTGTCTCATTTAGTGTACATTCCGAGGGTGCAACTCTTCACTATGTGATTTACTTACATTCGCATTTACCGCTTTCATATGATTTAACACTTTTATGACCTTATAATCGCATGCTAAATCACCTAACACGAAATTCAAAACGTAAGCAAGCTAAAACTGAACAAAGTGATGGTCGGGTTCCGTATTAGTCCTGATGCTAACAATAAGGTTCGACGCATCCCTATTAATACCGAGTCGACACATCTTAAGCAGAATACCAGGTAAGGTATACCACGAGAACGACTAATATCCGTATCATCACGTTAAACCTGATTTTCTAATACATATAATACCTAGTACCCTCTACTCTCCTATGTGCATCGTTTCATGGCCTGCTTGTCACGTGAAATCGCATGCAAAGAATGTAAAAATAACTACTTCGACTACAAAACTTACTTGTCCTTAAACAACTGACATAGCAAAAACATAGGGTTAAAACAATGGATGTTACTGTACTTCCGCCACAACAAAGGAACAAAGTTATCAGCCCACCGATTGATTAGTAGAGGCCGCTTTGTGCGGGCAGGATTGGGTGTCGATGTATAGCAGACGTTGGCTTCCCAATACGTACCCTCACCCCTTACTCAGAATCAACGGTTTCCGGATGTCCGAAACCATTGGCGATGAGAGTCATTCCAGGCATTGAGTGCTTAAGAGTACAAGTCTTTATCTTTAGGTCCAATGTCTCTCAACTTTGAGCCGACTAAGGATCAAAGTTGACTTCAACGGTTTCCAAGTCACCATAATTGACTCGGAGGCGACTCCACAAATCGACAACAAATTCGGTTCACTAAAAAGGTCGCCTTACCAAACATATCGGCCTTTAAACATTTACAACCGCGACTCGATCGATTCCAACGGAAACACGGGTGCCCGCACCCGTCTAGTACAAGTCCGGATCGTCATCCGAATCGAGGTCTGAGACTTCGCCCCAAACGCGAAATCGGCCGCCGCGATGAAACCGGGTCGGTCCCGCGCGGGGCGCCGGGCGGTGTGGACGGACTTACACACAATGTTGGTTTAGGACCTCAGATTATCCAAGACCAGATTCAACAGATCAAAATAATTCGAGAAAAACTTCAAGCCGCACAGGATAGACAGAAAGCGTATGCAAATACGCATAGATGCCCAATTGAATTTGTGGTTGGAGAAAAGTATTTCTGAAAGTTGTACCAATGAAAGGGGTGAGAAGATTTGGAGTTAAAGGAAAATTGAGTCCTAAGTATATCGGACCTTATGAGATTTTGGATCGAATAGGTCAAGTAGCATATCGATTGGATTTACCCACTGACCTGGAGAAAGTTCATAATGTATTTCATGTATCCCAATTAAGGAGATATATTAGTGATTCATCACACATTACTACACCAGATGCGATATTCTTAGAACCAAACCTTGTTTATTCGGAGAGGCACGTTCGAATCCTAGAAAGGGAAGTACGTACCTTAAGGAGGTTGGTAATACCCCTAGTCAAAGTATTGTGGAGAGGTCAGAAATACGAGCAAGCCACATGAGAAACCGAAGCCTCAATGCGAGAAAAACACCCACTACTATTTGATTCAGGTAGAATGTTAAACCTAAGTCAAACCCTTAAGTTATACCAGAATTTCGAGGACGAAATTCTTTTAAGGGGGGAAGACTGTAACACTCCGTGTTTAATAAACGTATTTAAAATTTTTATCTTTCCTTAAACAAAGTTTAAGACTGGAAAATATTTTAAATAGTAACCTGTCGTTCTAACAAATTAAAAATATTTTTCATCTCGTAAAAGTTAAAAATAATTTACCGAAGTTTTTATATAACATTTTTAAAATCGCGTTACACGAAGACGTGAACAAGACTACGGAACTGTAACACCCGCTATTTACCTAGCGCTTTTATATTTCCGTTATGACTTCGTCATAACTCTATCACATTTCGGGTGTGTGTTTCATCATTTTCCAAACTTTATTTTCATTTTTAAGTCTATTAATATTTATTTTTATTTTTAAAGAATTTAATTCTTTTAAATCTATTTATTTGATTTTCTTCGTAAATTAATTATTTTTCCGCGGTTAATTCTACTTCTCTACGAATTAAGATATTTCTTTTCCTACAAGTGTCTAAACATATTTATATAATATTTTCAACTTAGAAATATTTTTAGTTACGAAAATTTAGCCATTAATGAGTTTATTACGAAGGTTCGTAAATAATTATTTTCTATCGCGAGGTTTACTCGAATTGCTTTGAAATACCTTTAACTGTTTTACGATTCTTCTTTTTATCACTTACAAGTTATTTAGGGTCTTTTTCCCATGTTTTGGACCGACCCTTCTCCTTGTCACACCCTTACTACGTTTTCATAATACGTTCCATTTTATTACGTTAAAACGTAATTACGTAATTCTTTTCTTTTCATTTATTCGATACATTATGATCAACCTTTCATTCTCCCACCTATCACTATTTTGGCTGGTCATTTGGTATATTTCTACCTAGTTTTCATCAAAAAATTTATCATCATTTATGCTTAGAAACCATCCATTTCTCTCATAAACAAAAAAATACTCTTTCTTTTCCCTAAAAAACCGTGGCATCCTCCAGCATTCCTAGGCTAATTCCTGCTCCAATTCGAGTCATAATCGTCTCGTTTTCATTGTCAAATTAATCCTTAATCTGATCCTATCGTTAAGGATTTGTGGACGATCCCGAGGCCGACGAGTATATTATCGATTCCGATTTGGACTAGAGATAACGTCGATGTTACGCGGTATCTCATGATTTTATTTGTGTAATTGCATGTATATTTTTATATTTCATTTTTGACAATATATGTATGTCGTATAATCTGGAAAAATTTTAAAAGTTGAAAATTCGCATGTTTCGGTATTTTTATCGCTTTTACGAGATTAACGATTTAATTGTTATATTAATTTGTAAAATCGTAATATTCGGTCAATACTTGTAATATATGATTATATTATTTAAAAATGAGATTTTCAATGATTTTTAATAATTTGGTATTTTTCTGATATTTTAGATATCGATTATTGAATTATTACAGTTTACGAACAAAAATGATTAAAAGCCGATTTTTAGTTCTAGCACTTAACCATTTTATTTTACTCTGACCTTTGACTTGGGAAATCCTTCTCATGAAATAAAATTTTATGATTTATTTCATAAGTTTTCGGAATTTTTAAGTGGGTGAATTAATTAATCACTTTAAATCATCGTTTATCGTTAACAACCGTGTTTGGCGTTTTAATTTTCGATTTCTGGTCATTGATTTAAATCTAAAAAAAATGTGTTTCTGATGATTTCATGATAAAATGTATTTTTATGATTTTTAGTGCTTTAATAAATTATTAAGAACGATAAGTTTTATTAATGGAATCGTTAATTGTGAAAACGGGTTTTACAGGACGGTTTTAACGGAATTTGTTAAATCTGAAATTTTGGAAATCTGGAAAAATTGGTATATTCTGGAAAATCATGATTTTTAAGTTTAATAATAATTTTTGTTTATTAATACTTAAATCGTTTTATAATTTCTATTTTTATTAATCATTATTGTCGAGATTAGACGATTAACGAGAAAACCTTTTAAAAATCGAGTTTAAGGATTCTAGAAAAATTATTTTTTCTAGACAGAATGTCCAAAAATATATTTGTTCTATTTTACATAGTTTTTGTACTATTTATTAAAGACTTTAATTAATAGTAATGATTTTTGGATAAAATTAAGATTTATTGTTAAAATGCTCTGTTTCACCTAAATGAATTGATTTTCCAGCAATTTTGAGAGTTTTCAAATCTGAAACTTTTGGAGTTAAATCATCCCTTGTCATATTCTAAATATTTTAATGGTTTAATTAAATAAAAGACGTTAAAAGATTTATTTTTACATTTGCCGTAAAAGCATATTTATGTTCGTATGGTCGAAACTATTAATAATTAGGGAATTTGAGTTTTATAAATTTTGGAAACCCCCTAATTAGTAGTATTAAAATGTTTAAGACATTTTTAATAATTTTAAAAACACTCGTATGATATTTCAATAAGTTCATAAACCCATATGTTCTCACTTTAACAATTAATATCGTTAAGGCCGAAAGTATTAGTTTTTATAAGTCTATATCGTTTACTAAACACGCTGTATTAATATGAACTAATATTTTCGATATTTTGATATGATGCTATTTTTAGTAAAGTTTCTAAAAATAGAAGTGTTCTAAAATAGAAAGTTTTCTCTTTTTGAAAGTGATCTTTTATCCTTTTTGTTCTCTTATTATTTATAATGATTATATCTTTTGAATATCGAAATGACTTGTTTTGGAGTCATGGAATAAGAACAAGTGTGGGTTTAGAGTAATATAGTCTGGGATGTACGTTTTTGCCATCAGCTGTAAAGCCGGTGTGTCTAGCTATTTCGGGCACATTTGGTCGTTGAACTGGGCGTAGTTTCGCCCAGGAGAGTGTATGTTTTGACCTTAAGCTAGATATCGCATCGTGTTAGTCGCCGTCAGCTGAACTAGACATATTTTTTGTCTAGGAGGGGTGTGCACTACTTAAACCAGGACCGCGCTGCACGCAGTCCTGTTATACTTGAGTTAAGTCTACAGTTCTCGAAGCTAGTTTCTAGTACTATCCTAGTGAAAGTCTTGATTCTACACTAATCCTATCCATAACGCCATTTTGACTATTTTATTATTATCGATATAATTTGGTTTGCAGGTCGACAAATGTTTTATCTTTTCTTCGGAAAACTCATCTTTATAATATCGTTCCGATGCGTGAAATTTTTCACTGAAAGTTTATTTTATTATAATGTTTTACTGTTTTCCATTTTAACTATTTTTTCTATAATAGTAATTACCGTTTTAAAATCCTGTTATACGGCTGGGAGAACGTTGACGTTGCTCCCCACTGATTGTGGCTGTTATGTTTTAACATGGCAGGTATACGTGTTTTTCCAGTGGGTGTGGGCTAACGAGCAGTCTTGGATCCTGCTTGTTTATTTTAATAACTTTGTCTTATGGATTGTTTTAAATTTTGGCCATTTTTATTTACAGCCTATTATTCGACTTTACCTTTTTAATTTGCTAAGACATAGTTACAACATATTTTAATCCCGACTCTACAGTGTTTCCGCCACTATATCGCGTTAGATTTTCTAGGGTATTACAGGAACGACATTTATAAACTTGTCACAAGAATTATTTAAGGACAAGTAAGTTTTTCTATAAATAGCAAACATTTGAGCATAAATTTTTTACGTAACAATCAACTCACTACCACCCTTACTCATTTACGTAAGCACATAAGTATTTACGACTCCTCAAACCTTTCATCTTATTAGTCTATCTTACCACTACTACATAAATAGGCTATTGCAACACTTTACGTGCAACACTTTTACTTTGTGTTGCAGAAATAAGTAATTTGCAACACTTTTAATGAGAATGTTGCAAATACTAAACCGATGCAACATTAAATAAAAAATGTTGCATTAGATCATCAAATTGAAACACTATTTGTAACACTTATCAAAATTTGGCTAAGAATTGTTGAATAAATAAACTAATAAGATTAGGTTAATAAACATTTTATTTTATTTTTAAAGAAAAGTAGATGGGATGCGTATTTTAGTTTGCTGCTCTCTTGTCTAATCTAATTATTCATCATATTAAACCCTCCATCAAGGCATCTATCAACCCTACATCGGGTTCGATTTTTATATAACCGGTTTGAACTGTGGTGTGCATTTTGGGTCACTGTGTACTTTAATTTCGAGCCGAGTCGAATCGGTTTCACTCGAGTTTTGGATCGGATCACCCAGGTTAGATGATGTTTGTCTCGAACTGGCAAACAGGTTGACCGAGTCAGGTTCGAGTAGGTCAAGATCGAGTATATGAATAGAAGTAGGGTATATGAAAAATAGACACTACTACAAAATTAGACATAGACATCACCTAATAGACATAGGTTAAAAGTAAAACTCACATATATTTTTAATAGCACTATTACAATTTTGATTTTACAAAACGTCATAAATAGGCTGCTTTTACACAGAACCGTCCTCTATATCTCATTAAAATTTGGCGCCCTAGGAGCTTGGTTAAATAGCACGGTTCAGTAAAAAAAATCATCCTTTTATTTTTACTATTAGCGCGGTTGGTCAATAGAACTCTTCTCATTAGTATAAAAGCATGGTTATTGTTTAAACCCGTCCTATAAAAACATGATTATATACCAAACTCATCCTATTAAAATATACTCGTATGACCCGTATTATTCATTCTAGGGTAGCACACGGTTACAATAAAATATTTCTACGGAATATTTGGTAAAACACTAAAACCTATCAATACTTTCCAAACCTCCAACATTTCGTCCTTCAACCTGGCTACTCATCAGTCACCACAAACCTTCTTGCCAATCACAACGCTCTAATCTTGTTCAACCTAGTGCTCCTCACCACCGACCACCATCTTTATATCTCCTTCAACCCAGACGCGTTAGTCATCCTCCCCTACGCTGCCATGCCTCGAGGACCACGGTGACATGACCAGTTCTCCCCTACATCAAACATCAGCGTTCTCATTCGCATTTCATCGGCTTCGGCGTTTGCATTTCGTCGTCTACGGTACGTCTGTCATCTCTATTGATTGTTCCAAATTTTCAATTGCTAATTTGGTTTTAGAGAAATTAGGGTTCATAAGTTATGGTTAATTGGGGAAAAGTGAAAAATGAAAACAAATAGAGGAGAGAGATAAGTCACTGCGAAGAAGATGAAATAGAAGACAACTTAGGGATTTAAGCTAACAATGTGTGTACACTAACTCTCCTTCTATTTCAACTTTCATTCTTTTGCTTTTACATTTTTGATTCCTTCTGATTCGATCGCCATTATTGTTTTACGATCAATTTTTATCCTCTCAATGCTGGATCTTCAATCTTTTCGCCAATTGTATAATTGAATGTGCCAATTCTTACTTTAGATTTTCCGACTTTGATTTTTAATTCATATCTATTGTTATGTAATTTGTGATCCTGGAAAATGTTGTTGTTGAATGTTTACTCCCCCTTTTCGGATTGAAGAAGGAGCTGTACCGTAATCGTTTCTGTTCATCCAAACTGTGATGTAGTTTGTGATTCTGGAAATGTTGTTGCTTCCGAATGGATATTCCCCTTTCGGGATCGAAGGGGACCCGTTTTATAGGAAGCTGGGGTTTCTATTGTAATTGACGATGGATTCATGTGAGTGATCATGTGATGTGATTTTTGATTCCGGAAAATGTTGTTGCAGCTGAATAATTCCCGTTTCTGGAGATAGTAAAAGAGTTGTTTTACAGGAAGCTCGGGTTTTTCATGTAATTTATGATTCATGTGATGTGATTCAAGTTGTCGTAGCTAAATACTCTCCCTTTATGGGAATCGAGAAGGGGGCTGTGTTACAGGAAGCCAGGGTTTTTAATGATCCTCAGCTTGATCCTCGCCGTTGTCTACAGTACATCTACCTTTTCGTTTATTTTTCTCTGGGTGATGCTTCATATCAGTTTATGATGACTTATCACCTTTAACCTGTTTTTGGTTATTCGGTTAAGGTTATTAATGCTGTGTGAACCTTCATCCGCATGTCTTTCCGTGGCTTCTGTAAGTTCACTAATGTCGCGATGAGCTAAAACTAGGCAAAGAGGAGATTTGTTTTTGACAAATTGTTTTATTAATGTAGCTATCTTTTACTGACATTATTCTGACTCGCCTACTTCATGGAAAAAAATCTTTACTGTGGGCTATAATGAACTATCAAGTTGTGGTGCCTGAACATTTGACATGTGACATAATGCCAATGTGAAGTATCAAGTAACACAGCCTTTTACTAGTTGTTTAACATGTGACATACTCTGTTCATAGAAAGACGACTAATATTCAGATATTTGAAACTACTGAATTCGTTTCTTTATTAAATAGTAGCTTTATTTTATTTATTTATTTATGTGCATATATAATTACTTACTGGAATCTTGCCCTTGATAGCAAAGGTAGATAGCAAGAATACATGGATATGGTATCTTTTTACAAACCCAATTACCTTTAATCACTACAATTTATTTTGCAGGTCCAAAATGCTATTGCCTTTATGAAGATGATTGGTGCTCTCAATGAGGACGACCCGTCCCATGTCCGGGCTGGGTCTAGCAAAGCCAGCTCGACCCGTCGAAGGACACCAAAATTTTAAAAATAGTACTTTACTCGACCTAACCCGCCCGATTACCACCTTTATTTATGGGTTATTTAAAGCATGTGTATATATACGTAACATTTGATATTTATTATTATAAATAGCTAGTGACATCTGAAAATTCTATTGCAGGATGACATGAAAAGGTAAACTTGTCTAGATGATAGTGGTTCTTCTGATGCTTTTCTTGGGGTCATGGAAAAAAATTACAATGGAAGTTGTCAACTACTCCCTCCGTCCTTTATGTTTCTTCCCGTTTCAATATAATACTCCTCACAAATCTTAAATTGTGGGAAGAAACATAAAGGACGGAGGGAGTATATGGCAGGGGTGTCTCTAATAAGAAGTTAAGATCTGTAAATGGTGTGTCATCTTATGTGGTTCCAGGAGAAGTATTAGGGTCGATCAAATCAAATTTGTTGGAGGATGTACGAAAAAAATGTGATGAGTGAAATTATCAAGGTACAAGATAAACATAAGGAGTTGGAGGAGGAGCATCTAAAGAAGAAGGAAGAATTGGAAAATAAGCAAAGGAAACTTGAGAATGAGAAGGCAAATATGACTCAACAAATTATGCAAAAACTTCTAGAAAAGTTACCTACTGACATTGCTAGACGTTATTTACTTGATAAATAGAGTTTATTGAGATATTATTTATTTGAATTGTAGCTTTTTTATTTTGCATAATAATATTTTCGGACATGTATTATGCAAGACAATATTTATTTGAACTATTATGTATAATTTTTCGTTGCATACGACAATAAAAATCAAATTTCTTTTGATTTAAATATAATTTTATCAAGTTTTGTGGATTTTTACATTCGGTAAAAAAAAAGGTGTTGCAAACCATCATTAAAAGTGTTGCATTTTCTTTATAACATGTTGCTTTAACCCATTACAAGTGTTGCAAAAAAAAGATGGAGTGTTGCTTTTGACCCTCAAAAATTGTTGCATCTTCTGTCAAAGTGTTGCATTAGATAATCACGTGTGTTGCAAAAAAAGTGTTGCATATTATAAATAGATGCAACACTTTAAACAAAGTGTTGCATTTGATAAGAAAGTGTTGCATAAAGTGTTGCATTAAGCTATTGCAACACAACTTTAAGCAACACACCCAAAAATGTTGCAAAAGCCTTTAGCAACACTTTTAAGGTGTTGCAATACCCCATTTGTGTAGTAGTGTACTTACTATACTTATTATTGTACTTTTATTATTTTAGTAAGGTCAGTATCTAACTAATTTATTTTCTTTTGTATGGGTAAACGTATCGTTCTAGAAGAAGAAGGAGACAATATTCCCAGCTTAGACGACAATCTTTAGTTTTAATAACCTTAATATATAGTCGCTCTTAAGGTAATCAAACTTTTCTTCTAATAACGTTATATATATATATATATATATATATATATATATATATATATGTATGTATGTATGTATGTATGTATGTATGTATGTATGTATGTATGTATGTATGTATGTATGTATGCGCGCGCATACAACCCTATAGCCTAGAACTAAAAGGCTACGCAAGTATGCAAAAAGCATCATATTCGAATAGGCAATACAACAAAAAAGGTCATACCGTATATGCATTACACACCGTTAATATGCGTTACACACCGTTATGAAAAACATATATGAGTAGGAAATATTAAATATATTATGCAACGGCTAATGGTGGACATAATGTTATACTCAGCGTCACTGACATGTATTTGAATATGTTGTTAAGGATAAAGATAATGAATAATATTAGTTATACTTTAGCCCAAAGTGTAGATACTAAGTCCTATTACTTAGGTAACAATATCTATATAATAATATAACTAGGTATGTGCCCCATGAATTTCACGGGTTTATATGTTTCATTTTTTATCGTAATGTTAATATATCTTTGACCAAGTATCACGTTAATTTATTATACTCCAATACATAAATTTATTGCATCGGACATTAGAAAGTGAACATGAAATTATACCGTTATTGTAAACGTTGCATCTCATTTCTGTTGGTTGTAACCGCGGACTGGTAGTGTTAAGTATCATTGGTCTAATGTATTTACCTGCGATAAAAAAGGGTAACGAAGTGAGCTGTTTACTAATAAATTGAGAACATAAAATTAAAATACTAACAACTATGCAAATACTTGAAGGTGTTGTCAATGTTGTTTTAACTTTTCTTCTACGCTATTTAAAATACAATACTTAAATTGATTCTCATAAATGAGAGCAACTAATTATTTGTAAATAATCATGTAATTATAATGAGTACGGAATTTTTTTAAGTTATTGGTTACCAATTTATTAATGTATTTATTTATGATATTTAATTTTTTTAATGAAGGCAAGTGAAAAGACTTTTTAAAGAAACAAATAATAATTAATTAATAATGCTTATATTTGTTTAAAAGGTAAATGATTTTTTTTGATGAAACAGTTAATAATTTAATTAATAAAAAATTAATAATAAAAGTAAATAAGCAGTTATTTATAAAATAGTTAATAAAAAATTTAACAAACCGTTTAGTACTCCGTAATATATTTTTAAATATGGGCAAATGATAGGTTTTGTATATGAAAAAATTAATAATGGGTATTTGTTTAAAAAATACAAATGGAATTTTTTTATCAAAAAATTATTAATCTAATTAATAAAAATTTAATAAATAAACAATAAATAATTTAATTATTTATTTATTTTAATAACAAAAGCAATTGAAAAACTTTTGATGTAACAATTAATAATCTAATCAATAAAAAATTTAATTAGTTCTTAGGTTTTATTTAAGTTTTTTTAAAGAAAGTTATCTCCACTTTGTATTAACCAAAGTGACATACATTAGAGTATCTTACAAAAAACCGAAGCCCTCAAACAAAATAACACTCAACCACTAAGCATATCAATAAAAGATTGTTTATGGAGAGTTTCGAGTAATTTATTTAAGTTACTTATATAAAATTTTAAAATTTGTAGTATTGTTTATTTCATGATATACAAAAATACTTTTCTCTTTTTAATTATAATATTCATACTGAGTTTTTGGGTAAAATTTCAAAATTTAAACTGTTAAATTTAGTGTAAATATAAATAAGATGCTAATTTTACATATCATAAATAATAAATTGGAGTAATATTTTCAAAATTATATATAAATCGTAAAAATTATATTTGAAGATCATCACAGTTGAAAGATAAGATGTAGTAATCTTTTTTTAAAAAAAATATGCGAACCCAAATATTAGTAATTTAATTAATGAAAAATATAATAAACCATGTAATCATGTACTCACGTAGCCAAAAAATTTAATGCGGAAGGAAACTCTTTAGTTGTTTTGATAATTAAAATATTGAATAATGTCGATTAGTTTCAGACTCAAATTTTAAATGCATTACTCTAACTATTTATAATATGTTACTTAAATTAACACTGAAAATATTATTTTTGTAAATAAGTTTTTGGAAAATTCATTGATTCTTAAACAATAGAATTTCAAAAGAAGGCATACAAGCATTATTTTTGTAAATAATTATTCCATTTTGAACATCAAAAAAGTTTACTCTTATAAATAAAAAATCATGAGATTTAAAGTCGACAAAAAATTTCATATAAACGTAACCGTCATAAAGAACAATAAAGATATAACATTATACCTGAATCATGAGAAATTGAGAACTTGACGATTGGCTTCGCATAAAGTCCCTAGATAAAAAAAACCCGTAAAAGATAAAAATAGTCTTAAACCTGAGAAACAACAAATTCATTTTATAAGAAAAACCGAAAGAATTGTTTAAAAATAAAATCAATGAAATGTGGATACAAACTCCAAAATATTTTATATAATCTTTTCATTGCTTTATATTATTTTTACACATGCATGTAATAAATAATGTAATTACCAAAAAAATTAATTGCAAGGGTAAATGAAAAGTCTTTGTTGAAAAAAGTAATAATCTAATTAATATAAAATTTAATAAGAATAAAATTTAATAAACCATTTAATAATATGTTTTTGATAAAGATAGATGAAAAGTTTTTGGTTAAACAATTAATAAAAAAAAGTACATAAATGTAGCACGTGAAATTCACGTGATTATCTGTTTCAACTTTTTTATCGTATTGTTAATATACTTCGACCAAGTGTTGTCAAATAATTCAACTAAAAATGTTGTCATGGGTGAGCTTACAAAATTCATAGAAAGCAAGTAGTTAATTAATACTTCGTATCTTACAAAATTGAAGAAAATGTTCAAAAAATAAAGCGAAAGAAATGTAAAAACAACTCTCAATTATTTATATCATTTCAGTTTTTTTATACTTCTATTATTTTTTAGTTATAATATGAAGTTTTTAATGCTAAATAATATAATTATTCATCTTAACTTTGACTGGTCATTACGGTGAAAATGAATTAAATGGTGAAATAACCAAACTATTAATTTTTTTTTATAAAACTAAGTTGTGTTTGTCATTTCCTCACTAATTTTTTTAATTGATGATTTACCTTTAATTAGACCCAAATATTAAATTCATTACACAAATAATTGTCATTCTTATTATGCTACTTTGATTAACACTTTGCAACTTTTTCTTAATCATATTTTGTTTATTTCTTCAACTTTGAATATAAATAAAAGTTCACTCTTGTGAATACAAAGTACATGAGATTTCAAGTTAACTCCAAATATATTTATTAAAATAATCAATACAAATATAAATTAAAATAAAATTATTATACCTAAAAAATGAGAAATTGCATACTTGATTATTGGTTTCACATAAGTTCACTAAACGAAAAGAAATGCAAAAGATAAAATTAGAATCAACGAAGAACAAATGAAATGTGAATTAGAACTCTCAAAATACAAATGGTTTTTTTTTCAACTCCCTATTATATTGCCTTTTTAGGTATATAATGATGATAATGAAGTTCTTCATAATAAATAATATAATTATTAATATTAAACTTGATTATTATGACAAAAATAGATGAAAAAATATAACCTCCAAATGATTAACTTTTATTAATAACAATAAATTATTTGTGATAAAAAAATCAAAATTTAAAAAGGATAAATTCAAGTAAAAAAATTGTAAAAAAAAATTAAACCATCTGCCACGTGGCAAAAAAATAAATTAAATGCATAAAAAAACTTTTAATAATATATATAGATTATAAATTTAATTAAAAAAATATTTTTTAATAAAAGGCAAATGAAAAGTTTTGGTTAATTTTTTTAATGTTTTAATGGAAGAGGCAGAAGTCACTCAGTCAAAAATTTGATGGGAGAAGAAAACCTTTTAATTAACTATATTTCATAGATGCAAAAATAAAATAAAGCATGTAATAAAAAATTTAATAGTAAAGCAATAAAATATATAAATTATTTAGTTTAGTATGAAGTTCTTAATACTAAATAATCTAATTATTCAAATTAAATTTGATTGATTATCATTACGACGAAAGTGGATTAAATGACGAAACAACCAAACTATTAATTTTTTTTAGAAAAGTATTACGTTTTCTTATGAATAATACATTATGCTTAAGTGAAATATTAAGTTTTGTTTATCATTTCCTTACTAATTTTTTTATTGTTGATTTAACTTAGAACTAAAATATTAAATACATTACCCAAATAATTGTGATCCTTAATAATGTGATTAATTATATATGAAGATAATGAAAATAAAATTTTACAACACATATATAATAAGAAAATTCAAAATTTAAAAAAAAAAGATAATTTTCTTGCAAAACGTTATATTGTTAAAAAAACATGAAAGCATCCGCCACGTGGGCAAAAAATAAATGCATAACAAAATCTTTTTTGCGATTAAAAAAATTGTAAGTAGTAATAAATTGAATTATTTATTATAACAAATTATTAAATATGTGGTAAACGAAAAGTTTGTGATACTTAATAATGTGATCAAATAAACTTAATAAAAAAAATGTACACACATATGTAATTAAACAATTCAAAATTTAATAAGAATAAATTTTAATAAAATACAAAAAAAAAAATAAAAAAAACTCATTAATGCATGTCACGTGGCAAAAAATTTAATGTATAAAGAAGTCTTTTAACTTTATATATAGAAAAGACAAACTAAGAAGTCTCCTTTCTAATAAGCCGACACATGGCATCACTACAAGCCGACATGTGGCATCACTACAACTCAATTCTTAAGCTACTCTATATAATAATATAAAAAGACAAACTAAGAAGTCTCCTTTCTAATAAGCCGACACATGGCATCACTACAAGCCGACATGTGGCATCACTACAACTCAATGCTTAAGCTACTAAATGAAGGTGTTTGATTTTTTGTTTTAGAAAAAAAAAACTTTGATAATAAGTGTAATTCATTATTGAAGAGTAATATTATTCATCACTACGGAAGATTAACAAGTTGGTGGCTTCGAAGTATCTTTGTATTTTTATCTATAAATATAATCAAAAGATAATATGTTTCTATAAAAATATTTTTTACTTATTCTAATTATAAAATACAAAAAATTAGAATTTAGCATGTTGTTTTTAGAATGACGACATTAATTACACAAATGACATTTATATCCTTCCCTTCTAATTAGTTTCTAATATATTTTTTAACTTAATAATAAAGACGATAACGATAATTAAACACATAACTAACGATATTAACAATTTAAGCGGAAAAATATCAACTGATAACCAACGACGGTAATTAATGAGATTAACAATAATAAGACACATAATTAACATTTTACAATTAAACAATCATGACGTAAACGATAATTAAATAATTATTTAACACTAAATTTAATCATTTGCATAAGTTTAAAAAATATTTAGACAAAATAATTTAACAAGTAATTAACAATTTAAAGATCTAATTTACGTCTATTATAAATATTAATAAAATCCCAAAAATTGTCACAGACCTCTTCGAGACTATAGAACACTTCAAGGCTAAAACAAAGGGGATATAAATTCTTCTCAACATAAAACAAACACGTCCCGTGCATTTGCACGGGTGAAAAAACTAGTTATATATAAAAGATGAAACCAAGCCATCCTACGTGGCACATCCTCATCAAACAATTACCCCCATATTGATCATACAACTACTCTTCATAAATCTTCAAATATTCTCTTAATTTTGCATAGTAGTCCTCATATTTAAGTCCAATTGCTGATTAGGGCCCAATCTACAATTAAGTGAATTAACTCCACCAATTACCGAGAAAAGCCAGCCAACATGCAATTGAAGAGAGTCTTTTCAAATCTGCATTCTTAACCTCGAAAATTACAGAACACCTCTTCGGTCTCCTTCATTTCATCCTCATACCAATGAAACCGTGCTCTTCATTCGTACCAAGTGCCTCCTCGATTATCCGCAATCTTCAAATTCCCTACCCTTTTTAAAGGGTATTCAATGGTATCCAGAGATCTCATTCCTACCAAATCATACATTATTTTCTACCCCATAATCTTCATATCCAGGCAATCATCTCACAATTTTAACCATTGTTGATAGAACATATTTAATTTTGATTTTAGAATGTTCATAGTAGATTTGAGTTTTGATTTTAGGATGTTAATAGAATTTATTTCATAATATCATTTCGTATTTGTATATTAGTAAATTTGATTACATAATGTGGGCTGTGATGAGTACAGATATTTGGGCAATGCAAAGAAAACATTGAGTCGAGATTTACTGCGTATATCAACAGACAACGATAACCGGTATTGATAATCAAGGTGACGGTCAAAGGCAGTCAACATTAGTGGAATAAGTATTATTGTCAATTAATTGTACGATTAATTAATTTTCAATAGACATTTTGAAATCTGATTATTTTTTTTTTCCATTTTCAATTGCATATTTAATTTAATGATATAATTGTCAATTGAATTTTTTAAAATCTGACCTTTGTTTTCAATTTATTGGGTGAAGTTTCATATTTGATGTCATAGTTACTAATCTTTGGATAAAGAGGTAGACCTACAACTCAAGATTATTCTAAGATATACTCTGTAATATGCTCCATCCGTTCAAGTCGAACCTCCTTCCGCTTTTTGCACAAGTTATAAGAAATCGATGACTTCTCCCTCAAAGAAAAAGATTTCGGTTCTTCCAAAGGTAAGATTTTGTATTTTGTGGGTTTAGTTTCTATTTAATCATATTGCAAGTTTTAAACAGAATCTATTTCTTTGTTTAATAGAATTACATCGGTCATTGTATCATCCTTGGTTCTTCGTCTAACTTATATTATTTCATCCATGTTTTCATTTTTCTAATTATTCAGATGGTTTCGTATCACAATTCACAAAAATCCATGTGCGAGGTTTGGGCAAAGCAAAAAATTAGATTAGGTGGAGATGATGGCTACTATTCTGATGACTACAGAGATATTCTTATTACAGAGATTAGATACCATGGGTTGTGCTGATTACAGATATTTGGGCAATATAATGCAAAGAAAACATCAAGTCGAGGTTTACTGCATATATCGACAGACGGCGATGATCAGTATTGATCGACAGAAGTCGGCTAGAAGCACATTGATCGGGTAAGTGAAGGCAAAGCTTCTGTCCGTCCAGATATCTGAAAGCGGTCGCGTCATTTTTATTTATTTTGATCAAGTTGTGCATTATGCTGAGATACAAGTTCATATGTTCAATTGTTTTTCTTACTAATTTGTTTTTGGAATCTTAGTTTATCTCCCATATTATGTAATGCAATAATTCCTCTTACAAGCAAAAGTTAGTGTAGACTAATTAACTTTTGAGCTGTGAATAGTGTCCAAAAGGAAAATATATCCTTTAGATTTGAATGGAGGGAGTATAAAATACTCTAAGTTGGAACATTTTCGGTGTCTTGACACACTATGTGATTTGTGAAATGAGTTATTTCTGTCTCCATATGCGATTCACCTATAATAGAATGGAGTCTCTCCAATTGTCAATTAATTTGTTTTGGTGCAATGATATACAATCTCTATCGAAAATCATAATGGACAGACGCATGAATTGGGTCGAAATTAACATGAAAAAAAAAGGTGCGCTGGACCTTATTAATTGATATACATCAATTGATTATTATATTATAATTAAGGTTATTTGTATGGAAAATAACATCGAATCTTTTTGTAACTCTCATCCATTCTTTAAATTTGACGGAGTTAGGTGTATTTGGGTGTAGGGTGGGAAATTATAGTTGAGTCATTAGGACCGTATAACTCCTAACCATATATATATTACCTTGAATTTCTATGTTCTTTCCCTTTCTTTTTTGGGTGGAAAATAAGGAAGGGGAGATGTGTGGCTCAAAAAAGGAGGAAAAGAGAGAAATGTGAGATAAATGTGAACCATATATTAATAGTCTAAAAAGGAGACAAAGAAAAAGATTAAACTCAGCTCATTAAAGAAAGAGGAAAGAACACTTCAACTCGGACGGAGTACATTAAAAACTTTATAAATGTATGAATTGTGTGAGGACTATATTCTCTCTCAAAAAAAAAACTTTATAAATGTATGAATTGTGTGAAACACATGATAATTATATGTTTGATTATCTTTTACACAGACGGGTTGAATTGACCACAATGTAATAATCATATGCATCAATATTCACTTCTTTTACGTTATTTTCTATCAATATCGTCTTTCCGTTCATCCTCATATGGATTGTGATTTGGCACAATGATGAAAAAAACGTTTCAACCTCAAGAATTTTCATAGGTATATCAAATCCACACATTAAAGTTCATTTTCTTTTTGTTTGATTGAAATGTAAGAAATATATTACAATACCAAAACATTAAAGTTCATTTTCAAAATGTTCTTTCAAAACTATTAATTCCACGTATTTAGTATAATTATAAAGTCTTCCCTCAAATATAAAAAGTGACACCTAACTAC